>JAMXBD010000443.1:600000-977863 GCA_024138025.1 Combretum micranthum
ACAATGATAATATGTCCCAATTTGATTATTTTTTATATAGAAAAATGTATTGTATAATATCAAGTTTATGATATATAAGATAATAGCTCTCATTAATTACCATTCTTTTCCAATTTTCTTGAATTGAATTTGCTACTCAATGGTATTTACAACTTGTCGACTAACTCGACTTGTAGAACAACTTGTATCAAGTTTTCCCAGTAGTGTAGGTTAGTTATCATAGGTCGTTTTTAATTATCTCATTCGTGTTTTTTCAACCATTCAATAATCATATTTACATATTGTGTGACAGCAAATCCAAAGAGAAATACTTCTGTAAGTGCACGAGATACTTCATCAAATCCATCACGTCGAGATGATGGTGACAATAGCGAGGAAAAAAATTAAAGACCAAGATTTTTGTTTTTTGTTTTTTGGCTAAGGCAACTGACATGATTGGAGTCAAATTAATATGATAAATTGTGTATATATGCTCATTTTGATGTAATTTGGAGTTTGTGCTTATGTTTCTTCTAAGGACATTAAACCATTATGATGTGGTTTTTTTTTTTTTTTCCTTTAATGTAAGGATGGTTGTGGTGATCTTTAAGTAATTTTTATGTTATTAGTTTTTATTACATATCGAGCACATTATATGCTTCAAAATGTATTAGCGATGTTTATTCACACATAAATTTCATGTGCAGAAGTAATAGCAGGTATCAATTATATTGTGATCAAACATGTGTATATTGCTAATTGTGCATATGTTACACAATAAACAAGTGTATATTATCAAATTAAACCGATTTGAACATTAATCTCTTTTTAACAAGAATAGCCACGTGTAAACGTCGCTAAATTAAAATAACAACCATATTTAGAAATTACTATTTTAATTGAATACTTATATGTAGACATCCCCAATGTGTTAGAATAGTAACGTTTAAATTGAGGTAAATATGAGATTTGTCACGTTTATAAATCGCCATTGTTGTCCAACAAACATATATAAAGCTTATTCAACCTATGCATTGTTACGCTTAAACATCGCCAATTATGTAATTTAGTTACGTTTACACGTTACTAATAAAAATATTTACCCACGTTTAAACGTCGCCGATCACAGGTTTCCCTCCTTTTATATTTAGTGGGATGGAGATTAGTCATATTTAGCCACACATAAGTGCGACCAAAACATGATAATAGGCCATGTTTAAACATGGCCAAGCAAAGTGAATTTAGCTGCCAAACTAAAATTAGCGACGTTTCAATTTTTAACACTACTTATCAAATCTGCGACTGACCTTTTGCGATGTCTATAGGCCACGTGTAAAAAACGTGACCAAAAATCTTTTGTCACGTTTAATTAATGTTTAGTCACGTTTATTAGACGTAGTCAAATGCTCATTTTGTTGTAGTGGTGCTGTTCTAGGAAAAAAGTGATTTAACTCACAGAAAGGTACACGGCTTGAAACCTATGCCATGTATATGCCATATACTTTTGGAAATCGCCTTATTTCGAAATTTTTGTCTCATTTTTATATTTTCATTCATTTAAACCCTTCCAAGACTATTTCCATCACTTTAACACATCCCTATCCATATTTTTAACCCTTAAAACCATATTAAAACATACTACCTTCTCATACTGCATTTAACATTCAAGATCGAAATAAGAAGCATAAGAACTATGTTACTTATCAGCTTCCTTCTAAATTTCTTATGAATTTCCCAACATCCATTTTGCAACAATCATTTTCTCATTGGAATTCTTGCCTAGTCCTTTCACAGATTGATGTTACACTTGTTTGATGGACTATTCATAGAAAATCGCGTTTCGTTATCATTCCCCTGTCTAGATTGTTCTAAAAGATGAAAAGAGTTAAAAGAGACGACAACTTAACATAAGGATCTTGTTGAATCTCTACGATATTAAAAGAAGGATGCTGAGAGGAAAAAGGGTAATGTTCTTTTCGTGAACGATGAAAGAAAGCAGAATGGCAATTAAGGAACTCTCAAACCAATTAAACGTTTCTGCCAAAAAATGTATCCTTTAGTGGACATCAAAAATATTATACTGCTCTTCTTAAAATCTAATTATTTACTAAATTGTCACTCCGTTTAATCTGCCAAAATCCTTTACCTTCCAATCTTCGGCTTCATAAGGATTCAAGGGATTTGTTGTCTGAATCGAGCTCATGCACTTAAGAGGTTCTTCAACGAATATTTGAGACTGACCCCACAAGAATTGAGATGATTTTATATATTTGGCGTGCCCATTATGTAGTGCAGTAATTTAACTTTTATTCTGATTCTCACAATGCATGAAGACTTTGATCGATCCTCTATAGTACACATATAAGTCGTGTCCATTTTCTTTTCTCATTGGTCTTTTATTCTTCCTAGGCTCCTTACCTTGATGTTAAGTCAAACAACAGCTATTGGACTAACCAAGTATAGTTGTGTAGTAGAAGAACATGGAGAAAACATTGGATTGAGTCTCTTCATTCATTGGTATTATATTTTAAATTAAGACGTGTCTTCGATACATGTCAATCGTTGAAGCTTGTTTCCTATATTTCTTATAAAATTAAGACTATATGTGTACTTTGCGACTCTCACTGAAGCTTCATCTACCAGGTGGAAGGAATTTTTCCACTTTCCACTCCTAGAAGGTTGCACTATATATCATTCTTTTGTTCTTTACTTTATATATATATATATATATATATATATTATATCTTTACTTGATCTTCTATCTAGATCGTGTCTTGTAGGTGTTGAACTCGAGAGTTCAATGTGAATTTTGATGAGACCATTTAATACACAATCAACTATTTATTTGTTGTAAACTATACTTAATTAGTCAAATGTGTGTGTGTGTGTGTGTGCGCGCGTGCTTTGTGCGAGTTCATGGAGTTTTCTACAAGTTTTAGTAGAAACAGGGAATGGTCAAGGGCAAGCCAAAGTCAAGTGTCAAGACGCGACAAAGCAAAGGCCAAGGCTCAATAAGCTCAAGTATGCCCAAACAGTGATTGAGGGGTCAGTCGAGTCCTAAACAAATTAAGTGATTGAGGCTTGATGGGTCAAGTCTGATGCACAACAAGCTAAAGAAGAGAATAGACTTGTCAATGACCAAGTTTAGGACACAACATGCCAAAAAGTTGAGTCTCGACTAGTGTAGAACAAAAGCTCGATAAAGATAAAGAAGCAAATAGTGCTATCGAAGATTACGTTGAAGGATCGACATGATGAAGACTTTCAAATCTAAGGCTTGAAGAAGAGCACATGTGGAGAAGCTGTCGAGGGCAAAATTAGGGTGCGACAGGTTGTGACGCGACAAGTATTTGAGGCACGACAGCTTAAAGTCTGAAGCTCATATGAAGAAAAGAACCGTTGAAGCACATTTAATGTTTGGTAGATTATAAACATTGTGTCTAACGGATTTTTGAAATTCAAAGGCTATTTATATATAAAGTTCAGAAAACCAATGGAGAAATGATGTACCAAATTATTTTACGAGCTCATTATCTACGATCAAACAAATTCCTTTTATTTGTTCTCTTGTATATAAAATTTGCAAATTATTAAAAGAGAGAAAATACACTCTATTGCCCAATTAATATTAATTGCCATTTCCTTTGGAGCACTTAGAGAGAGGAAATTTTTATTTCCTATGGGTATAACATTGCTTATCTCAAACCAACTTTTGAAATTAATTGAAGTAATGGTGAAGACCTTAAAAGAGGCAATTGGTGGACTGTAGAGAGTAGGCAAGGGCCAAATTCCACGTCATATTTGTGGCTTGATTTACTCTATCCCTCTCTTTTATTTTATATATTCTATTTACTGTGTATTTAATTCTCTACAAATCTTTTTATTTTTAATCTATTGATTTCAAAATTAATTATTTCGAAATTTTTGTTAAATACTCAATTCATCCTCTCTCTCTTTCTCTCTCTCATATTCCTAGTGTATTTTTTTTTAGTACGTTTGCAACTCATGGAGCATTACAAAAGTATAAAATTGTTACAACACAAGTTCGAAGAAAACCTATTTGGTTTAAGGATTACCAAGTGTAATCTTAGTAACTAATACATAGATGATTGTAATAGAAACTATGTCAAAGTATCATTGGTTACAACAATAGTGACTAAATCAAAATATAGTTACGTAGATGGTTGTAACAATAAAGAAAACAACCAAAGTAGTTAACTGTTGTAACAAACATAGATCTACTGCTATAAATATGAATTATTAAATGGAAATGGAAATATCCCGAAAATTACTAAATTTAGTCTCTTTGAGAACTTTAGGAGTACGAGCAACTCAAAGTGCTCATAGATCGGTAAGATTTACCCTTCAACCTATAAGAACAAACCATAGACATATATTAGTCGAAGCCCTAAAAAAAAGAGAGAAAGAGAATGGAAGACAAAGAGAAAGCTACTTAGCTTCGAGATTTTGGCTAAGGACAAATGTAGTCTTTCTATCATTTAGGGTTGAGAGAGCTGGGAGAGTTGGTGGGCTGGGCTCGGATTTGCACTGGCCTTATTAGTCTTTAGCTAATAAAAACACAAGTTCGAGCCACATTTATCCCTAATACTTCCCGTGCAAAACAAGCAGGTATTTTTTTTATCTCATTTATTCAGTTCTATTCTTCATCTTGCTCCAACAAGCCCGAAAACAAATGTTCTATATCTGACAAACTTGGATCACACTCATATCACTTCAAATAAAAACTTACCCACAGTGCAAAGGATTGGCTCTTATGATTAGAAGCTGGGCGTTCACGTGCACATGTGCAGTCTTTCTTCAACTCGCATAGGCACGACTGCTATTTTTAGCTTCGGGAATTCTTCTTTTAAAATCTATGAGCTCAAGGAGTAGACGATGAGAGCAACAACAATAGCATCCTTGTTATTTAGTATGTTGCTACTATTGCTATTCAGTTTACAAAAGTGTGTTCGTTTCACCCTTAGCGCACCTGGCTAGCTCTAATAATAATAATAATTTTAATAACCATTTTTCAATTGATCACGAGCCTGATGTTTCCATGATCTTGCTCATATTTCTGTTCACTCAGAAAGCCTTTGAAAGCACCTTACGAGTCAAATGGCTATCTAGCACGAGACTCGCAATTCTTGTCATTATTGCTCTGTGATTCTAGCATCCAGTTCATGTATTTATGGCTATCTTTAGTCAGGTCGATATCTTTATTTGTGAAACTGAATCCTTCAACTCTTCATTGGATGCCATGACAGAACTTCTGAGTTCAGATGGAGGGAGCTCAAGAGTCAAAAACTCCTTTGGCAGCATTCTTGGGTTCATAATGCTTTCAGTAACTCTTTGTATCCGGCAAAATCATCTTTTACAATTAAGATTGTGCAAAGTGAGAAGGATTTTGGTTGTGTTTGTAACTTCTGGTCTCACTCACTTTGACCCACTTCTATATCAAAAGATAGGAAACTGAAGGCAGGTTCTGCAGAGTTTTCCATATGCGTACAACAACTTTGGTGTGAAAAGTTA
Source organism: Combretum micranthum (assembly GCA_024138025.1). NCBI lineage: Eukaryota > Viridiplantae > Streptophyta > Magnoliopsida > Myrtales > Combretaceae > Combretum > Combretum micranthum. The sequence continues at coordinate 605,512 of JAMXBD010000443.1, forward strand.
AATTTGGAATTCTTCAAAGCACTTAATCGTGAGCTTCCATTGTGAATCCAATGTCAAAATCAATACCACCGCATATGAGCTCTTGCTTATTTGACCCATACTACTTTATTTTTAACGAGAATATGATCATGATGAACTAAAACCAGACAAGAGTTGAGTGAGAAACAACAAATTCACTTTGTGAAACTAGGTAATATGTGTCTTTACAAAAGGTCATACGTCTTGCTGTAGATCATAAAACACAAGATCCTTGCAGCGTAATTCCTAAAGATGCAATCTCTCATGAGAAAAGAAATGGTCTCTTAAGTCTTTCTCGGTTATGCAAGCATCAAGGATACCTGCATAGATGTCTCGTTCACTTTGTCATAAAAAATAAAGGAGGAATTGAATTTCAAATCAATAAGAATATAATAGAGATATAATAACCATTACAATGTTTGCTTAATATATATAAAAATATAATAATAATAATTATTATTATTGGAGTAAAAGTAAAATATCTCTAATGCACCTTGTATTTATTATTGAGAAATGATATTTGTTTTTATGATATTTTCAAAATAGGATATTTCTGATAAAGATTGAAAATAAACCATTGAAGAATAATTTACCTGTATGAAAACATAAATTACTATTTTATTATTTTGCATAATAAAAACTCATTATAAATTGATATTCTTCTCCAGTAAATATTGTAATAGTAATAGTAGTTTTACTACTATCCTTTTCTCGAGTGCTATACAATCATTCACTCCATAATATTAGTCCGTAATCCGTAATCCTTCTGGGACAACTCTCCTGTAACAGGCATTTCGTGCCTATATGGATAATTTATTGCTTCTAGTACGTTCACCCTAGCTAGATGTAGTAGCAACTGCAAACAACTGCACCGTATCTTTTTTAATATGGAATTGTTCGCTGAAGTTATGGAATAGAATCATTAGAACAGACCTCCTGTCCTGTATGAGGATTCATTGTCAAGATCAGCTCTAGCCATATGAACCTGATCCTCATCAAAGCGATATCTCATATTCAAGAATCTCCTTCCACGACTGGAGTCTCTCTGAAAATACTTTGCTTTTAACTCATTATAATCTCTGGCAGAATCGGAAAAGAAGCAATAGCAAAACTTGTTTTAGGAAAAATACTTTTTCTCTATCTTTTCTTCTGGCATGTGCTTCCTTTTCCCTCTTGAAGCTTTCAAGTTTGTTTAATTATCTCCAAACAAAAAAGTACTTGGTTCTAGGATGACTGTTGCTGCTCTTTTATAAATTTATATCTGTTCTCAGATATAAGCTATATTCATACTTGATAGTAGCCTTACAAACTGCATACATTCCCCTAAAGTAAACAAGAATCCTAGCTGTAAAGTTAACCTGCCTTAACTTCCTTAAAATCTTTTGAGATCCATATATTCAAAGTTCTGTAAGATGTTTGGCCCTTATTCCTCGTCCCTTCCCTTTAAACTATTTACATTGATAGCATAAGGACTCCTCTGATGCACAATTTTGAACTTTTTAAGGGAATCTGCAAAATGTAGGCTAGTTGCCCAACGTGCTTAGAAGATTTTAGTACTCGAGTCTTCGAAGCAAGTTTGATCTACAAAAGCATCTTATCTAAACACCCAGTTCGTTTTTTCATAGGTTTCCCAAGCCTTCTTTTCTGTTAAATTGCGAGTAAAACATCACTGAACTTGGATCTTCTCAATAAAGGAAATACGGCAACTAGCTCACATAAGCAAGTTCGGAGAAAAAATAATCTCCGTCTATATTCTCGTCAAAATCTTCTCCTTATTTAATCTCGTTGAGGCACATGTATGACAAATCTGACATATATATATATATATATATACAGATATATAATATTATATATAAATGATATTGTTAATTTAAATCCAGTTCATTTTAGCTTTGAATCCGAGTTCTTGATTCAAGTCTAGCTTCACCATCATCGACATCTCTTATTCACACTTGGTCTCCATGCTTGTTGGACAATATGAACACCCGATCATCTCCGTTTATCAGCAACAGAATAGCCCGTCCATTAATAACAAGCTGTAGTGTAGAGCGATTGAATCAGGTTGGCTTTGTACATGTCGTATAAATCCAAATCCACCCTTCTTTCTTATAGTATCTCACAAACCTGATCCAAAACCTTATAAGTTTCTACTGTCTTATCCAAATTGTCTTTATAAGGTTTCAATCCAGCTCAACCCAACCTATCTTATAGGGTCTCTCTATTTCTTTTTTTTTTTTAAAGGTTATTTTTATTTACTTTTACTTTTTTTTAGGATTTATGGACCCATTTGGTTCATCGTTCTAGTGTTGTTTTGACATCATTTCGATACCAAATTGATTCTGAACCGATACAGATATGATATCGATTAAAAACTGAAAATCTTACTCATAAATCTACCAAACTGAACCGATATAGATCCGGTATAGATAAAAAACTGATAATGCAATTAGGCCCATGTAAAAAAACATTAGAATTCACTCATTCCGTCTTATTTGTTATAATTAAAAAAGGGGGTGGGGGGGAGGGAAAATATGATAGATAGCATTTCAATGTACCTTACAAAGCCTAAATTAGTGTTATATGAAAACACACAAGAAAATACTCAAGAACGGAGGGGAGGTTAAATTGAGTATTTGATCTAAAACCTCAAACAATTAATTTTTGTACAATAGATCAATTAAAACTTCAATAACAACAGATATGGTAATAATAGAGTATTGAAAAAATATTAAAGAGATAGGGAAAAAAGACATAAGCATAAATTTAATGTGGAGTTCCGCCCGCTTTTTACTCTTTGCGATCACCCAAATCGCCTCCAATCTGAGGACTTCACACACTTTATTAATCTCAATCACACACGCTCAAATAGAGTGATACACTAGTTTACAATACTCAGAAAATAAAATATTTCCTTCTATGATGCTATCTTATAGATAACAAATATAAGAGCAGAGCACTTATTTGATTTTCTCACTCTTTGCAAATCTTGCAAATTAATGAACAAGAGTACAAAAAAATGAGAGAATTTTTTTTATTTGCTTGTTCTCAAATAAATGCTCTTAATCATTTCTTCTCAGTTCAACCTTGTTATCTTGAATCTCCTAAGGAAAAAGTATTGATACATTTTAAAAATTTAAATATCCGTTAAAGATAACATTTTAAAATTATCAAGCATTAAATGCACGTACCGGTTCTTTCATGCCATACCAGTTCGTATTTTAAGCTGTCGCATCTCCAACTTGTTGCGCCTTCAATTTGAATCTTAATCAAGTCTGTGCTTACTTGGACTAAGTGCCTAAGATTCAAATTTGTCGCACCCTAAGCTTGTCACCCCTTAAACTTGTTGCACCTTATACTTAACCCTCAACCAAAGCTGTGCTTTTTTTAACTCGTTGAGCCTGGAATTTAAGCTTGTCATGTCTTAATAAATGGACTTGTCGAGCCCTCGATAAGACTTGCGACTAAGGCTGTGCTCAAAGAATTTGTACCTGTTAAATCCTACACAATCTCCAGAGAACAACACATACACAAAGCACATATATATTTTCTAGCATATTGTTCATCCAAGTCATTTGATTAATTAAGTATAGATTAATACAATTGGTAGTTAATTGTGCAACTAATAGTCTCATCAAAATTCACATTGAACATACAAGTTCAATATTATATGACAAAATTAAAAATATAACATGAGTGTTAGGAAATATGAATGTATGGATCATTCAACATCTAATCAAATTATAAAAATACTATCTTAATAAATCATTAATATAATCATCTTCTGCTAAAATTATGTCTTTAGGGATGTTGTTTCTTAGGGTTTCTTTTCTTAAATTGAATTGAATTTTTTTATAATTATTTTATTCAATGTTTTATTATAATTTATCATGTTGGGTTTCTTATTGGATTATAACTATGACTAACCCAAACCTAGACCCTATAGGGTCACAAAAATTTTCTCGAGCCCATCTCAAAATCTTATACAATTTGACTCTATAAGATTTTTAATGAGTCATGTGTCATGTAACAATCCATTCAATTGCATCCCTAACTGTACTAGCAAGTATATTGGCATTAGTCTAGCAACAATAAAGTTGTAACAGATGGGTTTAAGACTATAAATAAGCTAAGCTGCTCGAGCTCAACTCATTTCAGGCTAAGCTCGACTCTGTTTATTTAGTTAATAGAGTTGAGCATAAGCTTGTCTTCAAGCTCAAGAACAAGCTCGTTAAGGGCTCAAGAGCCAAAATTGTTTATGGGCTCAAGAGCAAAATTTTTTATAGGCTCATTAACGGCTTGTTTAATATATTATATATATATATACCATATTAATATAATATTATTATATAATTATATACACTAAATGGGAGCGCGTTTGGTTAAACGTGCCTAACAAGACAAGCTCAAGCTCGAAAATTCTTAACGGGTTCAGGCCGAGTCTACATATTCAAAGCTCGTTAAGAGCACGGCTCAACTCAAACTTGCTGAAAATTAAACAAGTCGAGCCTATAGGCAAAAGCCTAACTCGACCCAGCTCATTTAGACATAAGTTGGCTCACGCTTTGATCAGTAACGTTTACTACTTGATGAACGAGGCATTGAACAGCAACATGTATGCAGGATGATCGTTAGTAAGGAATCAACCGCTCCGACAGTTGCAATTAATTAATGGGCTTCGACACTAACCTATGGACATAGAAACTTTGACCTTGTAACTTAGCGATGGCTCTGGGATCAGCTGTATCCTTCAGTTTTGTTATCATTGTTCCTGCTATGCCAACTTGCTGACAAACTTTTAGGATACATAGGAATTGTTAGATAAGAACTGGATTTTGTCTGGTTTGAACAGTGAACTTCATTGCAAGTTCTTTTCTTAGTGTTGATTTGCAACTTATTAGAACTCTGTTGCTTTGATCATGTACCTTGATTGCTAATAGGATATTACATAAATTAATTGTAGAAAAAAATGAGGCGTCTTAACAGAACTTTAATAAATTTTATTTATCAATTGAATGGATAGGTGTATATTGCTTTTACGAGATCTTTTGGTACTGTTTCATATAACCACTAATTTCGTAACTAATCATGATAATTGTAACTATTAACTAATAAGTTAATTTAATTTACTAATTCATAACATTCTATCCAATTTCATGAGATTCTTAAACTAAATTATAATAATCATAACAATTTCCTTTCCCGTTGGCTCAAAGCTTGTCCTCAAGGTTTATGGAAAGGGTAAATTGCATAAACATCCTTCAAATATTTTAAATTGCATAAACCTTCATGTTTTTAATAAGTTAGCACTTAAACCCCCTGAATTGTATTTAATTGCTGATGTGAAAAAAATTAATTATTTAATTAAATGAAAAATATTTAGTTTCCCAATTTCTTATTATTTAGAGCTTTTACACTAAAAAACATATAAACATACATTAAAAAAAAAAACTTTTTTACACTATTCTTTTGATTCTATTCAGGTTCTTCTCAAGTAAAATATTTATTTAAAAAGATGTTGTTGTTGTTGTTTCGTGCTTTAGCCTTTTGCCATTACCCATGGCAAGTGCAATTGTGTTTGGCTCACTTTCTTTGAGCCATACATAGACGAAAGGATCCTGTGGATGTATACTAACATTGACGTCATTTTTATATGTTTTTTACTATAAAAATTTTAAATCATAAGAAATTGGAAAACTAAATATTTAGTATTTAATTTATCTATTTATTTTTTCCACATAAGCAAATAAAAATAATTTGGGGGTCTAGGTGTTGACTTAATGAAAATATAGAGTCCATATAATTTTAAAATATTTCAGTGGGAGTCCATACAATTTACCCTTATGAAAATTAAAAGAAGAAAACCTAAAATAGTGTTAAATAAATATATCTAATAAAAGAAAAACTCATAAAAACTGTCACTTAAAAATTGAATTTAACAAAGCTATTCAATGACTGAATAGAACCCATATGATCAATATCATTCATATCAATTGCAAAATCATGGAGAATTATCCCTATATTTATCAGTACATGTGCTTTAAATGCCACTCATATGCAAGTAGTATTTTTGACCTTCTTGACGCTTGTAAATATCATCAACTGTAATTTTAGATTGCTTGATTCCTGACGACTTTCTTGAAAATCTACCACAACATCATGTTTATTTTACTTTTCCAATATTTGTTAATTTACATTTTCATGTCAATATTTTCTTGAATATTTTTCACAACAATACAATACTCTTAAATTTATTTGTATTATTTTCCACATCAATTTTTGGAGACATCCATCATCACACTTTTAATTTCTTCCATATCGACATAGTCTTTATCTGGAATCATGTCATTTATATCTTCTTATACATTACACCAACATGCTTCAACAACAACTAAGGTTTCCAGCTAAGAGATCTCAGAAGCTTGCCCCAAGTGCAAACGATCCTTTCAAGGTGATAGAACATATTATTAATAATTCATGCAAGATAGAATTCCCGACAACCATGGAGTTTCAACAACATTTAATGCAATAGATGTTTCTCAAAATTTGAGGAAAATACTCACAAGCTAGGAAAATGATAGGAATCACAGTTTCATTGTGAGATCAAGAGCAAATGGTTTAGTTATTTTAGTTTCAAGAATTATACAAGATGTTTGCATTGATAAAGAATAAGAGTATTTATTTATAAAATTTTTATACTTCGTACTAATTAAAAATTTGGGAAAATTTGCATAGTGCAAGATTTAGAAGGTCTGTAAGTGTCTTTTTAATTCATTATAGGTCTAGTATATTTCAGTCTTATATTTACTTGAAACAAGTTCAATCAAATATAAAAAAAAAAAAGTTCACAAAACATTTTTAGGAACTAAAATTATCAAAATGAAACTTCAAGTATGAAAAGATCCACAAAAACCTTGTTCAAATACCAAATTTCACGTACTTAATTGAACGTTTTGCAAAAATTTAAGTACAGGTTCACATTATCCCTTTCACAAAGCTATGTTTCCTTAAAGTTTCACAAAGAAGAACGTAAGGTTTTGATGTAGAAACACAAAAGAAGGAAAGTATTGTTAATGAGAATATATTTTCAATGATGTATAGAGAGAAAAATTTACTATGGGGCGGGGAGTGAGTGAAAATATATAGGGAGAAAACAGTGAGTGAAAAAAGAAAGAAAAAAAAAAAGAATCAAAGGTTGGTAAAGTCAAAAGATGAAAGAAATCTAAAGCAAAATTATGAATTAAAAGGAAAAGTAAAGAAACGGAAAAAGAAAAAAGGATTTTTTTTTTTTTTCCTACAAGAAAAATAAAAGGAAGTTGAAAGTAAAGCTGCTCTCAACAAACAAAAAAACAAACCGAACTACAAAACAGTTCTTTTATTTTCAATTTGGTTGAGGAAGAGTCTAAATGGTAATGATTCAGTTCAAAGAGTTAAACAAACCAAACCAAACATTTAAATCCAAATCGAACCGCTTCACACTAAAAGAAATAAAAAAAGAAACGAGTTGTTTTATTTATAACTCTTGAACATTAAATATCAAGACTTGTATTGCTCTAAGATTAATTAACAAAATAAAAAAAATTCTTATCATGGAATGCATCCACATGAGTAGGTTTTATACAAGGTTGCACATTTACAACCAACAACATTAAGATAATTTAGAACTTTATAAGTGAAAAGCATTATGAATAAACATGGAATTAATGTAAAAGAATGATTTTCTTAGATAATGTTATAGATTTATTAAGATGTATGTTTTTTTTTTTCAAATTCGCATTGAAAAATATTTTTAGGACGAGATGATATATACATCTAAAATTATTAAATATATAACCTGATATAATGATAAGTAAGTTTAATCATTGTATAATGCTCCTCAATCTAAACATTTTTTTTCTTGGAATTCAAATGACTTTTAATATTATTTATTAAAACTAAATTTTTAAAGACGATTCAAACAAACCACATTTGAAGTGGTTTGATTTAAAATCCCAAATCGTTAAAAGCGGTTTGGTTCATTAAGGGTTTGAACTGAACAATTTCAAATGTAGTTTGGAATCAAACTAAACCACAAATACCCTAGCTAAAAGGATGTATTTGAGGGAATTTCAATATTAAGAGTTGGGTATACAAAATCACAAGAATTTGAAACTGAAACAAACTATTTATAAGTAGCCAAATTATAACTAACAAAAAAATAACAAAACTAAAAGCTAATAGTAAGTTCCGATTCAAAATAGGAATAAGTTAAATAAGACTTAAGTAATAAGACTTAAGTCTTACATCTACCCTTCAAAGCGGAGCTGAATAAAGGCCCAGCTTGGAACAAGAAGAGGACAACTGTGGTGTTAGAACAAACTTCACAGAAAATCAGCAAGCTAATCTCGAGAGGGTACATGAGAAACGGCTACAAAACCAGACCACACATGATCTCAAATAAAATGAGAATCAATATCAATGTGCTTGGTGCGATTATGGAAACATGGATGATCAACAAGTTGTTAGGCAGCCATATTGTCCATTAATAAAGAAATTGGCAAATCAAATGAAACTTAGAGATCCTGCAAAATATAGGAAAGATAAAAAAGCTCCTTGATAGCAAAAGCAAGTCCCCTATACTCTGATTAGCTAAAGAGGTAGACTCTGTCCTTATTTTTTGCTCTTCCACAAAATAAGAGCATGTTCTAGTAAGATGAAATAACCAGAGACAGATTTGGCAGCCTAATCCAAATAAAAAGAGCCTCTAAGTTGCAGGTTATTATTAGAAGAATAGAGCAAACCCAGGTCTATTGTTCCCATGAGATACTTTAGAACATGAAAGGCTGAAAGTAAATGATCATGGCAAGGCTTTAACAAAACTGACTAAGCTAATACACGCAAAAGATATATCCGGCCTAGTTAGAGTGAGATACAATAACCAACCTACTAATCATCTATAAAACTAGGAATATTAATGAGATTAGTAGTTGTAGCAGCAAGCTTGTAATCTAAAAGCAAAGGAGTCCTAGCAAGTTTAGAAGCAGACATCCTTGAATCAAAGAGAACATCAGTAATATACTTTTGCTTATTGATCATCAATCCAGCTTGAGACCTATACAAGTCAAGTCCTAAAAAGAAGCATGCTTCACCCAAATCCTTTATTGTAAAAGCATGATGTAAATCAACCTTTAAAGCTTCAATAGACAAATCATTACTTCCTATTATGAGCATATCATCCACATAAAAGCAGAACACCTAATGAACCTTCTTCATTAAAACGTGTAAATAGAGAATGATCATGCTAGGATTGAAAAACCATGCTTCAAAAGACAAGTAGAACTCTCTAGATTCCACTGTCATGAGGCTTGTGTAAGGCCATATAAAGACCTTAAAAGACTACACACTTGACCAGGTTGACTTTTTCATATCCTTGAGGCAGCCACATGTAAATTGCTTCATCTAAGTAGCCATGAAGAAATGCGTTGTTGATATCAACTTGAAAAAGAGGCCAATCATGCACAATAGCAACAAACCATGACACCTGAACAGTACTAAGACGTGCTATAGGAGAAAAAGTCATGTGATAGTCCTTAGCCTCTACTTGTGTAAAGCCTTTAGTAACCAAAACGTGCCTTATACCATTCAACACTACCATTTGCTCTATATATAATTTTGTAAATCCATTTATGTCCTATCAAATGTTTTCCTTTAGGCAAAATTACTATTTCCTAAGTGTTATTAGCCTCTAAAGCATCAATTTCCTTTTTCATAGTTTGTACCCATAAGTTATCTTGGGATGCTTGCAAATAGGAATAAGGTTCTTTAGTTGTTCAGACATGTGACAAGGAACCAACATACTCGAATGGATAATGGGCAAAAGAGGAATGAGAAAATAAAGGATAAGCAACAAGAGGGGAAAAGGAAGACATATTATGTACAGAATGCACATAACCATGAAGCCATTGTGGAGGTTTGGTGGATCTAATAGACCAATGAAGAATAGGGACATTAGGAGTGATACGCGAAACAACAAGAGTATGTGTATGTGAATTAGACAAAGGAATGATAGAGTAAGAAGTAAGAAGTAAGAAAATCTTCAGAAGACACAAAAGGACGCACGGTGGACATAAGACCAGAGGCATTATTGACATTAGGTGTATCAAGTTGCTTATAGGGAAAAATACTCTCAAAGAAAACAACATCTCAGCACATATAGGTCTTTTTAGCAACAACATCATATACTTTGTATACTTTTTGTCCTTAGTGTCATCTATTAAAACACACTTTGCTCCCCTATAATCAAATTTGTCTAGCCATGATAACATATTAGTTATATAAAATAAGCAGCCAAATACTCTCAAATAATCATAAGTGGGCAGACAACTAAACAACATCTCAAAAAGAAGTCTTCCAATTCAAATTCAACATAGGCATACGATTGATTAAGTATGTCTTGAGAAGAATGCATTCTCCCTAAAACTTCTTAGGTAAATTAGAATGAACATGTAAAGCTTTAGAAGTGTCTAACAAGTGACGATGCTTACGTTCTACTATGACATTTCGTTGTCGAGTGTATGGTATAGTTCTTTGATGTACAATTCCAAGTGTGAGAAATAAGGCTTGACATTATGTAGAAAGAAATTCAGCCCTATTATCCTCCGAATGAACTTTGGTGCTACATGAAAATGATTATCGACATAGGCTAAATAATACTACAAAATAGCAAGCACTTCTGACTCATATTTCATCAAATATGTCCAACTTCCTCTTGTATAATCATCAACTATAGTAACAAAGTATTTAGCTCCATCAAATGAATCCACATGATAGGGACCCTAAAGGTCATCATGAAGTAATTCAAAGGCAAAACTAGATGCATGAACACTTTGAGGAAAAGGTAAATGATGAGCTTTAGCAATCAAACAAGTGTCACAATGAAAACTAGCCAAGTTTAAGTGTTTACAACTAGGAACATGACTAAATTTGGAAATAGAGGTATGCCCAAGTCGGACATGAATCAAGTGTACATCCAAAGAAAGTGTTTGTTTGGAATTACACAAGGAATTACGTGAATTGATATTATTTTTTTCATGTACAAAAGAAAAAACAGAGATTTCATGACATACAACCCATTTTGAAGTTGAGCCAAAGCAAGAGTTTCTCTATCATCTGGTTTTGAAAAAGACACTTAGTTCTAGTGAAATGACATTTAAAGACACGTTGAAAAGAGCTTTGCTAATTGACAATAAATTGTGTTTGAATTTTAGAACAAGTAACATGTTATGTAGAACAAAATATGTGTTTAAAGCAACAGAACCACTAGCAGTAACAAACTTGAAAGAACCGTCAGGTAAGGAAAGTTTAATGTATGTGGGAAGATTGTGTTTATTAGTTAGTTAGACTCAAAAGGAGTAATATGGTCTGTGGCACCCAAATCAACAATCCAAGAACACATATAATTATTATTAGAACCCAAATTAGCCAGAGAACGATATGTACCTACATTAGTGAAATGTACACATGATTATGCCATAAAGCTAGATTACATTGACTACACATACTTACTTCATGATTATGTTTCTCATGCGCATCACTCCTTGCACATATTTTGAAGTAATTGAGAATCTATATGCTCGGAATCCTGATCAACACTATCAACAATATTATGATCAAAAGGAATAGCCAAGGAAGAAGAAATCTAGCTTTTATTTGATCTATCAACTAAATGCTTCACTACCATATTAGCTTTAAAATCCTTCCTATTCCTTTTCCCTCTATACCTGTTTGGATAACAAATCAAGTCAAAGCACCATTCTATTAAATGTCTATCTTGATGATAATGTTGACATTTCACTTATTTTTACAAAATTCTTTCTTTTTAGGAATGCTTGATCAATTTGTAGTAGGAGTTACAACAAACAGTTCATGCTAGAAATACTTATCTTTGTTTTTCAACTTGAGCAACCTAATAAAAAGCCCTACTAACAAAGGGCAAAGGATCTTATGACAATATTTTATTCCATACTGATTCAAGCACTTTTGACAAGCCATTAAAAACTACATCAATTTAGTTTGTGATTCAAATTTAGCTAGTTTTTCATTAAGTCCACAAGTACAATACTCCAATCTACTACATGTACAAGTTAGACAAGGGTTAATCATTGTAATTTATCCTAATATCACTTCAGTCGATTATAGTGCTATAACAGATTGTGTACCCTTTGTAATATTAGATATTTCATGTTGTATTTAGAAAATCAGAGGTCCATTGGTTTGACTATACTGCTCTGAAATTTCATTCCACAAATCTCTAACAATTGAGCATATAAAACTCTGAGATAGATCACTAGACATGGAGTTTAACATCTTACGTCGAGCCATGTTATCACACCATATCCATTCTATCCAATCAGAAGTATTGACATCAGGTTTTGCAATTGAGCCATCAACAAAACCTATTTCTAGCTTAACTCCTAATGCCATGCGTATAAATCTATTCCAAGTGATGTGATCTTGCGAACCTAGGCATAGAAACCCTAAGATCCAAGTGATCAACAATGAGATTCGAACCCTAGGGTCATCTTGAAACAAGCAAGATAAGAACTTGACCCTGATTGAAACCACCAATCGAAACCAAAGTTATCAGAAACAATCGTAATAGGACCCTAATTCAAACCTGTTGAACGGAACCACGGCTATCCAAAAGAATGGAATTTAACCGTAATAACACCTTTTTATTAGAACCAAAACTATCAATTTTTTTTCTTAATCACAAGAATAAGAAACTCTCACCAATGGAGAATTCTCTCAAAAAGAATAATATTCATTCAACTTATGTTTTCAATACAATGCAAGGATTCATATATAACGGCCTAAAGGAAACCTAAAAGTCATTAAAGAAAATAAAACATTCGTGTTCCTATACTGGTGGCCTTTAAAAACTAATCAAGAAAACTAAAACTGAAAAAAACTACGTAACAGGGAAAGTTGGCTTCAATATCAGCATTGTAAGCTTCAACACTAGCACGTAAGTGATAAAGGCCAGCGATGTACTAAACGGACTTAAAGATTTTGCTTCTATTCATGCTAGACACTGGATGAATACTAGCTGTGTAGGTTCCTATGCTAGCGATATAGCCTTTTAGGCCAGCGGCGTACATGCCGGCGTATAGAGTCTGCAACTCTAAATTTGACAAATTTGAGAATCTGATGTGTATGCATCTTGGACGCTATCATTCCCTCCTTCTTTGAGAAGATTCATCCTCGAATCTTAGCAATCTGTTGGGATGGATCATCTCCTGAATTCAATCCTTTTACGGGGATTCACCTAAATTTTCATTAAGTTCCTACAGCAAAGAAACTTCTACACTAAGTAAAATGTGATTAGTATAATAAGCAGCGTCATTACTCATAGGTGCAAACATGGGCTGTTTTATAAATAAAGCTCTTTTAACAGTCCTATCTTTTACAAGAAAGCTCTCTTTTTCTTCTCTTAGACTCTCGTTTTTGTCTCTTTCCTCCTCTTCTGTCACACTCACCTGGTTTTCACTCTTTTTTTTGTTGCTCATGTGCCTCCTTAATCCTTTTCTGATCTTCATAAACTTGACTAGGAGTTAATGGAATAAGCTTAACGGTTCTTCCATTCATAGCAAAGGCATAAGTATGTCAACACCATCATGTGTAACCCTCTTGTCATATTGCCATGGTCTTCCTAGCAATATATGACTAGCATGCATAGGCATAACTTCACATAGGACTTCATCTTTATATTTTCCTATAGAAAAAGCAACTAACACCTGCTTGGTTACCCTAATCTCTCCACATTTATTCAACCACTGCAGTTCATATGGCTTAGGGTGTTTAATAGTAGGCAACTTCAACTTATCAACCAATAAGGTTCTAGCAACATTAGCACAACTATTGCTATCAATAATCATATACATGCCTTATCTTTGACAAGACAATGAGTATGAAAAATGTTATCCCATTGCTCCTCATTGTCATCCACCTTTGGTTGCATATTTAGAGCTTGCCTACTGATTAATAATTCTCCTTCAACAGGTCTTTCAACATTGACATCTTTGAAATTTTCTAATGGTGACATCTCATCATCACTGGAACTTTCACTTTCTATGTCACCATTCTTCAAGACAATCATAGTCCTTGTGTTTGGACATTGTGCAGCAACATATCCATATCCTTGACATCTAAAGTATCTGATATCACATGCTCTAGAAGAAGATTTGTCAGTCTTACCTTTAGAAACAGAATCAAACTCCTTCACCTTAACTTCCTCTGCTGATTTTGCAGCTGTCTTGTAATCCTTCCCATCTGACTTCCATGAAGACCCTGATGAAGAACCATACTTGGATTTGCCCTTAGTCTTCAATTGTTTCTCCACTTTGATGGCTTTCTATAACATCTCCTCCATCTCCACATAATGTTGCAAATCCACAATATCAGTAATCTTTGAATTCAAGCCACCAATAAACCTAGCCATAGTTCCCTCACGATCTTCTTTCACATTAGCCCTATTAATGGCCCATTTTCCATTTCCTGATAATATTCTTAAACACTCATGGAGCCTTGAGTTAAGCTTTGTGATTTTCTACATAAATCCCTATAATAGTGACTAGGGATAAATCTTTTCTTCATCACCACTTTCATCTCCTCCCATGAGTTAATTGGTCTCTCCCATATCTCCTCCTATTAAGCACAAACTGATCCCACCAAATACTGACATAATCAATAAACTCGACTGCTACCAACTTCACCTTTTTCTCCTCAAAATAATTATGACAGTAAAAAATATGTTCAACCTTCCTTTCCATTCTAGATACAATTATGGGTCATTCTTGACCTGAAAAGAAGGAATATTCATTTTAATACTATCTAGGTGGTTATCACACTGTTGGGTCTTTTCTTTTCTTTTCATGAAACTACCTTCATCATAATCAGAATCCACTTCTTCCTCCTCCATATAAGCTTTCTTTTTAACAGATTTAGACTTGCTAAAAGACTCTAAACCATCCAATCTCATATTCAGTTTCGCAAATTGATCTTGCATAGCTTTCATGAACAATTTCAACTCACTACTAGTAATCTCTTCACCACTACTCTTTTTTTTTTTAATCAAATCTCCACAACTCCAACAATCAAAGATTCAACAACTCTAATAAAAATCAGAAATTTTTTTAACACGAATTTTCATTTTTTTATATAAATAATAAATCAATCAACAGACCAAAATAAAGGATAGGATAACACTGATTCAAGACACCAGAAGCTTCGATACCAAACTGAGTGATCTTGTGAACCCTAGGCAAAGAAACCCTAAGATCCAAGTCATCAACAATAATTCCAACTTAAAATCGTCTTGAAACAAGTAAGATAGGAACTTGACCTCGATTGAAACCGCCAATCGAAACCGAAGTTATCAGAAACAATCGTAATAGGACCCTAATTCAAATCTGTTGAAAGGAACCACAACTATCCAAAAGAATGGAATTTTACCCTAATCACATCTGTTGATTAGAACCAAAACTATCAAATGTTTTCTTCTTATCATAAGAACAAGAAACTCTCACCAATGGAGAATTCTCTCAAAGAGAATAATATTCATTCAACTTATGTTTTCAATACAATGCAAGGAGTCATATATAAAAGCCTAAAGGAAACCTAAAAGTCATTAAAGAAAATAAAGCATTCGTGCTCCTACGCTGGCGGCCTCTAAAAACTAATCAAGAAAACTAAAACTAATAAAACTGCGTAAGAGGGAAAGCTAGCTTGAACGTCGATGGTATAAGTGATAAAGGTCATCGGTGTACTCGACGGCTTTAAAGATTTTGCTTCTATTCATGCTAAACGCTAGACAAACACTAACTGTGTAGGTTCCTACGCCAGTGGTGTAGCCTTTTAGGCCAGCAGCGTACATGCCGACGTATAGAGTCTGCAACTCCAAATTTGATAGATCTAAGAATCTAATGTGTGTGCTCCTTGGACCCTATCACCAGGCTACGAAAATTAGAGCCATTAAAGATGATGTTTCCGATAATCATATCTAGTTTATCAGAACCCGACAAGAAAAATAGATCGACATTTGCATCCTATATTGAAGTTTGATTTGTTCGTGAATTCATGAAGATTCTTCAAGAAGATTATCAAACGAACAAGAATTTCCAAAGAAGAACCACAATCACACTTTCGTGAAAAAAAAATGAAAGGAACTCAATTGTACTCACATGGCCATGAATTTATGAATAAGGATTTCACCATGCTCTGATGCCATGATAGAATGTAATGTATTTGAGAGAATTTCAATATGAAGGGTTGAGTACACAAAATGTTCAATAGAACTTGAAACTAAAATAGACTATTTATAAGTAGCTAAACTATAACTAACAAAAAAAAATAACAAAACTAGAATAGCTAATACTAAGTTCCAGCTGTTCAGAATAGAAGTAAGTTAAACGGTAAAACTTGAGTCTCACAATGACAATGATATTATTTGCAAGAAAATAGTAACATAAAAGAGTGTTATTATCTTCTATTTCATTTCTTTTTTCTTTCTTTCTTTCTTTTTTTTTTTTTTTGTATGAAATGGAATGGTAGAAGGCTCTAAGAGAAAAATGGGAAACTTAAAAAGAGACATTAGTTTGGAAGAAGGGAAGTTTTGAATATGTTTATTGGTTTTGTCTCTTTAGATTGTTTGGTTTGAAACTTGATAACAGAGAATAATTTTTTTTCAATGAGAACATTTTTGTTTTGTTTGAAAAATGAAAATTTAAAATGAAATTAGAACAATAACAAAAGTGAACGTATCTATAAAAAAGTACAAATAACTTCCACTGTAAAATTGAAAAAGATAACCGGAAATCTTATGAAATTACATATTATAATAGATATTAAAAAGTAAACTTAAAAAGACACTATAGTAAGAAGGTTTTAATAGTTATATATTATAAATAGATAAACAGATAATCAAAAATATATTCTACCAGCTTTCATTAGTTTTAACTTTTAATATCGTTTTCCAAACATAATTGCATTTTATTTATTTATTTATTCCCATCTTCTTAATTTTTTTCTTTTAATAATAAGCATTTTATGTAGTGCATCTAATATAAAAAGCCACCGTTATCGTTATATTTCCTTCTAGTTTGTAGAAAGGGCAATGACAAAAAAATTTAAATACTAGTTAATGAATTTGAATGACTCCTTCAAAATTCAAATGTACCCGCCTCATAAATGGACAATTCATTAATTGGCAGGTGCTCAGTATGTCCATTTACTGAAGTCCACTCTTCATCAACGGACCTATTTTCAAGGTGCAATCAAATCCTACTGACAGCTGCCACTGCCACAACGATGATTAAATTATTATTTTTGCACAGCCATTTACGACATCGGAAGCTTCATGCATTCTTCCTTTCTTTTCTTTCCTTAATTTTATATATAATTTATTATACTTATAGTTTTATTTTATTTTTACACATGTACATGAGAGCTAAGCCTTACATCACCAATATCTCATCCTTTGTGTTCCACAAAAGTTGTTTAGCTGTGGACCTGTGGTCCTTGCGTTTCAGAAATATACACCAAAGAACTTGCTCGAAGCCAAAAAGAATGATTCAGACGATAGTGATGCATGCAAATCGAGGGTGTGTAGAAGAAAAGAAAGACGCAATTTCTTAATTTTACCATCATTTCGTTGCCAAGGATTATGGATATCGACCGATTGAATCCGGCCACGGTAGATTCGAGACGCGCTCCAGACTTGTGGCCACATTTCCTAATCCGGGTCTGGACCGCCAGGTTATTACGCTCTTGGTGAATCTAGCCAGTCCTGAAATTCAATGCAGCAGTAGTAATAATAATAATAACCAAAGCAATGGAAAAAATAATTAAAAACTTGTAATTGAAGCATATTTATAATTAAACTATTTTCATTTGAATTGGAAAAAAATTATTTTCAATTCACACCATGTTTAATATTTTGTTACTAATAACATAAGAAATAAAACTATAAAACATATTTAGTTTAGTTAATAGATACTTCTACCAAAAGAAAATCACATAATTTAATAATATAGGACTAGCTTTTGTATTTTTATCTTAGAAAAATTGCAAATTACAACCCTAAACTTTTACTTAGGTATGAATTCTCCCATAAACTTTCAAAGTGAGATTTTTAACCTCTTATAGTTTCAAAAATTTATACAGTTGAGGACACTTAACATTTTCTATTAAAACAAAATGAGGGGAGTTGTAAAATATTCTATCGAACTTTCACCTATATATAGATTTATCTCTCAAACTTTTATCTATATGCAAATTGACAACCCTCCTCTGAAAATATATACATTCATTGAAAAAATTAACTGTTTCAATTTTTAAAAACTTAAGGAGTCAAAAAGCCTCATTTTAAAAGTTAAAAGTTGAATCTACACATCGGTAAAGTTCAGGAGGAAGGTAATTTGTAAATTTCCCTTTCATCTTTTTTTATAACCTCTAACATTAGTGGGTACTTTTATGGGTTTTAGTTAATGGCCCTCTAAGAATTGATTTCCATAGTCCACCACTCAAATTGTAGTTTTCAGTATACTATTCCAATTATTAAACCAATAAGTGTCCTAGACCCTTATGTAAATGAGACCATTTAGGCTATATGTGGTTAATTGACATATAATATCATGAAATTGGTACTTAGTTTTGTTTTATTATGGTTTCAAAGTGCAATGCAAATTTGAAGGAAGGATTTAAAAAAGTATCACAAGCTTTAAAAGAAGAATTTTCAAATAAATGAAAAAATAGCGCTCAACACAGGCGTAACATGGCCCTGGTAGGGCTTAGGTCCTCTCCTTTGACTAGATTGTGTTATGTGATACAGTCTCAAAGGCTTACAATGCACATGTGTACTAAATTGACTAGTTTTTCTATTTTGTTGATTCTTCTTGTAAAATTATTATCCAAAATTACTTTTAAACTTTAATTTATATTATTTAGAAATTTTTAAATCTTTTTTTTAATATTTTTAAAATTTTGGTTCCTAGGTAAGGGGTAAATTTTGGAATTTTTGAAAATTTTAATAGTTTGAGCGCTAATTGGACTTGAATCAATTTTATTTTTTTTTTCAAATGACTTTCATTACTTATGATTGGTGTTTGTATCATTTCAACATTAACATGCGTCTATATAAATTTGTGGGTTTAGCTAGAAAATCACTTTTGAGCATTCTTAGAGACATTGTAAGTGGTGTATGGATGCTTTGAGGAAATGTCCATGAGTTCTTCAAGTAAGGTGAGCTCCTAAACTTGGTTATAAATTGTTTTAAGTTAGTGTATGCCGATTGGTGTTGCGTTTGAGCTTGGTGCTTAACGTGTGCATGCTTAGTGGTGGCAGTCATGGCTTAGATTTAGGGGCTACTACACTTTTGTTGGAAATTGACCCCCCTAAACTATAAACAATTTACATATAAGGACATTCCATCCTTTTTTTGTCCTTTTCCATAAATTTCCATACAAATCTATATGAATAGACACCTAAAACAGTACAAATTTTATACTTTCTTAATAGAAAAGTACAAAATGTCTTCATTTATAAATTATTTATAGTTTAAGGGATCAAAAACCATGTATTCAAAGGTTATGAGGTCAATCCTTGCCATCCCTAAAGTTTAGAGGATGTTTTTGCATTTAACCTGAAAAAAAAAACTGAGAATACCATCTCGAT
The DNA here is from genome assembly GCA_024138025.1 of Combretum micranthum. Taxonomy (NCBI): domain Eukaryota; kingdom Viridiplantae; phylum Streptophyta; class Magnoliopsida; order Myrtales; family Combretaceae; genus Combretum; species Combretum micranthum. Next base: position 625,237 of record JAMXBD010000443.1, read on the forward strand.
TTTGAATATGTGCTATGTAAATTTACATGGTAATGTTAAGACTTAAAAAATTGGATATGTATATTGTTGGATTTAAAAAGGCAAGAATTAAAACTTTGTCTATACTTTAGAAGTTGAAGTAGTGTAAAATGCATGTTTGTTATTCAAACAACACTATGGCATGCCTATGTGTAAATATGTGAAATATGACTTATAACATGCCAATTAAAGTTATAAATGGCTTAGTGGCATAATTTTTTCCAAAATTTCTTATTTTGTTACAGATTTTTTCTATAGTATCTTAACAATGATCCTTGTAACAATTATAGAAATTTAAACTACGAATTACATAAAATTAATTGTAATATGGACTAATGGGACTATCTCTCTTTGTTGGATATAAGAACTATAACAAGAACATAAAGATTGATAGAACATGGAATAATGGAAATTAGGTCTTAATGGACTTAGAAGAGAAATTAGTAATCATAGAGATTGTAACGCCCTAAAATAAGGACATTACAACCCACCATGTGTCCTTCTCTTTATAAGAACATGCAAAGGCTATTAATCTAATTCACAATGATAAACAATTATAATAAACTCCAATACTCACATAAAAGGGTATCTGTTTAAGTTATCTCATAAAAACAAACTCTTTTAAGATAAACATCTTAATGGTATAAACCAAAGCCATTATAACTAAAATTCTCAAAAATATCAACAAAACTTATAATAAAAACCAAACTTTATAAGAGAAGATTTCAAAGATTCATATAATCTTCCAAGTCTAGCTTTAGGAACCATAAAAGTCTAGAAATCAGTAGGATAGTCCAATTCCAAGCACCTGCATCCATACTGCCAATATCTAATCTACCAGAATCATTTCTATACACGAGTCCACTCGGGACAACCTCACACATAGATCATCAGGTTGCCAACATTAGTATCACACTCTGCGTGACTTTACTAACCGCAGACAATCACAAACAACAAAGCAATTTAATATGTCATAGAGAATTAGATTGATTTTATATTCTGACCCTACACACATACAACAAACAGATCTAAACCTACAAGCACATACAACAAACAAGGTAAGGTCATCCCTGTATCAAATTCCAGGAATAGTACTCTAAATCACCCAAATTTGCTTTTATAACACAACTCCTAATTTAACAAAACCTAATAACATGAAAAGATCAAATTAAAAAATACATCTCATTGAATAAACCTAATTCCATTTACATCTAAAACCCATATCTCAAAATAAATATAAATCTACACATTTTCCCTTAATCGAAATACAGAAACCCTTCAATTAACTCAATCTCCTCAACAGATTCTTCAAACCTTAGAACTTCATTCAACACCATATATACCAGAAATCAACAACTACCATTTTTTATGAAATCATAAAGATTAAAAACATTAAAATACTCATCTAATTCGAATTTTAAATCCTTTGTAACACCAAATCCAGTCTACAAGATAATTAAGGTTTTCTCCAATCTACCTTCAAAAACAATAGACAACTCTAAGGATACTAAAGATTTGATCTTAAAGAAAAAATGACTATACATTTACCTAGATCTGATCCTCAATTCTTCTTAAACACTAAATCTTCAGATCTCCAAGCAAACTAAAGCGATTCTCCAATTCTCCTTCAAAATGATATAAAAACCCTAAGAACTTGATAGATCTATGAAACCTATAGCAAGAATTGATGATTTGATTACCTGATCTGGATTACTGAATCCTCTTGGCGGCTATGAATACACACAAAGAGAACTTCTAAGTTTAGGGTTATGTTTTAGAGAAGAGGGAAGCCTAGTTTATATAGAAGATAAGGAATTTTACTCTTCATTTTTAATAACGCCTCTTCATCTTTAGTAATGTCTCTTCATCTTTAATAATAACGTCTCTTCATATTCATTCACGCATTTGATAACCGACAAAATAAAAACCAACAAAAATTAATTTAACTTTTAGGGTTGACCATAAAACCCTCTTATCTTATGTCAAATGACATCTTTGCCCTTCAATATAAAATATTTATTTGTATATTACAGGTACACTACTCTTGATTAACCAAGAGTCGGTCAACCTCAAAATAGATCACTAATGGGTTGTTTTTCTTAAGCCCATAAGCCAACTCAAACATAAAGAATTATTTAGACAATTTGGCGAAATAAAACAAATGATATAGAAAAGCAGGAACATGCTTATCCTTAACCATGAATTTAATGTCTGCAAATGAGTTGATATCAAAGTAAGAATCCATGAACTTATGCAACATAAACCCATTAATTAAAAAAAAAAACAAAAATAAAATGGTCAATTGACTAATTTTTTGAGCCACATGGACAAGGAACCAAGATACATTGATCAAATATGTAGTGATTTCACGTTGGTTATTAGGATAGATAATTGCATGTTACTTGATTCAAGAAGTGATAGCCTTGGACTACGTTGTGAGCTTGATCACAATTTTAAGACTATACTTTAGTTAGGCACCTAAACCCCCAAGAAATGTGTGGCACGACTCGGTAGGTACTCAATAGAGAGCTTCAAGATTGGAACGGTCAACTGGAGTTGGGACAAAGATGCAACAAGATTATATAGGGGAATGACACCCCAGATAAAAAGTTGTAATGGAATTTACACATCAATGACTAGTTATGAGAAGTGAACTAGAGAAGACTGATTTTTCTTTTTCTCTTTCAAAAACATTGGAGGCTCATCAACCCTAGATAGATGATTAAAACCCCTTTAATTCCCTAATAATTTTTTTAACAGATTCGTTAGTATTTCTCTATGTGTTTATGTTTCTAGGATGATGGAAATGCATTATTTGCTAAGATTATGTTTAAATAACTATACATGTGTATGTTGCATTAATTTAAGCAGTATGACATATTATATTGTGTTTGACTTCTATCAATCAGGTTTCAACACTTACTTTTTATTATTTAGGTCTTGTGGATGATCCTTAAGTGGACGCTCATTATGATGCTTTGCGATTTGGGGATGAAGATGTGTGTGAGTGTATAGATGGCATGAGTTGGTTTTAGCGACCGATACAAAGTTTAGTTGACAAAAGGTTTAAAGCCTCTTCTTTTGAAGTTTCCAAATGGCTATATTTAAAACTTAACTACTACTTGTACTTATATTGTTCAAAAGATGTCTATATCTTAAGCATAGTTTTGAGCCGAGCTCAATTGAAGTGGCCTACGTGAGCCCTATTTATAAATAAAGTATTTTTGTGATAACATAATTGTTACAGTTTTATAGGATTGTGTTGCTAACTAAATTATGAAAAAATAAAGAACACTGTGCTTAAATTTTCATAAAATTAATATAGATTTTATAATTAAAATTCAATCAGGAATCCACTTAACTAAAGTATGTCTTACATATATCACATAAGTTACATATATGGCCAAACAGGTACATCCTATGCGCTTAGGACATCACACCCTTATTTCTCTCAATGTTAAGAAGTTCAGACATATTCAAAAACATCTAAAGGTATTTAAAATAAATAAATAAACCACTAGTTGAATCTTGTGGAAGATTCATTAAATTATGAAGTATTAAGGAATAACATCTACATTTTTTTAGGAGCCTGTAAATATTCATTTTGAGTATTAATGAAGATGATTTGAAGAGCCTTTATTTGTGATATTACAAGAGCAATCAATCTTCCATTGTGTGTAGTGCCCCTAACTATCCAGGTGTCGATTGAACATCATTAATCACTTGCAACACAAGGGTACATGAATATAGGTACGTTATGCCATCCTTAAGATAATGAAATTATCTTGTGGTAATTAATGAAATTATAATGAAGTCCTTAAGTAGATGCCCTTGTGCATCTGTAGAAAGTAAGGGATGGTCTGAGGTGCACTCCAAGCTTGATTTCTCTAACCCTTCTCTATTTATTTTTCAACACTCTGTTCATCACCTGTTTATCTAGTTGAAATTACTTAATTACCTAAATTAGGATTAAAACATAACAATATATATAATAAGCTACAAACCCATTTTGCTTCTCTCTTGAGTTTAGTCTAAACTATTCTCACATTTGACTATAAATTTTACATATAATTTATTTAAAACTTGTTTGGTAATCTAGACCATTTCAAAGATCTTGAATGGAACTCTCCTTCACAAGTAAACCTTTCCTTCATTAAGTGTAAATATAAAAAGTCTCCTAAATGGAAAATCACCTGCTTCCCTCCTTTGTTCCTTACTACTCTTGGACTTTTATACAAACTTCTTTATTTATTTTACTTTGTCATATCCATTTATACAATCTTCCTTTAAAGTAGGATAAGCAAACAATTCCTAAGTGTAATTGATTTGAACCATGCATCACCTCAAAAAAAGATTTACCCACAAAACTATGAACTAACCTAGCATATGCAATTCCACTATTAATAGGAACAAATACAATAACTTATGTTGTTGTTAACTACAATTTTAAGTGACACCTTTTCTTATTTATTGACCACCTCGGTTAGTCCATCATATATAAGTGATGAGTTGTGGTGAAAAGTAAATTAGTCTCTCATACCTCCATAAGGATTTTAATAAGATAGAAAAGAACTTCACATTCCAATCTTTTATACATATTCCAATAAGCAATGCATCTGCATTACATATGCAAAAATAGAAAAGATGTGATTCTTATAACAAATATAAAAAATAGAATAGGGTAGAAAACATCACTAATGAGGCAGTTATGATGGAAAAGTGAGAGAGAGAGAGAGAGAGAGAGAGAGAGAGAGAAAGTGAGAGTGAGTGGAGTAAGAGGAAGAAGAGAAAGAAAGTGAATAAATATTAAAAGAAAGTATAAGTAACTATCATACTGTATGTTTTCATTTTTTGACATGAATTAAGATATTTGCTTAATAATATATATATAGCATACTTTATGAATTAGAACAATTGATCTTCTGATCTACTTTGAAGTTAAATAATTATAAGAACCTATGAATACAATTTTAGTTGTCAATACTTGAGATTTTATCATGAATTGGAACTTATAAAATCAATATAATGGTATAAAATCATAAAGAACTGGCAAAATTATAATTTTTTGAATCATACATCTGAATCCATAATTTTACCTGAAGGTTACACTTGAATGATTTTACATTTATTTTAACTTTGAAAATATTTATAAATCACAAACTCATAGTAATATGGCTAATTCGCAATTTTATCAACTAAGATGAAATAGCCTAATTTATATATATTAATGCATGCTAAATTTGATAATTATATGTGTGTATGTGTTTGAGTGGATTAGTGTGTTTGCAATGTTGGGTGTGTTATAACATATGTGGTTAGATAATAAACTATGGTAAATATATCTAGGTTGATAGTTTATTCATGTTAGAAATTATCATGTTAGTGTTAATTGTTATTGTAATGAATTATATGTGTTGAATTTAAGCTTGTTTTAGGCCTAAATAAAATTCTAAACATAGCAGAATTTTTAAAGCCCACTTAAGCCCAAACTCAAGTCCATAACTAAGCCCAAATAAGGCCCAAGCCTTGCCAAATCTGCCCTCCTCAAAAGTCAACACCATTTAGATAAACATCAAGGTCTAATTGAAGCTTGAGACAACCCAAACAGAACAAAGAAAGAGAAAATTCGTAACTCAAGGAGCCCAAAAATTTTCAAGACCCAAATCAACTTATCTTGGACTCAACAAACCAAAAATCCTTCCCCAAGCCTCATTACATTGAGGTGATTTATTTGATGTTTAAGATGCTTTATTTTCCCTTTAATCCATGAAATATGCATGTGTAGTGTACTATGAGTAATTGGTATACTAAATTCTTGTTGAAGTGTTGTAGAGTTGTTAGGAAAGTTTAGAATGCTTGAGTTGTTGTAGATAGGTTTTAGTAGGCTTTCATGTGGTTTGGAATTGAAGTGTTGAAGTATGATGAGTATTAGAATTGTTTGAAGTGAGCTAGGGTTGGTGGAAGTTGATGAAGAAGTGTTTGATTCTTGTAGAGTGGTGTTTGAACTTGTTTGATGTTTAAAGTTGAAGTTATGTTGTTTGAATGTTATATTGATCATATAACAAGCTATGAGAGACTTTGGAATGAGTTTAAAGAACTTTGAGAAGTGTAAAATGCATTTAAAGAACAAAGGAATTCGTTATTTTCTTGTTCCAGTATGCACAACTTGCTACACGGGCGTGTACGTGGCCATGCAGGCCTTAAAACTCTCAAAAATTCATCTCGAGTCACATTTTCCTACCCTGCACGGCCTCGGCACGGCCATGCACAAGCCATGGCAGCCCTTAAAATGTTTAAAACTTTGTCTCGGGTCACTTTTTCATGCTCTGCACGGCCTCGAGCACGGGTCATGCACTCAGCCGTGAGACTTTCTCCTGTTTCGCAGCCATTTGTAATTCAACCATAACTTTTTCATCCGACCTCCGTTTGAGGTGATTCAAGTTGCGTTGGAAAGCTTAAAAAGAGATCTACAATTTCATGTTTTAAGTTTTTACAAATTTTAATAGTAAAATGCTTAAATTTTAGTTCTTTTCAACTGATACTTTTCAAACAAAGTTTAAAACTTATAATTGGTTGTTAAAAATTCTCCCAAGCTTGATAAATGATCATTTAAGTATTTGTTGAGTATTGTATGATAATATATGATAACTAAATGCTATGTGATGATGTTGTAATGATTTATTTGAATTTCTTTGGATGATTATACTTGAGATTTGATGAATATATACTTGAACTAAGTGTGAGTTTGTAATTACTTCTTTTACAGTGATTGATCCCCTTTCGGTTATTTCCATTGATTCTCGAGCTAGTACAGGTACACAATACTTTGATTGATTGTTGCTTAGGATAGGCATATACCAATTTGACCTTAATCAAAATTAATAAAAAGATATTGAAATTGGGTGTGCTTTACGTCGTTGAATCCGGATCCGGGGAGCGACAACCTTGTCATGATGCAATGGCACGGTAGTTTAGGCGCTTAGCCCAATCTTTTGTCATGATGCAATGACTCAAATCCATGATGCAATGGTTCACCATGATGCAATGGTGGTTTCTTTTATTGGCTAAGTGGGTAGCTAATAGGGTTAACTGTATCGGTATATCCTCTACTTAGGCTCGGAAGGAAATAATATGTCTTAGTTCACGGGTATGGGACCGTTGAACTAATTGATATTATAGACCGGGATAAGTGGATTATATAAAGGAGTGTGAACCCTAGATGAAGCTATTGTTCTTATCGGTTAGATATAGGAGATATAGGTATCCGGTCTATCTATATCAACCCCCTGAGCAGCTGCTGTTACTCAGGACCCCAGAATTCCCAAGCTTGAATCGGAGTTTGAATACTCCAGTGTTGTTCTATTCACTTAACTAAAAGATAATGAAGTTGTATGATTTATTGCATTGTTTAGTTAAGTGAGCATTGCATATGTATTTGTTTGCATTATTGTGTACTGGGCCTTTGGCTCACGCTGCTATCTTGCAGGTGACTTTGATGACGAGCTCTATGACGATATGGGATATGGGACTGATTGGGAAGACCCTACGGATGACTAGGAGAGAGGCCTAGTATATGCTTAGGATTCCTTTTGATGAAAATTTCTTTTTGAAGTGTTTAGGCTTGTTTGTTAAGCCTTGGAATGTAATTTGTGTTGAAGTGTATTTGTAATATAGTTGGGTTGTAAGTAGGATTTCTATGTTTATATGTTCTTGAGAAGTTGTAATGTATAAATATATTATGTATGGTTTGTATATAGTTAATGTACCACTACCTATGTAGTGGTAATGTTTTAATTCAAAGCATATGAATGTTATATCTATTTTAAACAGGTAGTCATTACAAACATCTCTTTTTAAGACGACCTTACGTATAATACTTGAATATTGTTCCTAATATTTGGTATTATGCGTGGTCGGGAGATTTGGCACACTTAATAATTGGGTTAAGTGGGCCGGGTCTTTACAGTTGGTATCAGAGCCTTAGTTTGTATGACTGCTTGTTTAAATGAGATTGCTAAATATGATTTGACTTTAAGTGTAGTGTGATTTGTTTAGGATAAACTTAAGTTGATTTGAGTGATGCGGTTTGTTTGATTATTGCTTTGATTGTTTGTGAGATTGTTAATTGAGTGACATTTCATTAGGATTGCATATTTAACAAGTGCCATGCATATATTATATGTTGTTTATAGATGGATAGAACTCGGAGACAAACTAGACAACAGTCGGAACGAGAGGACATGCCACCTCCTCCATCATCATCAACTGCTCAAGCTTCTATTTCATCATCTATTCCAGCTTCTACTACTACTCCATCTCCTGCTTCTGCTTCTACAGCTCAAGCTCCACAACCACCTCCGATGCCCCAAATGCCTTCTTTTCCTCCCATGCCACCAATGCCAGAGATGACACAAATGCCAATGGGAGATCCGAATGCTATGTGTGCGATATTCAGAGATATGTTTGCTATGATGCAACAGTATCAACAAATGATGTACCAACACCAGCAACAGTTTGTACAACAACATACTCCTCAAGCGATGGGTCATGGAGCAAATGTGCAAGGCAATGAGAGGAATGACCAAGTTAAGTTACATGATTTTGTCAAGATTGTGCCAGAGTTTGATGGAACAATTTCAGATCCTACTACTGCTGAGCATTGGGTTGAAGAACTAGAGAAAGCCTTTGCAGCTAGTGAAGTTCCAGAGAATAGAAAGGTTGACTTAGCGGTTTATATGCTCAAGAAGGATGCAAATAATTGGTGGAGATTGACAAGTCAAGACATGGTGAGACCGATTTCATGGTTTAGATTCAAAGAAGCTTTCTTTCTACAATATTTTCCCAACACGGTCCGAGAACAGATGATTTCAGATTGGTTGAGTCTCAGGCAAGGCAATAGAACAGTTGAAGAGTATTATGCAGAGTTTTGTAGATTGCTCAGATTTGCTGGAGGCATATACAATGATGAAAGGATGAAAGTTCAGAAGTTTCAGGATGGATTGAATAAGGAAATCAAGGGAGAAGTTAAGATGTTTCAACTTCCGACTTTATCAGATGCTGTGAACAAAGCGAAGTTGGCAGAAAATTCAGAATGAAAATAAGATCCAAGGTGATAGAAGAGCTACATTCCTAGGAAAGAGACCTGCACCCTTCACTTTCTACAAGAAGTATGATGCTTATGGCAAAGGGAAGAAACCATTTCCAGGAAAGAAATTGAATTTGGGATCTTCTACTAAGACTTCTACTCCCTTCAACACATTTGAGAAGAGATGTCCTAGATGTTTCGGGCCTCATGATCAAATTCAATGTAAGTGGATTCCGGGAGCGTGTTTTGCTTGTGGTAAAGTAGGACACACAGCTTCAGAGTGTAAGGATCCAATGCTACAACCTATTTTCTGTGCCTATTGTAAACAAAGAGGGCATCATATAGCTAATTGTACAACCAAACCAAAGAAAGATGGTCCTAACCCCGGGAAAGGAATGACAGCAGCTAGGATCTTTGCTTTACAACAATGTGAAAAAGCTCCATCAGTAGATACTCTAGCAGGTACTATAATGATTGCAAATCATCCAGCATATGCATTAGTAGACACTGGTGCAACTCATGCATGTTTAGCTGAAAAGTTTGTGAATGAGTGTGGTTTGAAATTTGAAGTGTTGACTGATAGAGTAATGAGTATTAATACTGCTTTGGGTGTGAAGTCTAGACAGCCTTGTATTTGTAGAGAAGTTAATGTAAGAATTGCTAATAGTGATATGCCAATTGATATGATGGTTTTGCCTATGGTTGATTTTGATGCGGTTTTGGGTATGAATTGGTTAAATATGTATAAAGTAATTATAGATTGTAATAAGGCGGAGATGAGTTTTGATCTAGAGAGTGGGAAGGTTACTCATGTCTTGGAGAGGAAGAGACCTAAGAGTATGTATACAATGGAGTTATGGGAGAAGACTTCAGAAACAGTTGTAAATGGTGAAGAACTTGATATTGGTGTAGTACCTGTGGTGAGAGACTTTGTAGATTTTCCCTGAAGAATTACCTGGGTTACCACCAGATAGGGAAATTGAATTTGGTATTGAAGTGATTCCGGGAACCACTCCTATATCAAAGGCTCCTTATAGAATGGCTCCTGCGGAATTGAAAGAATTGAAGATTCAGTTGGAGGAATTGCAAAATATTGGTTTCATAAGACCTAGTATTTCCCCATGGGGTGCTCCTGTTCTCTTTGTGAAGAAGAAAGATGGAAGTCTACGGATGTGCATCGATTATAGGGAGTTGAATCAAGTTACAATTAAGAATAAGTATCCTTTGCCCCGTATTGATGATTTGTTTGATCAATTAAAAGGAGCGACAGTTTTCTCAAAGATTGATTTGAGGTCAGGTTACTATCAACTTCGAATTAAACCGGAAGATGTACCAAAAACGGCTTTTCGCACTCGATACGGACATTTCGAATTCTTAGTTATGCCGTTTGGTTTGACGAATGCCCCTGCCGCCTTTATGGATCTTATGAATAGGGTATTCAAGGACTACTTGGATTGGTTTGTGATTGTATTTATAGATGATATCCTAGTGTATTCGAGAAGTGAAGAGGAACATGAAAAGCATTTAAGTTTGGTACTTCAAAGGTTGAAGGAAAGGAAGTTATATGCTAAGTTTAGCAAATGTGAGTTTTGGTTGAAAGAAGTTGCATTTTTAGGACATGTTATCACAAAGGATGGGATATCTGTTGATCCTGAAAAGATTAAGGCAGTATTAGACTGGCCAAGACCTACCAATGTTACTGAAGTGAGAAGTTTCTTGGGTTTAGCAGGTTATTATCGAAGATTGTTCAGGGATTCTCAAAGATTGCCACTTCATTGACAAAGCTAACCCGGAAGCATATGAGATTTGAGTGGGATGAGCAATGTGAGAAAAGCTTTCAAGACTTGAAGGAAAGATTAATATCTGCACCTATCTTAGCTTTACCCGTTAATGGAAAGGAATTCACAGTCTATAGCGATGCTTCAATACAAGGTCTTGGATGTGTTCTGATGCAAGACAACCGAGTGATCGCCTATGCGTCTAGACAATTGAAGCCACATGAGAAGAATTATCCTGTGCATGACTTAGAACTTGCAGCAGTGGTTTTAGCTTTGAAATTGTGGAGACATTATTTGTTTGGAGAAAAGTGTAAGATATTCACGGATCACAAGAGTTTAAAGTATATCTTTACTCAGAAAGAATTGAATATGCGTCAAAGAAGATGGCTTGAGTTAATCAAGGATTATGATGTAGAGATTCTATATCATCCGGGAAAAGCCAATGTGGTAGCCGATGCTTTGAGTAGGAAGAAACAAATGAGTATGGCGACCATGATTACGAGTCAAAGAGAAATACAAGAAGATTTGCGAAGATTAGATATTGAAGTAACTTTGGACAAAGTAGAAGTGATGATTGCAAATTTGACACTCGACCATCTCTTATGGATTTGATTAAGCAAAGACAACAAGAAGATCTAGAAAGTGTGAAGATAAAAAGTGCGGTACGAGAGGGAAGAAGAAAAGAGTTGAGACTTGATGAAAATGATGTTATCAGATTTGGAAATAGAATATTCGTACCAGAGATGGGGAAATTGAGGAGAGAAATCCTGAAGGAAGCTCATACAACGATGTATTCAATACATCCAGGAGTACGAAGATGTATAAGGATCTAAAGAAGAATTATTGGTGGAACAATATGAAGAAAGACGTTGCAGAATATGTATCCAAGTGTGTAACATGCCAGCAAGTAAAGATCGAACATCAAAGACCTGGTGGTGAGTTGCAACCATTATCAATTCCGGAATGGAAGTGGGATGATATAACCATGGATTTTGTGAGTGCATTCCCTAAGACCCTGCCAAGAATGAAGTTATATGGGTTATTGTGGATAGATTGACCAAATCATCACATTTTATACCATTGAGAGTTGGGTGTTCATTGGAGAAAATGGCATGGATTTATATCCAAGAGATAGTGAGACTCCATGGTATTCCGGTATCGATTACATCAGATAGGGATACTCGCTTTGTGAGTCGTTTTTGGAAGAGTCTACATGAAGCACTTGGTACGAAACTTCAGTTTAGTACGGCTTTTCATCCTCAAACTGGGCAATCCGAGAGGACAATACAGATATTAGAAGATATGCTTAGAGCTTGTGCCTTGGATTTTGGAAGAAATTGGGATGATTATTTGCCTCTAGTCGAATTTGCTTACAATAACAGTTATCAGTCGGCAATACAAATGGCTCCATATGAAGCACTATATGGAAGAAAATGTCGATCACCTCTCCACTGGGATGAAGTAGGTGAGAAAGCTCTAATTGGTCCAGAATTGATTCAACAGGCGATAGACAAGATTCAACTCATTAAGCGAAGATTAAAAGTTGCACAAGACCGATACAAAAGTTATGCTGATCAGAGAAGAAGACCGTTGGAATTTGAAGTTGGAGATCATGTTTTTCTTAGAGTCTCTCCAACCAAAGGAATAATCAGATTTGGTGTTAGAGGAAAATTGAATCCGAGATACATAGGTCCTTTTGAAATCTTGGAAAGAATTGGACCATTAGCGTACCGGTTAGCATTGCCACCAAATTTATCGGATGTACACAATGTATTCCATGTTTCACAGTTGAGGAAGTGTATATCAGATCCAGATACTGTTATTGGTACAAATCAACCAGAAATTCGACCTGATCTGACCATAGAGGAAAAGCCTATCAAGATTTTGGGGAGAATGGATAAAGTGTTAAGGAACAAGATAATCCCTATGGTAAAAGTTCAATGGAGTAACCAATCCGAGCATGAAGCGATTTGGGAAGTTGAGAACATGATGAGACAGAAGTATCCCGAGTTATTTGAATCATGATTGAGGTAAGTTTCGAGGACGAAACTTCTTGAAGGAGGGAAGAGTGAAATAGCCATAATTTATATATATTAATGCATGCTAAATTTGATAATTATATGTGTGTATGTGTTTGAGTGGATTAGTGTGTTTGTAATGTTGGGTGTGTTATAACATATGTGTTAGATAATAACTATGGTAAATATATCTAGGTTGATAGTTTATTCATGTTAGAAATTATCATGTTAGTGTTAATTGTTATTGTAATGAATTATATGTGTTGAATTTAAGCTTGTTTTAGGCTAAATAAAATTCTAAACATAGCAGAATTTTTAAAGCCCATTCAAGCCCAAACTCAAGTCCATAATTAAGCCCAAATAAGGCCCAAGCCTTCCAAATCTGCCCTCCTCAAAAGTCAACCATTTAGATAAACATCAAGGTCTAATTGAAGCTTGAGAAACCCAAAACAGAACAAAGAAAAGAAAATTCGTAACTCAAGGAGCCCAAAAATTTTCAAGACCCAAATCAACTTATCTTGGACTCAACACACCAAAAATCCTTCCCCAAGCCTCATATATACATTGAGGTAAGTTTATTTGATGTTTAAGATGCTTTATTTTCCCCTTAATCCATGAAATATGCATGTGTGTGTAATATGAGTAATTGGTATACTAAATTCTTGTTGAAGTGTTGTAGAGTTGTTAGGAAAGTTTAGAATGCTTGAGTTGTTGTAGATAGGTTGTAGTAGGCTTTCATGTGGTTTGGAATTGAAGTGTTGAAGTATGATGAGTATTAGAATTGTTTGAAGTGTGCTAGGGTTGGTGGAAGTTGATGAAGAAGAGTTTGATTCTTGTAGAGTGGTGTTTGAACTTGTTTGATGTTTAAAGTTGAAGTTTATGTTGTTTGAATGTTATATTGATCATATAACAAGCTATGAGAACTTTGGAATGAGTTTAAAGAATTTGAGAAGTGTAAAATGCATTTAAGAACAAAGGAATTTTATTTTTTGTTCCAGTATGCACAACCTGCTGCATGGGCGTGCACATGGCCATGCAGGCCTTAAAACTCTCAAAAATTCGTCTCGGGTCACATTTTCCTACCCTGCACGGCCTCGAGCACGGCCATGCACAAGCCCATGCAGCCCTTAAATGCTTAAAACTTTGTCTCGGGTCACTTTTTCATGCTCTGCACGGCCTCGAGCACGGCCATGCACTCGGCCGTGCAGACTTTCCCTGTTTCGCAGCCATTTGTAATTCAACATAACTTTTTCATCCGACCTCCGTTTGAGGTGATTCAAGTTGCGTTGGAAAGCTTAAAAAGAGATCTACAACTTTCATGTTTTAAGTTTTTACAAATTTTAATAGTAATAATGCTTAAATTTTAGTTCTTTTCAACTGATGCACTTTTCAAACAAAGTTTAAAACTTATAATTGGTTGTTAAAAATTCCCCAAGCTTGATAAATGATCATTTAAGTTTGTTGAGTATTGTATGATAATATATGATAACTAAATGCTATGTGATGATGTTGTAATGATTTATTTGAATTTCTTTGGATGATTATACTTGAGATTTGATGAATATATACTTGAACTAAGTGTGAGTTTGTAATTACTTTTTTTACAGTGATTGATCCCCTTTCGGTTATTTTCCTGATTCTCGAGCTAGTACAGGTACACAATACTTTGATTGATTGTTGCTTAGGATAGGCATATACCAATTTGACCTTAATCAAAAATTAATAAAAAGATATTGAAATTGGGTGTGCTTTACGTCGTTGAATCCGGATCCGGGGAGCGACAACCTTGTCATGATGCAATGGCACGGTAGTTTAGGCGCTTAGCCCAATCTTTTGTCATGATGCAATGACTCAAATCCATGATGCAATGGTTCACCATGATGCAATGGTGGTTTCTTTTATTGGCTAAGTGGGTAGCTAATAGGGTTAACTGTATCGGTATATCCTCTACTTAGGCTCGGAAGGAAATAATATGTCTTAGTTCACGGGTATGGGACCGTTGAACTAATTGATATTATAGACCGGGATAAGTGGACTATATAAAGGAGTGTGAACCCTAGATGAAGCTATTGTTCTTTATCGGTTAGATATAGGAGATATAGGTATCCGGTCTATCTATATCAACCCCCTGAGCAGCTGCTGTTACTCAGGACCCCAGAATTCCCAAGCTTGAATCGGAGTTTGAATACTCCAGTGTTGTTCTATTCACTTAACTAAAAGATAATGAAGTTGTAATGATTTATTGCATTGCATTTAGTTAAGTGAGCATTGCATATGTATTTGTTTGCATTATTGTGTACTGGGCCTTTGGCTCACGCTGCTATCTTGCAGGTGACTTTGATGATGAGCTCTATGACGATATGGGATATGGGACTGATTGGGAAGACCCTACGGATGACTAGGAGAGAGGCCTAGTATATGCTTAGGATTCCTTTTGATGAAAATTTCTTTTTGAAGTGTTTAGGCTTGTTTGTTAAGCCTTGGAATGTAATTTGTGTTGAAGTGTATTTGTAATATAGTTGGGTTGTAAGTAGGATTTCTATGTTTATATGTTCCTTGAGAAGTTGTAATGTATAAATATATTATGTATGGTTTGTATATAGTTAATGTACCACTACTATGTAGTGGTAATGTTTTAATTCAAAGCATATGAATGTTATATCTATTTTAAACAGGTAGTCATTACAAACATCTCTTTTTAAGACGACCTTACGTATAATACTTGAATATTGTTTCTAATATTTGAGTATTATGCGTGGGGGAGATTTGGCACACTTAATAATTAGGTTAAGTGGGCCGGGTCTTTACATAAGACGACAAATATTATTGAGTCTTTTCCTTTATAAGTTGCAAATAAACTGACAACAAAATTCTATGCTCATAGTGCATGGATATTGCATCTATTTGTTTCTTCTATTTCTAGTCATTTTGACATCTTATTTTTATCATTTTCAAATAGATATTTATCAAGAAAAAAATATAGATAAAAAACATTTTTTACTCATAAATAAATTAAATAAGCCAGATACAAATAAAATACAGATAAAAACGAGACAATCCAAAGAGGCCCTAAAGTATAGGTACAGTACAAACCATGAGCCTCCTTCCTAGCTCTTGCTATTCGCTCTCTCCAACATACCCCAAACCTCACCAACATTTTATTCACATCCTGCCTCTTAATAGGCTTATAGGAATTATCATTGAGGAACTCCACAATGAGATGCGCCCCCAGAATGACCAATTGGGCCCCCAGCATGACTACCCTCACAAGCATCTCCCTTATAAATCTAGTAGGAATACATACATGATCTCCCCATTTGGTACAAATACCCCTCAAACACATGATATCCATCACACAATAGATAATCCTTGCAGACATGGGTATGTCTGAATAATCTATTTTTTATCGATATCTATATTGGTATTTGTATCATATTAGTATATTATCTGTTTGATCGATTTATAAGTAAAATATTTTTTTTCATATATATTTATTTTCAAAAGATAGTCTGTTTTAAAACGATAAAAGAATGACAAAACAAACAGACATAGGAGCAAAATGATTATCAAAATTGAGGCTTGATATGACTTTGCTGTACACTCATACCTTGGCATATTTTATGTATATTATTATATATATAAACTTATCATCAAAATCAATGCTTGACGACTTTGCCATACATTTATATTTTGGCATAAAATACACGTATGCATGTAATATAAGGGTAAATTGCATTGATACCTCTTGAAAATTTTTAACATTAATGAACCCCTTAATTTTAAAAAATTCAGCATTTAGACTCCTTGAAACATTTTGTGGACCCCTTTTTTTATTATATTTGAAGCTGTAATGTATCATTTTATTGACATGAAAAAAATAATTAGATTAAATACTATATTATATTTATGCATTGGCATGCCTAATTTAACCTATTACCTTTTTTTTCTTAATACGTCAGATAATATATTTTTAAAAAAAAGAAAAAAAAAAACCAAACAACCCTGACTTAACTGCTAGCATGAATTCTAGCAAAAAAAAAAAAATCTCGGTATGAAGGGATAAGACTAGTAAATAGGAGATGAAACATAATGAAAAAATATATAATTGATTGTTACATATAGTATTTTTCCAGTTTTACTAAATGTATGTAAAGATATATTGTTATCCAGATGTAGAAAAAAAATCCCATGAAATGTCAGTTCTTTGGAATCCAACTCTTGTGGAAGTTCAATGTCATTTTCAAAAGCACCCATTCATAAGTGTTGGCTACTTGATTGCAAAAAGATAAGGTGGTTGTTAAAATAGAGAGCAAAGAAAAAAAAAGAGAAAAACTTTATAGAAATTCCTTTTAAATCGTCAACACTAAAAATAAGTTGATGTGATATGACAAGAGATTGATTTCAGTTGGCACCCTTGCTAATCATGATTTTGTAATTAAATAATATGTGGTTGAGAAAATTGTCATAATAATAATCGTGTTAGCAAGAACATCGATGTGTTTGGAGTAATAAAATGCATTAATTCCATAAATTGGTATTCTTCATAAAATTCCATCATGAACATTTGAAAAATGGAGCACTGATAACAATCGTAAGAAAATTAGGTATTAGGAATGATAATTTGGTATAGAATAAAGTTGGTTTTTTATCTTTTTCTTTTCATTTAATATTGGGATATTAAGGAAAAATTAGGTTAAATCAGCCACACAAACTCAACAGGACATTTTAACCTAATTATTTTTTCCATGTAAATAAAATGATACACATCAATTGCAAACATAATTAAAAAAAAAAAAAAGAAGGCCCATAAATATTTCAACGGACTAAGTGTTGACTTTTTAAAAAGTAGAGTTTGCACAAATTTAAAAATTTTGAAAAGGTGTCTATACAATTTACCCATTAAACAAATAGAAATATAATCCCTCAAGCACACATAAAAGAATCCACCAATTAACTCATAATTGACTCTAGGAATCCAATTTAAATTTTCCAATAAAATTCCTGTCAAATACTTTTACTATATTAATTATAAAAAGAAAAATATTTTTAATAAGCTACTTAAGGTCTAACTAAAGGAATTAAAAATAAAATAAAATAAAAGCATAAAAAGAAAAGAAAAAGAAAAAATCGACTAAAGTATACAAATAAAGCACCTACAATAGTTGTCATAGTTGTCACATATTCGTTTCAGTCTGCTACACTTAAAATACACGACCAAAAATTAGTTACTTGTCTTGATGATTCTTCCATATATATGAAAATAACTTATTTGGCTGTCAAGTTATATAACATTTATCTACATACACAACATACATGTGTTTCTTTTCTTTTTTCTTTTTCTTTTTCCTTTTTTTTTTCCTTTTTGCAATAGATTTTCTTGAGTTTGTTACTATTAATTTGCCATTTGTTTTTTTTTTCTTTTTTTTTTTTTGCCGAATTGCTGATTAGATATATATATATATATAAAGATATTTTTGTATGACTCGTGATCCCTCCGGCACTATACTAGCTTTATATATATATATATATAGATATAGATATCAGTTAAAGAAAAATAAATAAATAAGATAAGGAAAATATAATGTTCTTTTTTCTTTAGTAAATATGTATGGGCATTCGTTAAAATATCATGATTCTTGGGAACTCGTCCAAGAACAACGGACGAAACAGCAGAAAACAGGACCCCCAATTATACAAAAAGATGCAGGGCAAGGCTCACGTTTCCACTAAGTCCAAAAATAAAAAAGGGGGCTCTTAGCACATGTCATGTGAACGTGGAAAGGAATAGAATCCCGGAGAATTCCGATTCTCTTCCAAAAATACCAGTTATAAACAGTCTTTCATTGTTTTAAAAGAATTATATACTATTCTATTACTCTGTTTGCTTTATTTAAAAGTAAATAAAGATATTGGTCACTTTATTCCTTGCATTAGTTCTTAATGTAAAGAAGATTATACTTTTATAGCTGCTCCGTTTGATGAGACGATAAGATCATCTCTTTTCAGTTAACCCAGAGAGACATTAATTATGTTTAATAAAACATATTACTTCTTTTATTTCTAACCTTTTAAGTAAGGATTTTTTCCTTTTTATTTTTTTTGTTTTTTTCTTTCCCATACTTATGGGTTGGATAAAACTAAGTTATTTGAGATATTATATAGAAATGATGCATAGCCAAATAAAACAGATTCTTTTTTTTATTTATATATAAAATTATAATATCACTATCCGCCTCCGGTGTATGCTCTTAAGTACTTCAATAAATTTATCAAATTTAATTTTTTTTTCAATTATAATTTGCTTCCATTACAAACCTCACCACTAAAAAAATCTCTTCAAAATATCAACTGCCATAATCTCTTACTGTAGGACAAGAAGTTAGATTTGAATGGCGAGGGAGAGGGAAAGGGAGTGAAGGAGGAGGGGGGGGAGTAAAGAGGTAGAAGAGAGAAAACGAGTGAGATAATCATCATAGATCATTTGATTTTCTGATATAAATTAAAAAAATTATTTAATAATAATAAATAGATAATTTTGATATGATTATCATTATGTAATTTCACTTTTCCTTTTTTTTTTTTTTTCCTAATCAAATTGATATAAAATTAAATTCATAATTTATAAATTATTTTTTTCACCAAGATTCCTAAAATGCAAATATGAATTATTTCGACAACTTGCATCACCGTTTCGACAGATCGAACGTACAACCGGCCCGACCGTCCCATTCTTCCATTGTCTTTTTTCATTACACGTCTATGTCACTGACAGTGAAAAGTTTGACAAAAACAGAACATCACCTAAAATCAATTATTATGAACCAAGCTTAGTGGTAATTTAATTTCTATTCACCGAAAAATGTCTACTTTCACTCAAAATGAAAATCACAAAATAAAAAGAAAACAATCACCCAAAAAAAAAAAAACACAAACTAAAACACACCGACAACCACCACTGACGCTAAAAAGCTCAACACCAAACCTAATCCACCATTCCTAACACTCGACGAAGCTGAAGTCGGCGTCGTCCCATTAGTCGAAGTCGGAGTCGTACCAGGCGGCGCTGGCGTTGGAGAAGAAGAAGACGACGACTTCAACTGCAGAACCCCTTTTGATGCCTTATTCTCCGGTTTCAATGGATGAATTTCTGGCTGACTACCATTCACCGCTCCACCAATCTGCCAAACCTGGTTCACACTGTCGGCGCCTTCTGGCACCTTCACGGAAGCAATATCCTCATTGTCCCGTTCGTTTCATCGGCGCTGAAGTCCCAAACATCAAAGGAGAGTTTGCTTTCGACGATGAATCCGTAGCTGGTGAGATTATAGGTTTTTCCTACAATGGAGCCGTTGGATGTTTTGAGGGCGATGAGGGCTTGTGCACCGAGCATGCCGGTGCCGTTAGGGTTGATGGCCCATGCGATCCAAGCGCCGGAGTCGGCGGGTTTCGCAATGTAGGCGATGGAGAGAGAGGAGTTATTCGAGTTGTATGTGAAGTGGAGAGTGGCGCTGAGTTTGGAGAGGTCGGTACAGTTTGCGTAGAGCTTGTTATTAAGCGATGAGGATTGGGATGTGCAAGTGAGAGAGTGAGATGGGCTTATTAGGAGAGAGAAGAGAAAGGATAGAACACTGAGAACGAACAAGGTGGAAGAAGAAAAAGACGATGACGACAACGACGACATTGTGGTGGTGATTGTGGTGGTAGCAGTTATGGAGGAAGTGAGGTGCGTGGGGGTGTTTTATAGAGCCACACGGGACTAGGCGTAAGAAAGAGGGCGTCTGAACGGTGGGTAGTGTGTACACACTGAAAGGACTTTAACCAATCACAAGCTGACACGTTAGGACTTACGATTTATTTGGGGTGTCGCGTGGGTTTGTTTTCATTTTTATTTTTACTTCAATATATGTCGGAAAATAAGATATATTATTATGGTACCAACTTGGTAAATTGTAATGCGGTTCGGCCAAAAAAAAAATGTAATGCGGTATTTTAAGTAAAAGTTGTGGTGGTCCGCTGGACGATGAAGTTAATTTCCTAGTATTGCGTTCAGCGGCCTACTTTCTAGTTGCAACGACCCAAACCAACCGGTGAAGGTGGGAAGAACTATTTGCTGATCTATAGATATTGCCCTCACCTTATTTCAACACGTGTTAATAAATTTAAAATATAAAAAAATAAAAAAATATAATTACTATTATTTTATATATTCATGGCGGTCATATATACATTGGGATAGGATGAGAACAACATCTATAGGACAACAATTTTCATGTAGCACTTTCGGATAGATTTGGTCCAGTTTTTACTAAAACCAAATCAAACCATAATTTATAGTTTGGTTTTTTTTTCCCTTTCTAGATCAAACCCTTTAATAACGCGGTTTGATTTGAGTTAGAAATTTTTTAAACCATCAAATAACAATTATATCGATTCGAATTACAAATTAAATCAATATTCAAATAAAAAAATTAGTTTTAACATTTTATATTTGTCTGGATATTTAAATATTAAATCACTTTGCAAAGTTCATATAGTAAATCTCAATAAAATACATATTAAATCAATTACATTCATAATTAATATTCTTTTATAAAATTATTTAGTCACTAACACAACTTACTCACTGACTAATATATTGTAAACTATAGTCAAAAGTCTTCTAAAAATTATCCAACTAATCATCTACTAACAAATTTTTTTCAAAAAAAAAATTATCTACCAATAAAAGTTATTTATGAATAAAATGATTAGTTTACAAAATGTACAATGAAAAATTAATACATAATAAGATGTATATCTAAATAATAAAATCCATAATCCATACAGTTCCAACAATTAATATAAAACAACATTAAGTTACCAATAAAAAAATATATCTTGAACCCAAAAACAATTTTAGAAAAAGGAAAAAGTTATTATTAACTAATATTCGTCTTATGATAAATATCATAATAAAATCATAAGAACATGTATGAACTGTTAATCAATCATCATAATAAAATTTATATTTATAAGTAAAACGTTTTTATATTTGTCTAAAAACGGTTTAGTTTGGTTTTACAAATTAGTTCGGTTTAGTCCTTCAAACCAACTATAAATTTATAGATTGGTTCAAATTGAGAATTTTCTAAATCAAATTATTTTAAAATAAATCATATTTTCGGTTTGGTTTGGTTTGGTTTGGTTTGGTTATGAATTGATTTAGTTTTATCATTTTTTTCCCATCCTTAGTACTTTTTATTATAAAGAGAGAAGCAGATAATATGTTTTCGGATTGGATAAATCAATAGATTAGCATTTAATTTTATATTAGCAATTCTAAATTAATCTCTACTTTATGAAACAATGCATGCTTGGATTTTGTATGGTTTTTAGGAGATTATAAGGAACAGGATTTAAACCTAATATATTTTATTTAAAAAATAAGGTTGATATCGCTTGACTAAAAGACTATTGAGTAGATTTGTATGTTAGCTTTATTAATTATGAGTTTGTTCACAAAAAATAGTTTTAAATATTAAATTCATCAATTTCAAAGTTTAGGTATATAATCGCATATTTTGTAAAAGTTGAGATGCCATTTATGGCATTAAACCTTTACATTTTTACAAATAAGATCCAATCATATAATTTAGGGATAATGTTAAAATAATTGCCTGAAATTCCTCCGGTTAACCATACTCATAGGATTCTGGGAAAAAATATATATATTCATGGGATCGTGTAAGGTGTAACAAATGCTTATTGGTCAAATAGGACGAATGAAGGGAGGTTATAAATTTAACAAGCAAGAATTCATTGGATAAAACATTTAGTTGTTGTTCACTTTATTATAATTGTAATTTTATTATAGTTTTATTCCTTATGAATATCTATTATGACGTTTAATTCATAAAAAAGCGATTCCACAATAAATATTTATTACATAAAACATTGAATAGATATTATTTATTCAAACCTATAAATACTAATTAAATGCTGAAACTATGTTTTTTTGAAAATACCATAATTTAAATAGAAAATTAATAAAGGAAAATCCTATTACAGCTCTATTTCATTCCTTCGTAATATGAATTACATTACAATCTTAGTCATTCAGTGAAGTGAACGAACCGTTACTAATTTCAAATTGTATTTGTTACCTTAAAAAAAATACAGTTTAAGTAGTAATTTTGTCACAACCATTCAAATTTATATAAATATTCTATATTTTGATAAACCCAATATTATCATGAATATACTTAAACTAATTTAGATACTAAGAAAAATATGATAATCACAGGATTATAAAAAACTCCCTATAACACAACACGAATTTAAACAAGTTGTATATGGGATTAGATGCTTCTGCCTAAAAGTAAGAAGTGTCTCAATTACATTTTCATT
Organism: Combretum micranthum; assembly: GCA_024138025.1. NCBI lineage: Eukaryota > Viridiplantae > Streptophyta > Magnoliopsida > Myrtales > Combretaceae > Combretum > Combretum micranthum. The sequence continues at coordinate 648,522 of JAMXBD010000443.1, forward strand.
CGTGTCTGTATTATCACTGGCCCATTCCAGTTTGATGGGGTTTGAACAGCCATGTAAAACCAGCAATATGTAACTAAAGTCACACGATGGCTTGCGTTATCTGCCACACGTGGTGTCTCATGTTATTTTGAATGATGTGGCAGCGATTATAGATCTGTTTGTTTTATTTTATTTAGATCATTTTGATATCTTATTTTTTTATTTTTAAATAAATTTTTATCAAAAAATAAATATATATATATAATATTTTTATTTATAGATAAATCAAACATATTAGATATACTAAAATATAAATAAAAATCAAATAATCTAAATAGGTCTTATAAATACTTTCTTTTGCGTTCCATAGTTTCCCAAGCAACTAAGATGAAGAGCATGCGTAAATATTGATTAAAATTGTTAATTTAGTAAAGATGATTTATACAAAATTGGAAAACTTGAATATTAAAATTTAAAAAAAAAAAAAAGAAAAGCACAAAACTGAAATTAAAGAGTTTACATTGGTTTATTGAATTTTAAATCGAGGCATTCTTACCTCTTACTCTATATATACCACGCATAATTAGTAAAACAAAGATTAAAAAAATGAAAAAGATAATTGTCTTTTTTAATCAACGTTGTTCATTGATTTATATAAACTATCTGCCATTGGGCCGACAAATTTACGGTGGATAAGGATCTCACACGTTAGTAACTATTGACAAAGCAAAGGGATCTGATTTATCGGTGAGGGTTTCGATAGATTTATAAAAAAAAATCGGTTTTTGGGGCTCTGGGCAGGGATGGGTTGACTTCGATGGTGTTAATTAAGACCAAAGGGAAAGCTATACGTCAAATGAGCAGTATGTGGCAGTGGCAATGCGGTGTTCCTTTTACCATACAAAACTATGTCACCGGGGAATGGTCAAACAGGAACCACGTGCTCCCACGCGTCCACCGACTTCGGACAAGATTTTGATTAAATATTTCTAACTAATTTAAATTTGGATTATTATCAATTGGTTTTTAAAGCCATTTGATGAATTTTAATTATATACACCGTATGCAATCTGGAAAGGACAAAATAATATAATATAGGAATTATGCTAGCTGAATGCAGCTAGGCTCGAATACGAGCAATCTAATAGCAAAAGTATTTTTGTATTTTTTTCTCATAATTCTTGGATTACATACTAGCTGTATTAATAGGAACAAAAGAAATACTATCCATGTGCTAGAGAATCAATCACGTGGTTTGTTATGTCACATAACCAATTCTGTTACAACAAAATTTTAATTTGTAATACTAAGACTATTTAAACTAAATATTAAGACTAATATTATTATATTGGGTTCGGCTGGACCCACTATTGGGTTTTCCTTTTCCTTTTACTCGGGTCGGATTAGTACTATCCATACCGCATGCCAAAAGAACTCTGACAACAGCTAACTCATTACTCTCTTACTTGCTTTACTTTCACTTTACTCTTTCCCACGAACTAATTTCCACCGAACCCTCACTACAAACCCTAATCCTTCCCTGATCGCCTTCCTTTTCCCCATGATCCTTCCTTTTGTCCCTCCATATAGCGTTCTCATCCTCCCACATAGCATTCCCTACCACTTGAAGACCCCTTGTCCACAAGGGGAGATCTGGATAACGCGTGATCATGTCTGTGTATGATTCCCAAGTGGCTTCGGATGGATCGCGGCCCTTCCATGAGATAAGTATACGTGTCTCAGCTTTGTTTCCATGCTTTACCATTTTCCTTGCTAGTATTATATCAGGAACTAACTCATCTGTGTGCTGCATGTTGCCAGGAAGTTGTTGTGAAACGTCAGATCTGGGTCCATGATAGCGTTTGAGCTGCGATACATGGAACGTGGAGTGGATCGTAGCGTCGTTGGGCAGATCTAACTGGTAAGCCACTGAGCCAATCTTCTTTATGATTCTGTATGGTCCATAGAATTAGGCAGCAGTAGCTTGTGTATCCTAGATGGTTTGAGGGATGTCTGTCGATAGGGTTGTAATTTGAGCAACACTAGATCCCAGGTTGGAACTGTCAATCAGAACGCTTCTTGTCTTCGTTTTGTTTCATACGGTTCTGCGCGCGCTTGAGATAGAACTTGAGCAATCTTAAGCGGTCTTCATGCAAAGTGAGTGTAGTATCTACCACAGCGTTTCTGGAGTCCCCAGGTACATAAGGGATATGTAATGGAGGGGGATATCCATATAGGTCTTCGAATGGAGTAGTCTTAGTGCTGCAGTGGTAGTTGGTGTTATACCACCACTCAGCTAATGATAGGAACTTACTCCAGCATTTAGGTTGGTCCCCTGTAACACATCTTAGGTAGCATTCCACACATTTATTCACGACCTCTGATTGCCCATCAGTTTGTGGGTGATAGGCCGTGGACATGTTGAATTCGACTGATTGTAGTCGAAAGAACTCCTTCCAGAATGAACTCACAAAAATAGGGTCCCTATCACAGATGATAGATTCAGGCATACCATGCAATTTGAAAACATTGTCCATATAGGCTTGAGCTACCATGGCTGCATTATATGGATGTGATAATGCAATAAAATGGCCATATTTGCTAAGCCTATCAACGACAACTAGAATTACCTCTTTCCCATGTGATTTAGGAAGACCTTCAATGAAGTCCATGCTAATACTCTGCCAGCATTCATCAGGAATGCTCAATGGTGAGAGTAGCCCTGGAGTTGCCACATTCTCAAATTTGAATTTTTGACAGACTTCACAGTCCCGAACCCACTGTCTGACTTCCGTTTCCATCTTAGGCCATTAGAATACTAAGGATAGCCTTTTGTAGGTAGCTTGGACACCTGAGTGTCCCCCAAAGGACCCCCATGATAAAGCTGGAGAAGTTGATTCCTTAAATCAGCTGCTGGGCCTACGACAATTTTGCCCCTTCTCCGTAAGATGCCCCCATCATAAGTGAATTGTCCCACTAGTTCACCTTTTTGGAGTTGTGTGATGAGTTCTTCATAACCTCCCTTTAGAGTCCAGCTGGCCTTGATTCTTTCTAAGACATCAGGAAGAGTGACATGAACCTGGAGATGATTCAGTTGAGTATTATCCCTTCGAGAAAGTGAGTCAGCCGCCCTATTTGAGTTTCCAGACTTATACTCGATTTCATAATCAAGCCCAAGTAGTTTGGTCAACCACTTTTGCTGACTAGGAGTGACAAGTCTTTGTTCAAGTAAATACTTCAAGCTCTGGTGGTCAGTCTTGATCACAAATCGTCTCCTAACAAGTAGTGACGCCATTTATCGATAGCATACACTAAAGCCAAAAGTTCTTTCTCATATGTAGACATGCCCCTATGTTTTTTAAGCCAAGTTTTGTTTGAAGCAATAGGATGTTTATCCTGCATTAGAAAGCCCCAATTCCTTCTCCACTCGCATCTGTTTCAATTACAAATCGCTTACTATAGTCTGGTAATCTCAGCACTGGAGATTGTACCAACATTTCCTTGAGTTTATCAAAGGAATTTTGAACCTCTTCTCCCCATCTAAATTGGCCTTTCTTCAAAAGTTGAGTAAGTGGTCCAGAAATATTTCCAAACCCATGGATAAACCTTCTGTAATAGCCTGCTAAGCCAAGGAACCCACGTAACTGGCGTAAGTTTCTTGGAATAGGCCACTGGGCTACTGCCTCTATCTTCTGTGGGTCAGTAGCAACCCCTTCACCTGTAATAACATGCCCCAAATAGTCAATTCTTTGAACACAAAAGACACACTTGCTTCGCTTGAGGAACAAGTGTTCCTTCTTCAAAGTCTCAAAAACAATTCTGAGATGATCCATATGCTGGGTCATAGAAGGGCTGTAAATGAGAATATCATCAAAGAAAACTAGGACAAATTTCCTCAAGTAGGGTCTAAAAACTGTATTCATTAGTCCTTGGAAGGTAGATGGGGCATTTGTTAAACCAAATGGCATAACAAGAAACTCATAATGCCCCTCATGTGTGCGAAATGCAGTTTTGTAGATGTCTTGTGATTGCATTAAAACTTGGTGATAACCAGATCGTAAGTCTAGCTTACTGAAAAATCTTGCTCCATGGAGTTCATCAAACAGATCCTCAATTATTGGAATGGGAAATCTGTCCTTCACTATTTGTTTGTTGAGCTCCCTGTAGTCAACACACATCCTCCAAGAGTTGTCCTTCTTCTTGACCAAGACAACTGGAGATGCATATGGGCTGTGGCTAGGGCGTATCACCCCACTATTGAGCATCTCCTTAATCATACCTTCTAGGACTATTTTCTGGATTGTGGAGTACCTATAAGGTCTCAAATTAACTGGTTCTGCTCCTTCAACCAAGTGTATTCGATGATTGCAAGGTCTGTCCAAAGGAAGTGTCAATGGCTCCTCGAATAACTCGTGGAACTCCTCCAGCTATCTATGACTTCCGGAGGTAGTGGTTGAGCAGGGGAGTTATCCTGGTCCACCAGGTTGGTGATCATCCAACATTGTATCTCAGTGTCCTTAGTAGCAGTATGCAGTAAGGTATTCAGGGCAGCTCTGAAATAAGCCTTACTCTATCCTGTTCGCCCTTTAGGGAACACGGATGTCCTTTCCACATAAAGGACATACTTAGAGCCTTGAAATCCCAAGTCACCTTGCCCAGTGAAACTAACCAAGGCATTCCCAAAATTAACTCACATGAATTCAGTGGAATGACATAAAAGTCTGAACTGAACGTAGTACCTTGCATTTCCCACTGAAATTCACGGGCTATTTGGGTACTTTTTAGCCTAGTACCATCCGCTAGTATAACGGATACTGAAGAGAGAGTTGGTTGGATACAATTCAATTTCTGAGCTACTTTGATGTCCATAAAATTGGATGAGCTCCCTGTATCAATCAAAATGTTCAACACAGCAGTCTCGTGTCTTCCCTTCACACGCATACATTGTTCTGTACTTTCCCCTTCTCCACTTATTGAGTTGAGTTGCAATTGGGATAGGTCAAATCCTAACTCATTAACACACTCATTGGTTCCTTCTTCGGTGCAAACACTTCCTCCGGTTCAACTACTAGGAGATTCAACCTCTTGGTCTTACAGCGGTGACCAGGGCCTATGCCTCATCACACCAGAAACAAATTTTCTTCTTACGTTTCTCTTCGAGTTCTTCAGGGGTCATTTTCTTAGTAGTTCTATTAGGCTGGTTATAGTTGGGTTTAGGAATGAAAGGTGTCTCGTGTTTGGGATCTGTGTATTAGGGTTGTGGGAAGTGTTTAGGATGAATGGCTTATTGGAAGGAGGCAGTACTAGTACTGGATGGTGAAGAATGATAACGATATTGTGGGTTAAATGGTGTGGTTTGGCCTTTGAATGATTTAAGGTTCTGTTTGGATGATGAGAGGGTGGCTTCCTGTAATTTGGCAAGTGTGTAAGCTTGTGTGAGTGACTTGGGTGAAACATTCGAATGGGATACTGAATCTCTGGTTTAAGCCACTAAGGTAGCAACTGACAAGATGTATTTCTGGTAGTTGGACAAGGGTGGACAGGTACATGAACTCGTCATTATAATCCTGAAGAGACCCAACTTGTTGGAGCTCTTTTAATTCAGACATAGGATCCTCGAATCCTTTGTCATTAAACCTTGTATTCAGAGTTTTGGTAAATTCTTCCCAAGTTAAAGGTGTGGTCTCTGTTCTAGCCTTAAGGAAGGAGTTATACCACTCATAAGGTTTATCATCCAGATGCATAGCAGCAATTTTGACTTTAAGGTCATCTGGTGTCTCATCTAATGTAAAGAACTGCTCAGCTCGAGAAACCCAATTCCTAAATCCTTCTCCATTAAATACTGGAAATTCAATTTCGGTGTTCCTAGTTGGTACCTGATACCCTGACGTAGTTCCAATGGAGTTATTAGATTTCTGAGTGGACTCAGATATGGATTTGCTGACGCCTCCAGTCATTTCCTTAGCTGATGACAGGTCTGCATTTTTCTCCTTGCTTAAATGCTGTGTGAATGATTCAAGAGTTTGATTCTGTTTTTCAATCATCTTTTGTTGATTTTGTAGGGCTTCTGAAAACATTTTTACCCACTCATCTTGGCGAGCAGCTTGGTCTTTGATAGTAGCTTCTTGGCGGTCAATCTGCTCCTTGAATATGGCCTTCATGGCGTCCTCCATTCGCTTGGATTCTCTGGTCTCCATCGTCACTGCTCTGATACCAATTGCAATCAGGAAAGGACAAAATAATATAGTATAGGAATTATGCTAGCTGAATGCAGCTAGGCTCGAATACGAGCAATCTAATAGCAAAAGTATTTTGTATTTTTTTCTCATAATTCTTGGATTACATACTAGCTGTATTAATAAGAACAAAAGAAATACTATCCATGTGCTAGAGAATCAATCGCGTGGTTTGTTATGCCACATAATCAATTCTGTTACAACAGAATTTTAATTTGTAATACTAAGACTATTTAAACTAAATATTAAGACTAACATTATTATATTGGGTTCGGCTGGACCCACTATTGGGTTTTCCTTTTCCTTTTACTCGGGTCGGATTAGTACTATCCATACCACATGCCAAAAGAACTCTGACAACAGCTAACTCATTACTCTCTTACTTGCTTTACTTTCACTTTACTCTTTCCCACGAACTAATTTCCACCGAACCCTCACTACAAACCCTAATCCTTCCCTGATCGCCTTCCTTTTCCCCATGATCCTTCCTTTTGTCCCTCCATATAGCGTTCTCATCCTCCCACATAGCACCGTATAATGGTTCTAAAACTAACGTTAAATGAGGGTGTTTCGCTTCACCATTTGGACAATAAGGATAAAGTAGTCTTTTTAACTTTTTTAACCCAATCATAGTTAAACCCCTAAGCTAATTCCTTTATTAGGGGGCTTCTTGTCATTTTCAGGACAAACTATAGTTTTATCGTGAATCAATAATGAAGGAAATACCCTAAAAACTCCAATTGATCTTTTTTCAAGGGTCGTTTGCTTCCTCTTTTAAGAAATGACATGACGAGGTACCATAACCAAAAAGGTGTTATAAAAATCAAGTAACATCAAGAAAGGTACCATGACTATGGAGTTATTGATATTAAATATTTTAATAGAGTTAGCAACATTAAATAAATATGGGTAAGAGCTTGAAGGTATTAAATACGTCAAAGAAGATATATGTGTAGACAATCCATTCTTTAGTTTTAGTGCTTAGGAAAAAAATACAAAAAAAAAAAATGGAAAACAAAAAAAACAAAAAAAAATACAGATATGTACAATTTGAATAGATCCTATCTTCAAATCAAGCTTCAATATGATTTAAAATGACTATTTTATAAATCTATAAATTTATGTGCTCAAACAGGAGTAAGAACTATAAATTTGTGAAATGATTTTTCTCAAATGTGCAATCTAAATAATGAAATTATTTAAGGGAAAGGCCATTTTTAGGCCTAGGTCAATTGTTGGTCCAAGTTTACACTGAGGCACTTGTGTGTATACAAGACACATGTCATATTTCTTCTTCAATGTAAATATTAGGGCCATGTTTGTTTTGTAAAAACCGATCTGTTAATGGAAACACCTGAAAATGTCTTTTTGAAAAAAATTTAAAAAATATATTAAAAAATAATGATAAATGTCATTGCGAGTAAACGATTGGTAGATAGAGAACTCGAAAATTGATGAAAAATTAACTTACACTTTTATAATCAATAAGTTGTTTTTCCAAAAATAAGTTATGAATAGGTATCTATTTTCTAATACAAGGACAAATGTTTTCCAATAATTATCCGACTTGCCAGCAGATGTTGGCTTAGGTAGTGAGGGTTCAACTCATGGCCTCCAGTGATCATGGATCTATTCTTACTGCAGGCAAAGGTATCTCCCTTGTGGTTGGGGTCATGGCATCGATCATTATCAGCATTAAGATGCTACTAGTACATCACATGTCTTACCAAAATTTGGCTATGATGTCACTCTGATGATTTCCACCACAATATTGTGGAGGGCAGCTGTGGTCTCCTACGGTAGTAACCGAAGCTAAAGCCACCGCAAAATTTCTTAATGGCAAAAAAAGGATAATAATTGTTCGACTTTTCTTTAAACAAATATAGAAAAATGAAAAAAGGCATTATTCTAGAAAATATTTTCATGAAAACAAATAGAGAATAAATGTAATAGCAAAGAAGGAAATATCATTTTTCCTTTTGTGCATAACTCACTTTAAGCTTTTTTTTTTTTTTACTGTATTTATTTAAATCTCACTAAAATAATGATAAGGTTTTGAAGAGGACATGGGATATTATAAATTGGGTCCCGACTTTAATTCATATTCATACAAAATAATACATTTTGTAATTAGCTATAAAATCAAATTAATTATGAGGTTCTATGATTTCTAACTTTAATATGATTTTATGGGTTGTCGATCATTTGACTGAATAAGTATACAACGCAAAAGAAAAAAAGAAAACTTTTAGGATAATTATATAAAAATTACTCATTAATAGAGATTGATTTTGTATGGAAAATCTTGAAATTTCTATATGAATTGAGGCGTATACACTTAAATACAGATCTTAGAAGATCATTTCATACACCATAACATATCCACAACTCATAGATTACTTTTCAAGCAGAGTTGTCAAACTCGTAATTCTATGTAAAATCGTCAGGGGTCAATAGAATCGGAATATAAAATCAAAACGTAGAAAATTAAGTTTTTATAACTTTTGCAAAATAGCTTTAGAAAAATATAAAAATGCACATAGAAGATACAGAAAAAACACATAACACATAATGGATGTTAAAAAAGAAAATAAGAAGTTAAGTTCTTTTTTCATAATAACTCCTAATCTATAATATAACATATATAAAAAGAAAAGCAAATAGGATCAAAATTAATTTATTTTCTATTGTTTTGTTTGGAATAAGTGATAAATTAAGAGAAAATCAAAATTTTTCAACTTATTAAATGCTTAATTATATAAATAAAATAATAAGTTTTATTGTAAACATTACAACTGTAAACTTAACTGGAATGAATTCTGTAAATGTAGAACAAGGGTTTCTAAGGGAGAGAGGAAAAAAGATAGAGAAAGTATGTAGAAACCAAATAGAAACGACAACAAGAAAGATACATCATCCTAATTCCTAATAGTTGATGGGCTTGTAAACACACAACTGTATTTTTTACATTTTAGCTTATTTGACTTAAATAGATATAATCGGTAAATTCAGTTAAAATCGTAACATTCTATCAAGTTTACATGTAAACTCGGTTGGAATTATATGATTCTATCAAAAAATAATTCTACTCATGAGTCAATTCAAAAGGGTTTCCTAAAATTGTAAACTCATAAAAACATAGGATAAAATCGCTATTTTAACAACTATGCTTCAAGAATTATGAAAAGTATTAAACTTCACCTATTGTTGCTGGAAACATATCAATCAGCCACCATAAGTAAGTTTCTCTTCTATTTCTTCTTTCTTTCCTTTTTCAATGATATTAGCTTAATAAAAAAAAAAACAAAAAGATTCTTTTTGTTTGTTTTTTTATTTCCTTTCTTTAAAAAAAAAAAAGTTTAAAAAGAAATGAAGGGGATATCCATAAAGTAGGCTAGTAAGGTTGAAAGTTAAAACTTATCTACCCCTTGGGGTTGAATCAGCTGCCCTAACCTATAAAAATGATAAAAATAAAAATAAAAATAATGAAAAGAGAATATATATATATATATATATATATATCTAAGAGGATAAAGTTTTACAAACTTTTTTTAAGATTTTGTCTCTTATAGTTTTTCTTAAATAAATACGGAGTTTCCCAACATTATTTGATTTTTTCTAAGAAATTGAAATAAAAATTTTTTTTTGAAAACAAACTTAAATGCTTAAAGTGAAAAAATATATGTATAAAAGATACCAACACACTAACATTGTATTTGGTTAACAAAATTGAAATTAATATTCTATCTTTATTACAACATAATTGTTATTTTCTTGTTTGGTTTATAAAAAAATCCTACCATAAGGAATATCTATTCCTTATTATATGAAATAGATAAGGAATCCATATTTCTCCTATTCACCAAAGGAATTGCTATTCCTTATGAAAAGCAACTTATTTACCAAAAATACCCATAATCATATATTCTTTCTATTCCTTTCTGGTCTTATTTAATTCTAATGAACCAAATTTAATATAACTTTTCTTGAAAGGATTCTAACTAATAGATACGTTAGAACCTTCAAGGTAACATAAAATATAAAAAAATATAAAAGAAATATTATTTTCTTTGTTTAATGTTTTTTTATAAGAAACTTTCACTTGATAAAAAAATAGAAAAAAAAATCTTATAAATATAAAATTTAGGAAATATAAATTTCAATTTTGAAAGCTTATATAATAACCAATAGCTAAGTTATGATCAATCTAACACGGTAGTCCTAATTTACTTTTTTTTTTTTTTCTAGTCTTGGTCAAGTGGCTACTCCAATGTTATTGAAAAACCAATTTGCTTTAATTCTTAACCAATTGTTCATATTAAATAGATTCTTGATTTAATATGAATCTAACTAAAGAAAAAAAAAACAAAAACAAAAACCACTATCGATACTCAACAATATGCAAGTGCGCATATCCTATGAGAAATCTTTAGCGTTAATACCACAAATAATACATAAACTTTGATAAAATATACAATTCAATACTTTAAGTTTGAAATTGATCAATCTAGTACCTAAATTTTAAAATTGACAAATTTAGTACTTGAAAAAAAATTTTGTTTGCATTATTAATAATTCCATCAAGTTGTTCAAGTATTAAATTGATCAATTTCAAAATTTAAGTGCTGAATTGATGGTTTTCAAAGTTTAAGTATATAATTGCATATTTTTCCAAAGTTCAAGTGCCATTTGTGACATCCTAAATCTCTAATTATTGAAGTAAAAAAATGTTGAAAAGCTTAGATAAGTCTGCCTTCGAGTTGGATTTGTCTTCTACAACTTTTAAGGCTTGCCTTACTTAAATGACAACATGTATCGAAGGAGAGCTCTTGCCTTTAATTGTCGTATTGTTGCTTAAAAACTCAATGCATTCCATTTATATGTGAATTTATAATGTAAGTGTACTTGTGACAAAATCTAAGCATGAAGACTTCAATAATAGCTTCTCCTACTTGTTGTGGACAAGGGTGCTTGTGTGAAGCTTGACACTTCTAAGAGGTAGTCAACTACTTGTTATGTACTAGGATGCTTAGGCAAAGCTTGATCTTCCTAATTAATGCTCCTTAACTTGCTATGAACAAGAGTGTTGAGTTGTAATTTGATATTCTTGGAAATCCTCCCTAGCTTGTTATAAATAAGAACGCTTGTGTAGAGCTTAATGTCCTTGAATAGTGGTTTTTACCTTATTATGTATCTTAATATCAAATGAGGCTTAATCTTCTATTTAGGTGGTGCTCCCTTTTACTAGCTGTAGATCGTAGTGCATCAATAAAGCTTCTTTAGTGATTTTGTGTTTCTTGCAAGTGATTTTGCTTGATATGATGCTTTAAACTTAATCTTGAAATAAGAAATTATTAATACCATTAAGATATCAATGTCGAGCCACATTCCCAATTGCTATCTTAAGGGCCACAAGATTTTTGCAAAGACATTACATTAAGATAAATACCACATTATTGGTATGTTTTCCGATATAAGTGTAGAATTATCATTAGATGATCCATCAACTATGAAAAAGGAGAAAAATTACAAACATGGGGAGCAATGTTTATAATCAAGTTCGAATAAATGGTTTGAATTTTCAAATGGTTAAAATAAAATTTAAACATTATGTCAAACACTTAAAATTTAGAGTTAAACTTTTAGTTAAAATAGAGAATCAACATGATGTTAAGTGATTCAAATAAAGCATTCTATTTTTGTCTTATGAACGTATCATGTCGATTCAATTTAATGGTGTTATAATGATATTATGACAGATCCTCCATTTATACCACTTAGCATAATGTTGATGCTTTATTTTAACCACTTGAATCTTATCCTCTATTGTGTCACATGTGAGATAACCCTTTCGGTGGACCTTTTGTTTTAATAAACCTTTACAAACTTGTTAAACGGAATTAACTTTGGTCAAACCCGTTCAAAGTAAAAGTCTATGAGAAGTTGTACAAATCAAAGAGGTTTCATCTCATCTATTAATCCTTAAGAACAGTCGAATGAATGTCTTTAGTAGCTCATGTTATCCTTTTATCTTTGGAGTCATCTAATGTTTAAGGTAAAGCATGAAAATCCATAAATAGAGACCACTTCCTGCTCATTTGAGACATTTTGAGTACTTTGAAATCACTCTGCTTAAATCATCTCAAGAAAGATCAAAATAACCAATTAAGGAAGAATGAGCAAGGAGTAATTAAGAATGCTTAAAACAACCATCTCACAAACACATACACACATTTAGACAATTAAGTTTACTTATTCCTCTTCTCACTCGAGGATAATATTCCTTCATGTGACTCATTAAAGTCATTTATCATACAACTCAGACGTGATTAACCATCTATAATAAACTTCTCTTACATATAATGATTCATTTAAATGTTTAAACTAGAACTTTTCACTTTTTTTTTTCTTTTTTTTTGGGTAAATTACATATTTTATATGGATAATAATGAAATCATTATTTAAGGAAATCGATCAAAATCAAATCGTAAAGATGACCAAAAAAGGGGGAAAAATCAAATCGCAAAGCTTGTGTTCAACGAGATAGAACCGGCAAAATTTGCCTCAAGTCGCTGTTAGAGACTTCTAGAGAAATCGTAACTAGGTAAACTATTAAAAAAGTGACCTACTAGACCTACAACTTTCTTACTGATAAAAAAGAAAGTTGTAGGTCTGGTAGGTTACATTATGTTTCAAAAATTATAGGTCGATAAGAAAATCATAGGTATGGTAGGTCAAAAGGTGGTAGGTTAGTAAGAAAGCCATCGATGTGGTAAGTCATGTCATGTTTCGAAAGTTGTAGGTCAGTAAGAAAATAGATTGAGAAGTGGTAGGTCAGTAATAAAGTCGTAGTTATGGTAGATCAAGAAGTGGTAGGTCAGTAAAAAAGTCATAGGTGCGGTAGGTCATATTATGTTTCGAAAGTAGTAGGTCTTTAAGAAAGTGGTAGGTATGACAGGTGATGTAATGTTTTGAAAAGTGGTAGATCATTAAGAAAGTTGTAGTGTGGTAAGTCATGCTATGCTTCGAAAGTTGTAGGTCAGTAAGAAAGTCATAAGTGTAGAGTCAAAAAGTGGTAGGTCAACAAGAAAGTCGTAGGTATGTAAGTTATGTTATGTTTCTAAAGTTGTAGGTCAATAAGAAAGTTGTAATGTGATAGGCCAAGAACGGTAAGTCAGTAAGAAAGTCGTTGGTGTGGTATATCATATTATATTTTGAATGTTTAGATTAGTAAGAGAGTCATAGGTATTGTACGTCATGTTATGTTTCAAATATTGTAGGTCAGTAAGAAAGTTGTATGTGTGATAGGTCAAGAAGTGGTAGGTCAGTAAGAAAGTCATACGTATGTTAGGTCATGTTATGTTTTGAAAGTTGTAAATTTTTAATAAAGTGGTAAGTATGGTAGGTCATGTAATGTTTCGAAAAGTTGTAGGTCAGTAAGAAAATAATTAGTATAATAAGTCATGTTATGTTTCGAAAGTAATAGATCTTTAAGAAAGTGGTAGATGTGATAGGTTATGTAATGTTTCAAAAAGTTGTAGATTAGAAAAAAAGTCATACGTGTGGCAGGTTATGTTATGTTTCGAAAGTTGTAAGTTGGTAAGAAAGTCGTAAATTGGTAAGAAAGTCATAAGTGTGGTAGGTCATATTATGTTTCGAAAGTTGTAGGTTAGTAAGAAAGTCATAGATGTGGTAGGCTATATTAGGCTTGTATCGAACAGTTTAAGATTTTTTAATAGATCCAACAGTCTTAAATAAGACTTCGTTAGAAGTCTCTAAATAGAGACTTGACCCAAATAACTCCCAGCTAGATGACGTTGCTTTTAGTTGTTGTTTACTCTAATAACGAGCAATTCACTCCTGTTCCAATGCCTACCAATGGTATCATTGCCAAAGACTAGAAACATTAACAATAAATTCCAAATACTTGATTAAATGGGAGCATGTGATACTTAAAAGGATGTGTTCGTAATGATTAATGTGCTCTCCGAAACTTCGTAGAGCACCATTAATAGCTTAGTCAAGTGGAAATAGCAAGAATATGTTTAAAGGTTCGTCCTACTTATGATTATCTTATGCCAAATCCACTCTACCTTATCTCTCTCTCACACACACCCACATATATATTTCAGTAGGTTTTTTTTTTTCACTTCCATTCATTTTGTATATTTTTAGCATCCACTCAAATGGTTGTGTTGATACAGAAAAAAAAAAAACCAAAAATATGAAAATATAATTACATATAAATATCCCTTTTTTAAAATTAAACAAACAACAAATTCCTATAAATTTTGACTTATTTACACTTTCCATTCAGTTTTAACAAAATGCCAATTAAAAGTTTTTGAATGTATAAAATATTTTTTTTCTAACCTTAAATTTCTGTATTTTAATTCTCATACCCCAATCACCACTTTTATTATAATTATGATATGATACAAAATGGAAACACATAAGATATGGATAACATAATTTCAAAGTGCTAGACTTAAAAAAAAAAAAAAGATACAAATAGATACACAACAAATACAAATAAGGTATCCAAAAAAAAAAAAAAAAAAGAAAAACCAATCAAGCATCATAGTATAAATGACCTTAAAAAAAGGATAAATATCAAATTTGGTATTTCAACTTTGCTAAGGACTATTTGAAATAAAAAAAAAAAAAAACCAATTTACTATCTATAAATTTTTCAAGTTCATTTACAATACCCATATGAAGTTGTCAGTTGTAAAAATAAATACAGGTCCAATAACTAATGGCAAAATTTAATAATGTTCAAGTGGTTAATTATAAAAATGGATAAAGTTTAGATAGTAAAATAATATTTTAAAACTTCAAATATTTCATTATATAAATTGACAAAACTCAGCTAACATATGTAATATTCACCAAAAAAAAAAAGAAAGAAAAGAAAAGAAACCTATCGTACTATTGATTATTAAGCTAACTTCTCACTCTCCCTTTCTAAGGCTCAAGTTCAAATCCTGTTGACATATAATTAACTACTTCCGCGTAACCTATTTCACCGATTGTATTGCTACTGAAGTTCCTAATTGCCAACGTGATTTTGCTGTGTGCACTTTACATATGCAATTATTCAATATTTTGGCATTTCAAAAGAAAATTTTGATCAGTCCTTTTAAAAAAAAAAATCATTTTATCAATAATCTCTCCTTCTAAAACTTTTTATCAAACCATAGTAAAGAAGGCAACCGCAAACTTTTTTCTTTTATTCGCCACAAAAAACATACAAATCCATCTATTGATATTAATATCTATAAATCTACTATCTTTCACCTTAGATCTAGATTTTTTATATTGTTCATATCATCATTAATCAATCAATATTGCATTCTTACCTCCAAAAGTTCACATCTAATTATCTAGTTGTATTGAAGTCCCAATGATCAATAAGAAAGTTTGTTTACTTTTTTTTTTTCTTTTTTGTTTATTTGTATTTCATCTCTGCATTAGATTTTATTCTTTAACCATTTTTTTGTAAGATCTATATTGTAAAAGGGATGTTTCATCCTTTAGTTGTAAAAGATATGTATCCATTTTAGATTGCATATTTAGATACACTTTTCTTTACTTGTTTTGCTAGTAAGGATGTAACGAGGCAGGTTTTACAAAACCCAAACTGATCCTAGTACCTTGTAGAGTTTTTCCTTTTGAACTCAAAATCCTCCCAATGGACCTTATGGGTTATCTAAACCCAAAACTGATTATTATGTTAAAAATATAAGAAATAAAATATATCTAGTTTTCTTATTTAATTTTTTTTTATTATTGTTTCATACTCCTATAGATGTCTTCTTTCCAACACTTCCAATCTCAACATTCTTGATATGCACTATGTGCACTATATATATATATATAT
Organism: Combretum micranthum; assembly: GCA_024138025.1. NCBI lineage: Eukaryota > Viridiplantae > Streptophyta > Magnoliopsida > Myrtales > Combretaceae > Combretum > Combretum micranthum. The sequence goes on from JAMXBD010000443.1 coordinate 664,620, forward strand.
ATAGATTCTTCTACTAATTCAAGTTCGTTTAGGGTTTCACAAAATATACTTAAATTCATCATAGATCCTATAAAATATTTATTGGATTAGATAGCCTATAAAAACTCATTCAATTGCATCCCTATGCATCAAGGATTTAAGAAATCCATACTTGTGTGCTAAGATCTTATATTTTTCTTACTGGAATGGATCTCTGTTTTCTTGAAATATATATATACTTACATTTCATAATGACATGAATTATCAATTCGCGTTTTTGTTTTATTTTTTAAGAAGTTAACATCTAAGAATATTGGAATGCTCCATCAAACTAAAACTAGCGCATTCAAGGGAAAATTAAAAGGAATATGTGGCATGAGAGTTTCTGTACCATGATTCTTGGAACATTAATTCCAATGATACGCTAGAGACACCGGCACGGTGCCATCTCGGCTTGAAACCGATGATTCATCAGTCAGGTTGCGTTGATCTAGAATCGATCCAGCTTGACACGGGTTGTACCAAGCCGAGTCAACTCGGTAGGTTACTGGCCAACTCAAGGTCAACATTTTTAAGTTTTGACCTGACAGGTTGTCAGGGATTGATCCGCCTATAACCCAGCCCATCGGCTTGGCCGACAAGTCTGATCTGCCGGTGATTGTTTAAGGCAGGTCATGGGCAAATCCGGCCTATGCTTTTGTCCAGATGCATCTTGATCGAATAACTTTAAAATGTTTATTACTTATTAAAGTGTACATAAAATATTTATGGCTAAAATTATCCGTCTCACAAATGTATGCCAGTTGCGTTAAACTTGTTTGTTACTTACATGCAATTGATTTATTTTTTCCTATGTTTAATCCCACTACTTTCCTTATTTCATTTTATAAACTTGTTGGCATTTAGATATCCATATTCATCTAGCTAAGATCACTAAAAGATTTGAAAAGATATGAGGTCTCATCATTAACTTTAACAAAATCGGTCTCATGATTATCTAACGATTCACATCATACTCAACCGTAATGAAATAATTAAAATAGTTAATACTCTAATTACTATATTTATTTTAATGATTAAATAATTGATTAAATGGTCCCGTGACCGTAAAAGCTCCTATAATTAAATTGTACAAGCCAACTTAACTAGTATTTACAAGATAGGTTTAAACGTCTTGAAACTCTTATCCGAGTGTTGGATTAGTTAAACGATTTCATTGAATTTTACGTATATTTCTCAAATTTAATTGTGTTTATCTGTGTAATTTGTATACTAGTATAGCTTGGCTATATTGAAAAAGTATAAGAAATCTTGGAACTTATATTTCTGATATTATAAAGCATAGGTTTTTGTTCCATTTCCAGAGTAGGATACATGGTCATACTCTATACTCTACTAGGAGGAAATAATTTTTGAAAATTCCATAGACCTTATAATGCAGTGTAAGAGTGTGCTTTTGGGATGTTAACTTGCAATTTAGAATACAAGAATAACGTTTCAATTTTATTTTTTGTATGCGGAAAAAATAGAAAAAAAGAAATTTTTTATTTTAGTGTGGATATGCTCTCTAAATTTTTAAATATTGTAATAATTCCCCTACATTTTAATTAATCAATAAATGACCCTAAAAGTTGAAAATAACCAACCCATTAATCCTTGATTTTATTGAAAAAGCACATCTCAAACTTAGTAAAGTATAATTACACTCTCTAAAGTTTGCTTTTAGTAGAGATATAGTATCTAAAACTTTTAAATATTGCAATTATCTCCTTGAATTTTAATAAATCGATAGATAATCCAAAAGTTGAAAATAATCAACCCCATTAAAGCTTTATTTTTGTGCAAAAACACAGCTCAAACTTACTAAAGTATACTTTTTAATGTTTTGTATTAAACTTAAAAATAAAGTCTTATTTAGATTATTTGCATTATTGGAAAATTTAGGAACTTATTTATATTTAGATTTAAGTTTAAGGGTTATTTGTAGTAAAAAAAAAAAAAAAAAAAACATGAGAACGAAATTGTCGTTTGTGGTAAGCGACCTTGTACAAGTTCATGGTTCAACGAAGCCAAAATAAAGAAAATGAAAAAATTAGACAAAAGGTGTAACGGAAATTAGAAAGTCCATTGCAATCATCCCTAAAGTTTAATAAATCAATAAATTACCCCAAAAGTTGAAAATGACCGATTCCGATAAACCTTGATTTTAGTGAAAAAAAAAAAAACACATCTCAACTTTACTAAAGTATACCACAACACATTCCAAAGTTTGATTTTAATAGGGATAAACTCTCTAAAACTTTTAAATATTGCAATGATCCCCTTGGATTTTAACAAATCAATAAATAACCTAAAAGTTACAAATAACAGACTCCATTAAACCTTCATTTTAGTGCAAAAAATGCATCTCAAACTTATTAAAGTTCACATTGTGCTTTTATTGAGCTAAAAAATAAAGCATTACCTATCTATATATACAATTTAAATTAGAACCTATTTATTCATCGCATATTTTTAATATATAGTTTTATAAGATGATTTATCAATCTCTCTAATTATCATTTCAACTATCCATTTTATCTCTCTTACTTTTCTTTCTCTTAAATTTTTTGTTTTATGATTTTTCTTTTTGACTTATTTAAGGCAATATAATTTAAGTAGGAACTCTTTTATTCATCGCACATTTTTGTCTTATAGTTTAAGGTAATTTATCAATCTCTCTAATATTATTATTTATTTATTTTTATTTATTTATTTATTTTTGGGTAGATATTCATTTTCATTTAAAAAAACACATTTTATCACTTCAACTATCCATTCTATCTCTCTTACTTTTCTCTCTCTCGTTTCTTTTTATTTCATCATTTTTCATTCTATTATATTTTTGGCGTAAAATTTTATTCATTGCATGAATTTTCTTATTATCTTCCACATGAAATATTGACTCTTTCAAAATAGATATGTTGCATTTAACTTCTTTTTAAATTATTAGGATTCTATTTGGTTATAAATTTAAATTATATTATTCATTCATTCTATTATATCTATCTATTATATTTAAGTTGGAAATCTTTCATTCCTCGCACACTTTTATTATTTTTATCATCTATTACATTTAGTTAGAAAAGATTATATCCCACATTTTTAACCTATAGTTTATTTATTTATTTATTTATTTTGTTTTCATTTATTATATTTAACTCTTACAATTATATCCATTTGTGAAGTATGTAAGGGATTTTTATTGATATTTAATTAATGCTTTCGCACTATGTAATTAGTAGTCTTCAAATTGCAAATATATTTATGAATATAGAAATCATTACAATTTGCAATTTACATATAATAGACTCTCAAAAGTAAATGCACGCATAGAAGGTACATTTGTCGTGTGTGTGTGTAGTTTTTTTTTTTTTTTTTTCAATCGTTCCTATGTACATTTGATTACACACATATTTGATCCTTGAAATTAAGATATAATTTGGTTTTATCAATTTTCTAACTATATTGTTACCTCTTAGTATGATGACAAAACATCATTAGTAATATCATAAACATTGATAATCCTATATTACTATATGATAATTAGTTGAATTTTGTCATTCTATATTATATGCTACTAATTATTATTTTATAAGTTATTTCGTATTTTTTTATTTAGTGATGATTTTTTTTTATGAACATGCATCACGGGTGTCCGTCTGTCAGTTTATATTATTTGAAATATTGAAAAGTTTATGGACAAATTTATATTTATATTAAAGTTTAAGAGCTTTTTTTATAATAAAAAAAGGAGAAATCGTCGTTTGTGGAGAGCGTTTTGTACTAGTTCTTGGATCAACGAAGCCGAAATAAAGAAAACCAAAAGAATAGACAAAAAGATGTGTGGAAATTAGCAAGTCCATTGCAATAAAGGTACTTCCTCTATCTATCTGCCAACTTTTTGGAGCATCTAGACAGTTTCTTTTAAAATTGAATTCTACTATTTCTTGCGTTTCAACTTTGGGTTTTGGTCTACCAACTAGGGGCATCGTGCTTTCTCCGTCAATTCAGAAAAAAGGTGCCTATAGTGGAAAATTACTTATGACCCTTAACAAATTCACACATAGAAAGAAATTTCGCATGTGTTCGCACGTCGCCGTAGATCATAGACTGGGACTTGTTCAATGCGTTGAAAGAAAAATGACATTTTTTTAAAATTCTAGCGCAATGTTCTAAGCTTCATCGTTGGGTGCGAAATTTCAAATTACCACTGCTTTCATGGCAAGTGCCCTCAGCCTTTCGCAGTAACTTCGTTAACAATCTACTCCACTATTAATTATCTCCTCCCTTTGTCCCTTTTTGCCAGCGACATATATAATATAATACATATTACATATTAACCAACTGCCCTCCACTTCTACCTCCACCACTACACCCCGACCCTAGAGCTACCGAAGTTCCTAAACTATTTAACTATAAAGAAAAAGATAAGCGATCACACTGCTGATAGTAGGGAAAAAATATATTTAGGATCTGATTGGATCGTTGGATTTCCATTCGTATCGCATCTATATTTAATTTGCATATGTAACTTATCTATAATATTTTTATCGTATTTGTTTAGTCAGTTTATGAGTAATACTATCGCTTTTTCATTAGTGTCTACTTCCCGATAAATATCTTTTTGAAAACGATAATTATATGATACTAGAATTATCAAAATATGGTGAAAAAGAAGGACTTGGCTCTTAATCAAGGTTTGTCAATTATTCTTGCTAAATTCTTAATATTTTTTTTATATTCCAATTTAAATTTTTAATGTTTGAAGATTTTCTATCTAACTCCCTCCATTAACTCCGTTAAAAAAAAGCATTAAGAGTGAACATGTGTTATGATACATATTTGACTATGTGCAAACAATCAATTTATAAGTTATTATTCTATATTTCTTAATATATTTCACTTGAGTAAAAGACTTGAACATCTACCATTCTCTTTTTTGGGGGGTTTTTGGGGTGCGACACGGGTTGTATAGTATTGTTGCATTTAGGTTATTTATGTAGTTGTATACTATAATTGTGTAATGGGGTTTATTGCTAACCCATTTGGATTTTAGATAAATGAAATAAGCAAGAGGAGATTGATTTATGTAGGATACGATCTCCATGATGCTAGTGCTAGTGTGTACGGTCGGGAATGTTCAGCTAGAGGAAGACTTGATCAATTAATGGTTATGGAATTTTACTTGATCAAAGAGTTTGATGGTTTATAGTTCATATGATAGATTTTCAGCAGATTTATGAGTCTTATGTTCTTATACTGCGTATGAGTAGGCGACAACGTTATTGTTCCACAGTTCCAAGTGTGACAAATGCTAGAAAATAAAATGCAGTTAAAATTAATGTATAGATACAAAATTACAAGATAAGAAAAAAAGAAAAAAAAACAGAGTTTAGATGCTAAATTGTTGCATTTACCCCGACATTTCTACGAATGAAACATAGTTAAGATGGATTTCATCTCAAAATCAACTTTAATTAAGCCTTAAATCAGGCTTAAATTTGGTCAAACCACTATCATCGAATTCCATTAAACCTGTGAATTTGTTGAATCAAGCTTAGAGCGTATCTAAAGTTGGAGTTGAAACTTTAATAATAATAAATGTTGTATTTGATGCATAAACCTTATCAATTTATGCAATTAACTATTTGTGACTTCAAAAATATTATAAACTTTTTAAGTTTATTTATAATACCTAAATGCAATAATTAATTACAAAAAAGGTAAAATTAGGTACTTAATCTTAAAATTTTGACAAGCTTTTGATAATGAGTTATAAAATTCGATAAGGTTTAAGTATTTAATATTTTTAAATTTTAAGTAATTAATTATAAAAAATAAATAAATAATTCAGATATCAAATAATTTTCAATTAATAATTGCAAAATAACTAATCTCTGTGTAACTTCTCATCTGTCACGCCGGCCTTTTCTCACCTGTGACTTAAACAGCAGATGTGAGTCTATTCAAAGGTATTTCTAGATCATATACGGTGGGAAGTAGGGACTCCGATGCAGATGGGTCGATTTGATTTTAATTTAATTCTAAGTCTCTAAATATAAGCTACTTTCCACCGTGGTTGACGAAGGCAATATAAAATATTAAAATTTGCTAAGCTCTCAATCCGGTCCAAATCATTAAATCCCGTCCACATTCAGCGCCGTACAGTACACAGCAAGTATGTCAATGTCTGCTTAGGACTTTTGTTACGATGCTGATAATCTGGTCATATTTTTATTTTTGACCAATTTTTAAGTTTCTTATATGTGACCGAAGAAAGAGTAGCCGATATATAAATATATATCATAAAAGTTTCACTTTTGTCAATATTCTTTTAATATGCAATATAATTTTATAATGGTTGAGCGATAGGTGATCTTCTTGATCTTACTTTGTACATTTATCGCATTTAATAGGATAAGTATGTTAATTGAATAGTTGTATGCCAATGTTATGAGGTTTATTGTTGCATATAACTAAAGGCTTGAAAAAGAATATCGAGTTTAACATAGCTTTTTATCAAATCAATTTTTTTAAATTAAAATTTTAACTTATTTGCCAAATAAGATTCATGGAGTAACTCCATATAGGATTATGACGCAACGAGTAAACAAATATGCAAATCAAAGGAAAAATTAACGGTTATTCCTCAAGAAAATTTGCTCAAAATCAGAACTTAAAATCTAGAAGAAAAAAATTTTATCGATGAACTGAGAATGTAAAAAGAACGTAACAAGGATAGTGTTTAAATAAAACTCTAATTCACAACAATAATAAAATTAAAATCCTAATTAAACTTCAGGGCTTGATATGAGCCATTAAACAATGTTTTTTTAGCCTGAAACTGGGCATTATGCAGTTCTACCCCATAATACATATGTAGTTCTCTGAATAAGCTTCATCATAGTAGTCAATCAAAGATTTGTAGCGAAAGTTATGCCCCTTGAATACTCAAAAGGTCATTTTAACTTCTTATTTATTTTTTTCTTACTAGACCATTTGATATATTCTTCCACAAGTTGCTCCGCATCGGATTACAAGATAGATTTTAGGTACAAAATTTGATACTTTATACTATCAAGTTAGACTATTACTTTTATAACCTACTAATTACAAGACCATTATTTTCAACCTTAAGAATTCAAATTCACTTAGATGCTAAAGGTAAATTTTATAACATACTCTCTTTCTTCATATAAATTAGGGTTTCTTTCTACCAACGATTTATACTGTTTGCAAGATAAAGGATTTAAGGTTTGTTTAAGTCAACTTCGGGACCCATTGGCACCAATTTGCCATTAGGAAAGCGAATCCCTTTCTCTTTTGGATTTATACTTGCTTGTACAACTACAGTGATTTGTTCATAACAACTACATCTTGTCATTGTTTGCAACTACTAAACTAATTTTCTATTTATTTTGTTACAAAGTCTTGTTGTGAAAATTGCTTAATTGTTATTATAGTAGATTTTCTTGTAATGGTAGCCCTTTGTCTAAAATAACAACCTTATTCTCAAGGTGAAGAAATCTATAAATCTGTTGAAACTCAATCTCATCCTTCATGTCATGTATTTAGGGTTAGTTCCTTTCATATCCCCCAAATTTTCTTAACCCACATATGACCCTAAGTAATAACCTAGGTAGCCATAATAATAAGAGGCACCAAAATTGAATGGCTATCTAGTATCTAAAACAATAGGAGGTAAATTTGAAGTAGGCAATTAAGGCCTGTGTGCTTTCTTAAGAACAAAAATATGAAAGACATTGCAAATCTTACAATTAGGAGGAAGATCTAATTCATAAGTGGTCAGCTCAATTATCCCAAGATCTCATAAGGACCTATAGAGGGATAATTCTCGATTCTAGGTCTCACACTCCATAAATGACTTAGGCTTGACTCTTTAGGTTAAGCGGCGTAGCCTAAAGAGTCAACTTCATGAAATTGGGATGTTTAAGAGAGATATGATACAGTAGGCTTGGAGCATGGACCATTGGACCGGACTAATTATCCACTCTCAATATTTTTGAAGGAGCTCATTCACTTAAAATAGCCTTCCATGAGTCAAAGAGTCCACGTAAAACTGAATTAAACATCATTGAGAGTCAATCTCTATAAATACTTAGAACACTTCCTCATTCTAAATATCTCTAAATTGTAAGGAAATGTCATTATGCTTCTAAAATACTTTCAAGAAAGATTAAATAGAGTTTAGAGTGAAGAACATATGGTCTATTCCCTAAAACAGTAGGATTGATGTTACATAACTTCTCTACCAGTCACTAATGTATTCAAATTCTTTGAGATTGTTTACTCTTCCTTACCTTCTCACTTTTGGTCATTCCTTTCATGTGCTTTCACCTCACTCATCTGAGACCTCGTGTAGCACAAGATGCACATTGCACACATGTGATTACCAAACCAGATCCATTCCAATACAGGACCATAAAAATGTTTAGATAACTTTGAAAAGTGTTGCTGAGACATGGATAGTTGTCAAAATGGTTATAATCAAACAAATACCATATCTTCCTCTTGTATAATCAAACACATTATAGGGTCATCAGCAAATCTCTTCATAAGTTGTTATGCTTTAAGTAAAGGGATAATGTCACAAATGGTAAACTTTAGCAAAATATGCAATTAGGTACCTGAACTTTGAAATTAATTAATTTGATATGTAAACTTTCAAATTGAACAATATAGTACATAAAAAATCTTAAAATTGATCAATTTAGTACGTTAAAAACTTGATGAAGGTATTGTTAGTATGCACAAAAATTTATTTCAGGTACTAAATTAATCAATTTCATTGTTCAAGAACCTAATTGGATATTAATCCTTAAACAAATTAGCACACAATACCTTTGAAACTTTATCTCAAGTCATTAATTCATCTTCAACTACATAAGCAGATAAAGTAAGGGGGGTACTTTGCCACATAAGATTTCAAATGGAGTGAGGCCTGCCACAACCTAGAACCTTAAGCCATAATAGTTTACAGCATATCACACTTAAGCATTATACATCAAGGCACTATAAACTAGTTAAGTTACTAAACCAATGTTTATTAAGAAAACTAATATTTGATTTTAAAAGACATTTTTCAAGGATAAAAGCCAATAAAAGCCAAAACTAGATAATGTTACAAGGGTTCAAAGGTCCAAATTAAAAGCAAGTCTAAAAGGTCTCTAAGCCCAAAGCATTATTAAAAGTTATCACCAGATGAAAGGTTTAGGAACAATTAAACTAAGTCCAATAACTATGACACAACTATAAGTCATCACAAAATCGATCAAAAGCATGCCTTGATATGATGTCAATGTTGCTTCTTGTGTCTACCAAAACTTTCATGACGTTGAAACCCATCAATTGGTCTTTTATCACAAGTGCATCTTTGTACGGGAACTTCACATTGCCAAAGTCAACATCAGTGAATTTGAGGGATAGATCGAGCCTTACCTCTTAGCCGAGAGCATGAGTTCCTTTCCTTTTCATTTCTAAAGTAGTTTGAGTGGATGACTAGACGAGGTCTACGAACAATGTTTACAACCCCTCCGACGGCATCTTTGGAGTGTTGGTTTGTATTATCAATTGCTTCCTTATGATGGTTTGGTCGTCTTCATTGGGTCGGCCTCTTGGTATTGTTGCTCGAGTCAATAATGTAGTACCTCAAGAAACACTCTACATATGAGTCCTTACGCACTTGCGAACCGGGTGGACTCGTAGCTGAGTTAGATTCATTCTTAGGGTCCTGACCGTAGAGAGATTTCTTGCTTTTAGAAAGAGGTGGCATGACTAGGCTAATATAATTTTATTTTTAGGTCAAGTGTTTTCAAATAGAAAAATGAAGATAGAGAAACTCCCACGAAATGACGAGTTTCTCATAGATAACATCAAATGTCACTAGCTCTAATCCGATAGAGACTAAGATAAAGAATCAGAATCAGACTCCGATGCGGCTACTCCAATGCCTAAGTTAGCAGGCATGTTGATTTAAGTGTTGTCAAAACTAAACCAATGTTTGACCTAAATATGCTCAGAGATCAAAGGTTGAGAGGCCGAACCAGATCCAATTAGAGGTCTAACCAAGGTCAATAAAAAGCAAAAACATAATGCATATTTTAATTATGAAAGATAAATACATATGATATCATTCAATTAAATATATATTTGAATAAATCCATCAATTAGCTATTAAATTCATACAAGATATATACTTTAAAAAGAGAAAAAAACATAATATAATGATTATATTTTATAAATTTATAATATAATATGGATATATATTAAAAATCTAATTTTTTTCCAAGTTAGGTCAATCAGTCGTAGTGAACTGGGACAATCAGAATCAATGCAAATTTGGGCCAAATGCATAAACCAGCCCGCCTTTATGGCTAATTCCAATTGAACTAGATCAAGCCAACCTGGTCGATTCAGATCTAACAATATTGGTTAGTTCGAAGGTTTAATCAATATAGGAAAGACAAAGTTTAGATGACATTACCATTCTCGTGGAATGGAGAGGGATACTTATTGTCAACTGATCCCTAGCTATTGAGTGCGCCATGGGATCATGGGCCAATAAGCAGTTGATGACGATTATGATAGACGTTGAGTGAACCCTTTAATCCACATTCATACTTGCTGAGTCCAACCAAGGAGAGTATGTTGTGAGACACTAGGTGGAGTGCCGATCAGGTATTGCAGGAGTCAATTATTACACTGATTCAAGGTAAAGGGCATCCTAACGAGGTGTTAGATTTCTCGAAGAGAATAAAAGACTGATAATAAAAGTAAGAGAAAATTTGTTGTGTAAAGTCTAATTTTTTATTGACTAATAACTAGTTTAAATACAAAAAACTAATTGAAGGAACAGAAAATAATGCACTACGTGGAATACATTACCATAATCAATAACTTTCTAAAAACAATAATCGACTAATTTATTTTTAAAATAGTCAAACAAATTTAATATTGCAGTAATTGAAGCATTATTGGACTAACAGAAGGATTTAATATTGCAATAATGGAAGCACGACTTCAACATGAGGTTTCAAGTCGCTATTGATATAAACCAATATTAGCCCATTGGGTCAGCTTAAGCGGCTTAAGGACTAGACTTGGCTTGGGAGGCCCATAGTTCATATTAGATCATGAACGCCCATTAAATGAAAAATAAAAAATAAATAAGAAAATAAAAACCTGTTTAGTTGTATTAGTTACTCAAGGATCACTAGCCAGTGGGTATTTTAGAGGCATGCTTCAAAACGTTGGCTAAGAAAAGCGGGCTGCTGCGTTTTTAGATTAACCTGAACGGGGAGCCAGACTTGGCATGGGATAAAGCTTCCGTGGACATCAATATCTGGCGCATATATGGGCTTTGGGCTAAATTTTGTAATTTACATGGATTGGTTGCACATGTAGAATCTTTAAATGTTGATTGCCTGCGTGAGGAAATTTATGAAGTGGCTCAACCGAGTTCGAACTAATTGGGCTGGAGTGCTGCATTTTCTCCGACGGATCGTCTTCTGGATGACCCCCATTAAAGGTTTCTAAGGGTCCAACCTTCTTTTACTCGGACTTGGGACGGATAAATCATTCATGGCCATATGTCCTGTGAATTGGATGGTGAAGTAGAAATAATCTGCCTTCACATGTCATGTGGCATGGAGAATGCTCCATCACTACCTGGGCGCATGAATTTGGGCTTTGACGTATAAACGTGCTTTAATTCCTTTTTGGGTCCCCTGGAGATTTTCCGAATATGTATGATATATCTATTAAAATTATAAATAGATATATATATATATATATAAATGTAGTATAAAATTGGGATAAATATATATATATATATATATTTCAACTTATTATTAAATATTGTTTTTTTATGGCCAAAAAAATTAAATGTTGTATTTGGCAGAAGAAAATAATTACTATCAATCTTTTTCTATTTTCACATTAAAACAAGATGGACTCTTTTGTTGTGCTTTATTAACATGTGATGCTAAGAGTCAAAGTAATCTGCTCATTCACTTCACTATAATTGTAATACCATTATAGTCTTATTCCTTATGAATAGCTATTACGATATTTAGTTTACTAAATAGTTGTTCCACCATGAATCCCTATTACACAAAATATTGAATAATCATTCTTTATTCAATCCTATAAATACCAATCCAATGTTGAAACTGTTTTTTGAAATAATAAGAATTCTATTACAATTTTATTTATTCAATGACACCTATTTTTCAACCTCATAGTCCATAAGAGTGGCATATAAAAAAATAGGTACTTGTCACATTTACACCTAAACTTTACCTAGAGCAGATCTGGAGGGTAGACGAGGGCTCAGGCCCCTAGACTTTGAAAGAAATTAATTTTTAAATATTTTCTAAATAGAAAATAAATTATATGTTATAGGAATATTATAAAGAAAAAACTATAATATAAAACTAAGTGTAATCTAGTGGTAAAGTATTTACTTTTACATACATGAGTCTCTATATGTGTGTGTGTCTCTATTTCTTCTTAGCTTTTTCTTTCACAACATTAATAACATTAAATTATCAAACTAAATAAATTCTTGTTAATAACTATTTTATATTCAAAATATACCACAATGTAATAATTATTATTATCCATATTACAATTGAATCTTATTGCACTCTAATCATATAATTTGATTTAGTAACTTTTTTTTTAATTGATGTTATTTAAATGTACATGAATTATTCAATAACTATCCTATTGACACATATTTATGATCTATTTGTACTAAAAGTAATCATATTGTACATTAATTATATAATTTGATTTAGTAAAATTATTTTTTTCCACATGTAATGCTAGAAAAATGAACTCAAAGTATTGAATAAATATCATATCTAGATATATTTTATGATTTATTTTTATTAAAAGAAAAATTTATATTGATATTAACTCCATATTTTTTTCTAATAATTAATTTTCAAGTGGCATAAATACCATATATTATGAAATGCACTAAATACTCTTAATTATTATTTAAATGATTTTTTCATGAAGTTTTTATCACAATGAAATCATTATGTAATTTTCATAAATATATAAAATGTAATATAATTGTAATAAGGAGTGAATATTAATAAATAATTTTAAGATTAATTTAATTAAGGTTCGCCTCTCCATTGTATGATTCTGCGTTAGCCCCTGAATTTACCTATCTACATAATAAATTATTTAAAGTTCAAAAGTATAGATTTCATACTTAAACTTTGAAAAATCCTATGATTTTATCATTTTTTTAATGAATCAATCGTATTGGTTTATTTAATGATTCAAATCCATATACAATCGTCATTGCAACAGTGAAATACTTGATATATTAATTATTATATTTATTTTAATAGTTAGATAATTGGCTGAATAGAAATTCTCCTAAACTTTAACTATTTTAACAATTAACTATCCTAATTTTACCAAAGTTTACAATTAGCTATCTAAATTTTATCCATTTTTCTAATTAATTATCTAATATAGGTAATATAAATGAACTCAAAAGGTTTGTATACTTTTAAACTTTAGTTAGTTAATTGTACGAATTAGCAAAGTTTAGGTATTAAATATGATATTTACCATATCAAAAACAGATTTAATACAATTGCCAAATCCTATTGTCTAGTGTAATTGTAAATGAGTAAATTATGATATATATTTTATCTATTTTTTTTAATTACTCAAAATAACAAGATGAATGCGAGCTTTTCGTTTATCTTCCACATTAAATAGTGATCATTACAGCTCTTTTACTCGGGTGATAGCTATTTGGCTCTCTTTTTATTTCTTGTAGAAAAGGTAATGTTTTTTTCAGTTGCAATTTGAGCACTTAATAGTTTTTTATGTAAGCAATCTCTATTATTTTAGATATTAAATTCACTTGAATAGTTATTTAATCATGAAACTAATTTTTGTTTTGCTTCAAAACTATCATTATTGAAATTGGCATATTACAAGCTCTCCCTTTGATAACATAACATATATATGCATATGTATAATATGTATATGTGTACTTTATTATTTTATAATGTAACAAATATATATCATATGAAATATAACATCACGTGAATGGTACTATATGTGATTCGTTATATTGGAATAATACAAATATTGAAATATATATAAATATGAAATGTACATATGTTTCTGCGTATTGTGTTACATTGTAATATAACAAATATACAATTCATATAATATAGGATTACATATATATCGTTATGTCTTTTGTTGTGTTATAACAAAACATAAATACTATACAAAATAAGTATTTGTATGTTTGTTTCATAATGACATAATACATAATACTATATATATATATATATATATATATAAACTCATCATTCTTTTTCGAAACGAAACTTAAATATACATTATAACTAATCTGGCCTATTGGGGCGACAAAAACCACCTTAATATAGGTTTATATATACGATATTGGCTTGTTAAGGTGACTAAAATTTGCACCTTATAAATAACACATGGCATTTGATTTTTAGGGTGGAAAAAGTCGCCTAACTTGTTAGGGGAATTTAGTGTCTCTTAAAAAACCTATATTAGTTGGGTATACCTAAGTGTTTTTGTGCTTTTGTGCATTTAATGGAGTGAATATGGTTGACGGATAGCTCAAAACAAATTTCATATCAACTAGGGCTTTTATGTTAGCCCATAAAAGCTCTTTAAAAAAAAAAAAAAAGTTGTTATAAGCTATACCAGAACAAAAACTATATTAAAAACATCTATTGTCAACGCGTATATTAAATCTAAAACCATCACATTCTATATATCTATTATGTATAAGTTATTAAAATTAATAAACATCAAAGAAACATGAACATAAAATTAGCTCCGAAGAATAAGCTAAAATTAAAATCACATCCATCATTGTCATCAAAATTCCTTTAATTGTCAATACAAAATATTTATAGATTTTGTCCCTACGAACTAACAAGTTTTGAACATGTAAAATTATGAATCGATAAATTGAAATGCTACAAAACAAATTAAAAAAAGAAATAAATGGAAATCATCAATCTTCTTGGAATTTTGGGTGGTCTTCTAAAACACATCTTCCTCAAGGTATAGATAAAAGACAAATATACGAGTACAATAATATTTTTTTACACATTTTTTACATTTGAAAAGAAAATTTTATTTACAAATGGTGATGGCAAGGCAATTAGTATGCCAATAGTATCTCTAATGTTGAAATAAGTGCTATTTGTGTAATTTATGATATAAGCTTTGTGTTTAAATGCTTAATAGTTAACTACAATCCATGTTAAAAATGAGCAAAAGAAAGAGAATTATGAAATTTATGTCAAAGGTTTAGACTCCTTGTTAAAAAGTTTGGATCAATCGAAACACATAATCTAAATAGAACATGATGGTGCTAAGTGATCTCTACCAGTTGAAATGATCTAAACCTGATAGATCCGCAGATTTATTTTAATGTTCAAATTTGAAAAGTTACAACTTTTGATCAAAATTTTGGAGATTGTTATGTATTTAGGTTATATCCATTCATGATAAATGATTTCGATCAATTTATAACTGATCAAATTTAATGGATGCAATCCACGCCTAAACATTATAACTCTTGGGAAAAGTCATGATCTTTGAAATTTGTTCTAAAGTATAAAAAGTGTTGCATCTTTAAAGAAGAGGCAAATTCTTGCACGAATTATTATTCTTTTCTTCTGTACTCTCTTCTTCTTTATACAACAAGTATACACAAACATCTCAGGATAAATCAAGTGTGATTTGATACTTGAATTTTTACTATTAAGGCTTAATTGTGTCCTAAGGGAATTCCGATTATAAAACTCTTATAACAAACTTTTTGTGGAAGATGTAAATTCTCTAAGAAAAGCGAATCGATTTGTATCTCTAAGTTGTTCTTTGTGTCTTTATTTCATTTAGCCATATTTTCTGTTATCTATTCTTAACATCCAATAGTATCTATCAAAATATATAATCATAGAAGACACCTATCATTCTTTATAAGAGTATGAACAAGAAGTTTACACCAACCATGACATATTGTTTCTCTTCGTACTCATCATGATTGATTGATTTTTTGAATTATTTCTTTTTAATTTTTTTTCTCAAGACGCTATACATTTTAAAATAATAGAAGAACTCTCATACCAAGAAAACGACAAGCGTATCAAATTTTTTAGTACCATTCAATAATAAATATTATAGTTCCTATTATTTAAAGAAAATCAAAGCTAGGAAGTATTATACTTGTACTTAAGCTATATTTTCAACAAATACTTCAAATATTGTTTTCTCACATTAAAACCAATGCATTGGAACATTTAACTTAGTAAGGTAATAAACAGATAAGTATCCCAAAACAATTTTACCATAAATAACATGCATCTTCAAACATTACAAAAACAAATAATAACAACAACAACACATTCATTTTCAGCAAGCTAAAATATGAATATAATTTAGATATGATAAATTACACCGAAAGGTCACAATGTTTAGAATAAGTTCATTTTAGGTCAAAAAGTTTCGAAAAGTTCAAAAGTTGTTACAACATTTGGAAAAATGTCTTCTGAGATTTAATTAAATATTTTTCCTATTAATACATGTATGAGACCTTATAAGAGGAGTTTTTTAAGTTTTAATTACATATTTCTCTTGTTGACACGTGCCAATCAATTGGCCTACTTCTCTAAACATTGTGACCTCTTTTTGAACCACTTAAAAATATTGTGACCTAAAATGAACTAACTAAACTTTATGATTTCTTTTGAACTTTTCGAAACGTTGTGACATAAAATAAACTTAACTCTAAATGTTATAACCTTTGGGTGTAATTTACTCAATTACAATATGCATATAATAAACAAATTTAAAAATGTTAATTAACATACAGTTCAATTTACATACCGGTAAAGATTGACATTCCAAATTTGGTGTGGGTGTGTATGCTTAAAATGCTAGTAGTGTATGCTCTAATTTCAAAGTAAAAAATCACTTTAGCATTGGTGGTGTGTCATTTCAATTAGGAATCATTGAGTGGTTTAGGGGATCTTGTAAAGGCTTGAATGAGTTGTTATGTTGGTGTATAAGTTGCTTTGAATGTGATTTCACCTCACACATTTGTTGTCGTATTTCAATAACCTTCAATTCATACTTCATTGCTATCCTATAACTAGTAATGCAGTAATGTATCGCACCACAAATATTAGTAGGATAGACACCTAGGTGATCATATGCACAAGTCCATATGTCTTTTTTCCATTACTTTAGAGTAGCATCTCTAATAATCACTCTATTTTTTCCTAAATCATTAGACATTAATTCCTTCATGGAAGCCTACGAATACATAAAGTTGCATTGGAAAAAAAATGTAGACTTAGATATTATCTATCTTAGTTGCTTAAAAAAAATGGATATTAGCTATCAGAACATATAGAATAATTAAGGATCTTATAATAACTTTGCGCACTAGTACATTTACTAGAGTTTTATTTGCCTTTAAATATCAATTGATAAAGTTATACTCACTTATGAGGATGATCTAACTTTTCTCCCTAAAAACAAAGATTTCAACCATGTAGAATCACTTGAATAATGTAAATGATAAGATATATGAGAATTGAGATATTGTGCATGTATAGAGAAAATTACTACAAAAAAACTTCATGATTTCTTACTTTTTATATCTCTCCCAAGATTTTACTGTAGGGTTTCATACGAAATTTTAAATCTTGTTTGCAACAGAAAAATTAAAACCTTAAAGCCTAGATCCATGTGTTCTAATTAAATCGGATACAAAAAGATGATTCGAAATAATACCTTGCAATTTCGAATTTGTGAAAACTGATATTAATCCGGATCTATAAGGTACCACAATTTCGCAGCACTCTTTACTTCTCCACACGAACAAGCACCTCCAAAAGGAAACATCTTTGTATGTTAGCACAATCTAGAACGCTTCTAGATTATTTGAGAAGAATCCCGTTTTCTTGTGTTTCTCTTTTAGGGTTACAGAATTTCTCTGCCATCAAATGTAACAGTAAAAATCTTAACCCTAATGAGACGTTATCACACCTATTTATATTATGTCAGTATTTTGCACTGACAATAATGTCCCTAATCTTATTAGGGTCGGTAGTGATAGTAAATTATTATTCATAATAATAATTTATTTATTCTTCCCGTTAGATTTTTAAATTAAATCACTAACTAGCGATTGGCCTCAAGTACATGAAATAACAATACTTAGTAATTGGCCTAAGGCACAATCACTAACAATCTTCCACTTTCACTAGGCTAGATCACACATATATCTAAAATCCATGATCCATTTTTGCTTATTCTTTTGTGTGTAACCCTGTAGGTTCATTTGATATTGGCAATTAACTAAAAAATCGTTTTTCAGTAAACAAAACATAAGCGGCCTTTAGCAAGACATTATATTTACCTAAATCAAATGAAGATCGGTGATCCGATTTTACCCGTTCTATAACTTATGTCATCATCCTTTTGTCTCGCGATATCTAGATCGAATATAAGGCATGGACAGTGTCATTCTTATATTATTCAATCTTGTTGTTTCTCGATCTCTAAGTGAACTGATAAAACAAATGAAATTGATCACACTATCAATTCATTTAAGCATGGCCATGCATTTCTCAATCTCACTCATCGAGGAGCCCAAAGATATCTCTCTCACAACGAGAGGGACAAATCCCATCTCAATCACTCAACTTCCTCTACATGATTTACATTATGGCCAATCTCAACCTTTATGATTATCCGGTTAAAGACAACGTTTGATTGAGTTGAAACATAATATCCCTCATGCTGGAATCCATGGTAACATTTTATTTTGAGAACCACTTATGATACTAATCCATGTAGTGATCTCAAAGCGAGTTAGTCCAGTACATAGTTTCCTAACATGTACCTATGAGTTTAATTTGTATCTCCATACAAATAAACATCCGATGATTATCAGTCAAATCTCATACTAGATTTAATTCATTATTGTTCCCACAATAATGAGCATTTAGGGACATTTAGAATAATTAAATTATTCATGGATTTTATTATAAAGTAAACATGCAAAAATATAATAAAAATGTCTTTGTATGACAATATCCAGTAATTGGCCTAGGGCATAATCACTAACATTTACAGCATACACATATATGTAAATATGTAGAAATAGGCTAAAGTTAAAAAAAGTAACCAGCAAGAAGTTTCAATTTCTAATAGGGACCAAAATGCATCAAATTCATATGCTTTGATATCATATTACACTATCTCATTATGGTCAAGACAATCTACATTGTAATGAAAACAAATGACCAAGACAACAAGAATACATGACAAAGCTGGAATGTTTAAAGCCATTATTATAGATAGTTATGTACATATGAGAAGAAAAGAGGCTTTTCTCTTTATATAATAATCAATGTTGAAAATAGTAGTTACTTTAGCACTTGAAGTGTGAAAGTGAAGCACAAGAAAGCACTTTAGAAAAGCTAAAGTGACATGCACATAAAAAGTGCACACTTTGAATAAAAAAAGCCCATGGCACCAAAGTGAGCACTTTAGACAAAAGGAGGCAAATTTTAAAGAAAAATAATCGAAGTGGTAATGAATACATAAGATACATTGGGTGTTGCTTTCTTAAAAGGAAGACAAAAGGAAAAAGTTTTTGGTATAATTATAAAATATAAGACAAACTTAATTTATAAAATGACAAAATCCTAACTATTGGTATCAACTAGTCAATATAAAACTTTTCTGCCCCATACATTACTTACTGTCATCAAGCTCTTCTCTCTATATATATATCACCAAAGGCATGTATTATTCTCTCTATTTTCTCAAGTTTTTTATTATCTTATATTTTATTATTTAAACTTTGACTTCTTGTTAACTAATAGGTTTTGAAGATTATTTTATATTTTATTTAATAATAAATTATAAATAAAAGTTTTGATTAGCTAGTGTTGAACTTATATATTTGATGAGACAATTAGTGGCACAATTAACTATTCAATTGTATTAAACTACACTTAATTAGTCGAACAATGAGATGAACAATATGCTAGAAAATATATATGTTTTGTATATATTGCTCTCTAGAGATCGTTTAGAATTTAGCAGGGAAAAATTTTTTAGCACAACCTTGGTCACGGGTTACATCGAGGGCTCGATAAATCTATATATTTGAGGTGCAACAAGCTCAAGTCTTAGGCTCGATAAGATCAAAGATGTATAACTTTGGTCGATGGGTAAATCCAAGTTTGACGCGCAACAAGGTCAAGGGACGACAAGTTTGAATTTAAGGCTGAAAGGAGCACAAATTTAGTCGGTGGTCAAATATAAGACACAACAAATTAAGGTGTGACAAGTTTGAGGCACGACAGTTTAAAATATGAAGTCGATGTGGCATAAAAGAGTCATTAAGTACATTAAATGCTTGGCGATTTTAATATGTTATCTATAATGGATATTTAAATCTTTGAAGGCAATAAATACATGTTCCTTTAGAGATTTAGATAGATGAAGTTTGCAAAATTGAGAAGCGAGACAAAATTAATAGCTTTTATTTGCAAACATACAAATTAGAGAAATCTCTCATTATATTTGTACTCTTGTTCATTAATTTGCAAAAATCTGCAAAAAGGAAAAAAAAAATTTAACTGCTCTGTTCCTAAGCATCTGGGAGTAAAGGAAGTATTTTGTTTCTTGTGGTTTGTAAAGTGGTGTATTGCTCAATAAAGTGTGTGAAGTCCTCGGTTGGAGGTAATTAGTGATCATGGAGAGTAGGAAGTAAACCGAACTCCACGTTAATTCGGGACTTATTTCTTCTTTTCCTATCTTTTTAATTCCTTATTGTACTGTATTATTATCACATCAATTGATATTAAAGTTTAAATCGATCCATTGCATAGAAATTTTTATTTGAGTATTTTAGGTCAAATACTCACTCAATTCACCACCCCCTTCCTTCTTGAGTATTTTCTAGTATGTTTTCGTTTGCTATCAGAACCTTGTCTCTAATTTTTTGTGCTTAATCGCATTTAGAGTAAAGATCATAGTATCAAATGCACTAGGATTTTTAGAAGGTCAAGTTATTAATAGGCTATCTCTTCCAAGTGTGGATAACTACCCATATTGGAAGTATAGAATGAAAATCTTTCTAAAAGCTCAAAATAGATTAATATGAAATGTAATAGCAAATAGACCTTTAACTATAAAAAAAAAGAAGAAAAAGATTATAATGAAGAAGATTGGAAAAGATTAAATCTAAATAAAATAACTATGAAAATTTTGCATTATGGGATAAAAGAAAGCGATTTCAATAGAATCTGTACATGTAAATTAGCAGAAGATATATGGAATTAATTAGAAAAGAATTATGAAGAAACTTCTAGAATAAAGGATACAAAAATAAATATTCTATATGGACTGTTTGAAAATTTTAAAATGCTTCGAAATGAATCTGTTGGTCGCAAAAGAATAATCAAGAGGGGGGTGAATTGGTTATTAATAAAAATTTTACTTTTAAAATCTCAAACAAATTTACACCACTTAGTTACTCAACTTTTATGGCTTTAAAACTTTCTTTAAAATAATAAACTTAATAACTAATATCTTTTAACCAAAATTCATATTAAAAGAATTTACTCAAATTCACAAAAGATCAAACAATAATTTGAAAGTTGAACTCCCAGTTTTACTCTCTGATTTAGTCTCTGATTAGAAAATGAACTTCTAGTTACTCTCTGATTTAGTTTCTGATTATAAAATGCAGCACACAAAATTTAAAGAGATAAGGCGAAGAAGTGTGCAAAGCAATTTATAGAGGTTCCGCCTCAAGCGTCGGTCTTCTCTTCCAGCAACAAGCTGGAGACCCGGTATTCCACACCAGTATGTTCCACTATCCAATCAATTAGCAAGTTACAAGTTGTCTTTACCAAAGCACTTGGCTACAAATACACTCAGCTTGATCCTCCTAACTTTCTTCAAGCTATAATCAATCTACTGAGCCTACTTGTAACTCTCAATCTCACTCAAAGGTATAAACCAAATCAAAGAACAAGATTAAATATTCTCAAGAATTAGCACAACAACAACATAAATTTTCTATGGAATTTTCGAGCACACTATAGCAGTATTTTTGAGATAATTGTATAGACTTTTTCGTGCTAAGTTCTTCTCTCTTTCTTCCTTCTTTATTGATATATAATGCTCACTTTCAACTGCTAAAAGTGTATCTTTAAGATAGAGTTGTTGTTGGAGATATTTCGAAATCCATGGAAAGTTGCTGATGTGGACTTATCTTGTTCGAATGCTGCAAGATTCAAAATTTTGAATTTAAATATGATATAATTCTCTCATTAATCTTCTAATCACGTGGCCTGATGTATCTCCAACAAATATAACAATTATAATTCTTTAAATTCGAATTTCAATAGCTGTTGTACACCATATCAAATATCCCAAAAAAAAAAAAAAAAATAGGAACCATATCTTCTATATCTTCCATAAATAACTCCAACTTTGTCGAACCAATTTAACAGGACTTTAGGTGCTTAAATTTGATCCAAAATCCTCATAAAATCGTGCTAAAATAATCTTGTAAATATCTGAAATAAATCTACAGTGAAAACCTCAACTGCACTTGTAATATCATTCGAATATCATAATTTAAATATGAAATTCAATTTAATTTTTAATCCCCTTGGATATTTGAACCAAGTTTGTGGAACATATTGAATGCATTACCCAAATACATTTACTTTGTTGTTGGGTCTTCGAATCAATTGAAGAAAAACCGAAACTCCAGTTTTTGTTCGTAATTTGCAGATTTTCTTCATATTGCATGTCACCTTCTGATTTTCCTTATGACCATTTTAAGTGTCTTTGTAAAGCACCGATTCACCTTCTGAATTACTTTCTGACTACTCATTTGTTCTTGAAAAAAAAATCCTTAACACTTTATGAAATACCTTCCGAGTTGTATCCTTTTGTAAAACATTTTCATAAAGCTTTTGATTGTCTTTAATTGAACACTGCACACTTAATGAATTTGTTAGTGAATACTTAACTCTTTTTGCTATCATCAAAATCCATATTGAGAGAAACCAACAGAATCTATAGTTGGGATGCATAATAGATTCATCAACATTATAAATCCTTTGAGTATGCTTAGAAAAAATTTCACTAATTTGGAAATAAATTCTAAATTGCTCAGGTCACTACCCAAGGATTGGAAAGTAAAGAGAACTGCCATTAAAGAAGCACGAGATTTAAGCACTATGAGCAAAGAGGAACTCCTTGGTGCACTTAAGACTCATGAGCTTATTAAGAAGCAAGGAGAGGAATCAAATGAGAAGACCATTGATTTAAAAGTTACAAGTCATGATTCCAATGAAGAAGAAGATCATGATGATGATAATGAGGAACTTGTCTTGATGGCCAAAAGGTTCAAGAAGTTCATGAAGTTTAACAACAAGATAAAAAAAATGGACAATGATAGTAGCTTATCAAGATACAAAAAGAAATGTAATACCATGCTACAAACGTCACAAACCATGACACATCCAGCAAAATTATCCACTACTCAAGAAAGCATTCAAGGGATCTAGAAAGGAAGCTTTCATAGCCACTTGGAGTGATGATCACTTAAGTGATTCATATGAGAACGTGTGCTTCATGGCACTAGATGATGAGGTAAATTCTCCATCTTTCCCTTCTTAGGATGAGCTATGCGTAACATATGATAAAGTATGCAGTAGGTTAATAAAAGTAGAGAAAAGGAACAGCATACTTCAAACATTAATGATGGATGTAGGAGAAGAGCTAGATAAATTTAGAGTTGAACATGAGGAGATTAAAATAGAAAATGAAAAGTTGCATGAAGAAATCAATGTTTTAAAATAAAAAAATAACAAGATGACTAATAAATGTAATAAGCTAAAAAGCAAAAATGATGAGTTAAGCAAGGTTAATAAGAAATTAACAATTGAAAATTATTTGCTTGATCTTGAAGTAGAAACCTTAAATAGTGGAGATAATGTTGCATGTGTTGTTAGTAGTAGTAATGAAATTTTAAAGGAGCTAGAGGAACTAATAAATTAAAATATTCTATTGAAAGCTAGTTTAGATTATCAAAAGCAACTATAGCCAAGTTCACCAAAGCGAAAAAGAACTTGAACGCACTTATTGGAAATCAAAGGTGTGATTCACATAAATATGGAATTGGTTATAATAGAGAAAGTAGCTGCAAATTCCATAATACTCATTTTATAAAAGCCACTTGTGGGATATGCAACTACTATGTCAAAACTGGTCATATTGTAGACAATTGTGCGATAAAAAGAACCACGCATTTGAATCATAAAAACAAGTTAGTTGGAGTTCCTAAAAGAGAAATCCTTATTATACCTAACCAAAAAGAACTTAGACTCAAATGGGTACACAAGAAATAATCCTCTATTTTGTAAGGATCTTAAGTGGGAACAATATGATACTTGGACAGCGGCTACTTTGAATACATAACTGGAGATGCATCCAAGTTCACATCTTTAGACTTGAAAGATCAAGGGAATGTTACCTTTGGAGATAATCGAAAATCAACTATTCTTGATGAAGATAACATTCTAGTAAATGAAGACTTCATTATTAAAAATGTGCTTCTAGTTGATGATTTAAAATATAATTTGCTTAGTGTGAGTGAATTATGCGATAATGGTTTTAGAGTAATATTTCTTGTCAATAAATATTCTATTGAAAAAATTGGCAATAATCAAGTTTATTTTGGAGGGTATAGATAAAGAAATATTTACAAAATTAATTTTGATAGTTTTAAATCATTAAATAAAACTAGTCTATACTCTTAAAATGACAATAGTTGACTAGGGCATAGAAAATTGGGACATGCTAGTATGGATGTAATTTCAAAACTTGTTCAAAAGAATCTTGTCAAAGGTTTACCAATAATAAATTTTGAAAAAGACAAGATTCGTCAAGTATGTCAATAAAGAAAGCAAACTAAGACTTCTTCTAAGTCTAAGGATGTTATTTCCACTTCAAGACCATTAGAACTATTATATATGGACTTATTTAGTCCTACTCAAACTCCAAGTTTAGGAGGCAAAGAATATAACTTGGTTATTATTGGTGACTTCTCTAGATATGCGTGGACTTTCTTCTTTGCATCTAAAGATGAAACAAGCAATGTCTTTTTTAGATATTGCAAGAAAGTCCTAAATGAAAAATGTCTTAATATTGTAACTATTTGAAATGATCATGGGGGAGAATTTGAAAATTATGAAATGGATAATTTTTGCAATAAATATGACATTGAACATACTTTTTTAGCACTTAGAAATCCACAAGAAAACAGTGTAGCTGAAAGAAAAAATAGAACTTTAATTGAAATGGTGAGAATCATGTTATGCGAAAACAATTTACTAAAATATTTTTGGGCTGAAGCTGTAAATACTACATGTTATATGTCAAATAGAATTTTTATAAAACCAATTCTTAAGAAAAGCCCCTATGAGCTTTGGAAAGGAAAAAGACTTAACATATCCTATTTTCACCCATTTGCACTAAATACTACATCTTGAACAATGAAAAAGAACAATTAACTTAATTTAATGCTAAAAGTGATGACGACATTTTTCTAAGTAACTCTTCAACTAGTAAGGCGTATAGAATGTTTAATAAAGAGAACCTTGGTTGTAGAAGAATCTATTTATGTTACTTTTGATGATTCTTTGCCTCATATATGTTCAAGTGATAATGTGGATAATATTTGTGTTGATTTGGATAAGTTTTTCTCTTGAAAGTAATAATAAAGAAGTAGATAAAGGAGATGAACATAAAAATGATAGCACAAATGAATCTATGGACAATGATCTTCCTAAAGATTAGAAATATGCAAGTTCACATCCAAAAGATCTAATAGTATGCGAACCTTCTAATAGGGTACAAACAAGATCATCCTTAAGAAATATGAGTAATCTAATCTTCCTATCCTAAACCGAGCCAAAAATACTAAAGAAGCTTTAAAAGATTAATTCTAGATAAAGCTATGCAAGAAGAATTAAATCAATTCACAAAGAATAAATTTTGGAACTTAGTTCCTATATCGGATAGTAGACCAGTTACTGGAACTAAGTGGGTTTATAAAAACAAGCTAGATAAAGTTGGAATAATAACTAGAAGTAAAGCTAGATTAGTTGCTAAAGAATATAATCAAGAAGAAGGCATAGATTTTGATGAGATCTTTGCCCCGGTTGCTAGACTAGAACTATTAGAATACTTTTGGCATTTGCTGCATTCAAAATTTTCACTCTTTTTCAAATGGATGTCAAAAGTGCTTTCTCTCTGATTAACCTTCTGAGCATATATCACACATATACAACATCCATAATAAATCACGAAATTAAAGAGAGATAAGGAGAAGAAAGTGCAAATCGATATATAGAGGTTCCGCCTTGAGCGTCAATCCTCTCTTTCAGCTCCAAGCCAGGGTCTCGGTACTCCTCACCAGTTGTGTTCCACTATCCAATCAAATTAATAAAAGTTACAATAAGTTCTTGCCAATCCTTTGGCTACAATTCACTTAACTTGATTCTCTCAATCAATCAATCAACTAAGCCTACCTGTAACTCTCAACTCACACTAAAAATGTAAGATCAAATCAAGAGGAATAAAAAATTAAGTTTCCTCAAAACTGTTTGCTCAATGAACAGTAACAATAGAATATGACAGTTTCTCTCGTAAGAAGGCTTTGATCACTGTAGCAATCTGAGTATCTCACGTTGTTTTTTTTTTTTGTATATATTTTGTCTTGCTCTTTTTCTTTTATTACCATTACTCTAACGGCTAGAAGAAAAAAAGGATGAACTTGTCCCAGATTTTCGTGCGTGTAATCCTCGAAATATCAGCTCACGTTTATCCTACTGTTGACTTATTTGATTTTTGAATTCTTGGGATAATCTTCGAAATCCCAGCTTCAGAAGATAAATCAAATAACCAACAACTTGTATGTTTACCTTATACTGAAAAATCGGACTTGGATTTATCCTTCGTTGCACAATTTCGTCATCTGGTACTATTTATGCTTTATCAAGCTTCCACGTTCTTCGTATGATTAAAAAAAAATCTTTGGACACATTCCATAAAAATCTGAATTGTATTTTGTAAATACTTCATATTATGCACACTAACTTTCTCCTCAAATGTAATTCGTTTGTATAATTTGAATTTCACTTCTAGGCCGTATGAACTTCAACTGTGTGTTCATGAACTCCAAAACAAACATTTATTCGAATTTTAATCCCTGTGGATTTTGAACCAACTTTGTGGAACACATTGAGCATAATACCCAAATTATACTCAACATTGGAGCTAGGTCTTCATAAATTAAATCTGAATTGGAAAACACGTGATTCTCATAGAGTTTATAAACCTTCTGACGTTCCCTCTGATGAAAAAAAAAGTCCTGCAATTCTCATTGGAATCTTCTGACTAACCTTCTGATGAGTAAATATTTCACTGTCTAACCTTCTGAGTAACCTTCTGATAAGTAAATATTTTTTAAATAAAACTTCCAACCTTCTGATATACTTTCTGAGATAGTTTTACATTATTAATATCTAATGCTGCACACTTAAACAAAATATGTAAGAAATCATTTAAGTCTTTTTGTTATCATTAAAATCATCTTTTGAGAGAAATCAACAGTCTCAAGCAAGCTCCTAGTATGAAAGACTCAATAGCTGTGTTTTAAACAAAGAATTTTTTAGAGAAAAGATTGAAATAACTCTTTTTATCAAAAATCACAAGTTATATACATTAATTATACAAATCTATGTGGATGACATTGTATTTGGAGCTACAAATATTAGTCTTATAAATGAATTTGTTGAGTCCATGAAGAACAAATTTGAAATGAGCATGATGGGAGAACTCAATTATTTTCTAGGTCTTCAAATAAAGTAATCTGAAAATGGAACATTCATCAATCAATCTAAATATACCAAAGAACTTTTGAAAAGATTTAAAATGGATAATTATAAAATAAGACCTACACCTATGGCACAAGTTTAAAACTTAACAAAGATGAAAATGGAAAAAATATTTGTGAAAAGCTTTATAGAGGCATGATAGATAGTTTGTTATATCCAATTGCTTCAAGACCTGATATCACGTTCTCGGTACATATATGTGCATGATTTCAATCTTACCCAGAAGAACCACACTTAAGTATAGTGAAACGCATATTTAAGTATCTTGTTGGTACTATTGAAATTGGCTTGTGGTATCTGAAGTTTACTTCTTTTGATATAGTTGGATACTATGATGCTAATTTTGCTAGGTGTAAAGTAGATTGGAAAAGCACAAGTAGCACATGCTACTTTTTCGGAAACTTCCTAATATCTTGGCACTCAAAGAAGCAAAATTCACTTGCATTTTCAATTGTCAAAGCTGAGTATATAGTAGTCGATAGCTGTTATGCACAAGTTTTACGGATGAGACAAACCTTGTTGGATTATGGTTTAAAATATGAAAATGTTCCAATTTGCTGCGATAACATAAGTGCTATAAATTTAACTAAAATTCCGATCCAACATTCAAAGACCAAGCATATCAAAATTAGACATCGTTTCATTAGAGATCATGCTATAAATAACTATATTAGTTTGGAATTTGTTGATACAAACAATTAGATTGCTGATATTTTTATAGAACCCTTAAGTGTGGATCATTTTTGTACTTTGCGTAGAGAGTTGGGTATCATCATACAATGTGAGTGCTAAATATCATCGAGACAACATGATCTAGAACTTGATATAAGGATAAAAGAAGCTATTAGATGTCATATATGTTTATGTAATGTTTGTGATATCTTGTATTTGAAATTCTCTTGACAAGTTGATTTATGTGCATGCTCAAACCAAATTTTCGCTAAAACCTAGTTTTAAATGTTTGAACATGCTCAATGATGCTTTTGAACATATTTGAATATTATTTTAGACTTATTTGTGCACATTTGAAAAACATATTTTTCAATTTTTTGATAGCAACTTGCGCCAATTTTATGATATGTGGATGCTTTTTCATGTCTAAAACCTTTTAGAACTTTTATGTTATTTGTGCATCTCTCCTTATGTGAAATAATCTAAGTCTTTCTTCTTATTTTTTATGAGTACAAAAGGAGAGATATGTTGTATGCACAATTAACATGCATCAAGTATGTTTCTGATGAGTTCAAAGGGGAGAGATATATTGAATGCACTTAATTTGTGGTGTTGATTTTTAATAAGTTCAAAAGGGAGAGAGAGAAATTTTGTGAATATGAAGGGGAAAGAAATGTTGAAATATTGAATGGGGGAGAGAAATGTTGTTTATGAGTACATAGGGGAGAGATATGTTGAATGCACAAATTAACATGCTGAATAGTGCTTAATGTT
The DNA here is from genome assembly GCA_024138025.1 of Combretum micranthum. Taxonomy (NCBI): domain Eukaryota; kingdom Viridiplantae; phylum Streptophyta; class Magnoliopsida; order Myrtales; family Combretaceae; genus Combretum; species Combretum micranthum. The sequence continues at coordinate 694,154 of JAMXBD010000443.1, forward strand.
GTTTATTTGTCCAAAGGGCGAGGAAAATGATGAATTAAGTGTAGCTTGCATTTCCCTATAATTAAGCATCAAGTCTTTGATTCAAATTTGAAAAAATAATTCCTTTGAAACCCAGATGCTTTTTTGAGGGAAAGTATGCTTAATTGAAAAGGTGTTAATTGTGCATGCTTGTCATTATAAAAAAAAATGGGAGATTGTTGAACCTATATATTCAATGTGAATTTTGATGAGGTAATTAGTTGGATAATTAACTATTCAATTGTGTTAAACAATACTTAATTAGACGAATAATACCATGAACAATATACTAAATATATATATGTTTTGCATATATTATTCTCCGGAGATTATGCAGGATTTAGCAAGAAAAAATCCTTGAGCACAGCCTTGGTTATAGGTCACATTGAAGACTCGACAAGTCCATATATTTGAGGCGCGACAAGCTCAAGTCACATGCTTGATGAGATGAAAGATGCATAGCTTTGGTCGAAGGGTAAATCCAAGGCCCGATAAGGTCAAGGCACAACAAGGTCAGGCCACAACAAATTTGAATTTAAGGCTCAAAGAAGCACAGACTTGGTTGATGGTCAAATATAAGGCGCGACAATTTAAAATACAAAGCCAATGTGGCATAAAAGAGCTATTACACACATTTAATGCTTGACGATTTTAAGATGTTATCTCTAACGAATATTTAAATATTTGAAGGTTAGAAATGCATGTTCCTTTGGAGATTTAGACAGATGAAGTATGGTAAAAAAGAGAAGTTGCGAAATTGAAAAGCGAGGCAAAATTAAGAGCTTTTATTTGCAAACATACAAATCAAAGAAATCTCTCATTATCTTTGCACTCTTGTTCATTAATTTGCAAAAATTTGTAAAGAAAAAAAAAAACCTTTTTAAGTGTTTATTATTGAGCATCGATGAGCGAAGGAAATATTTTATTTCCTTGGTGTTGTAAAGCAATGTACTGCTTAACTGTGATCAATAAAATGTGTGAAGTTCTTAGTTTAAGGCAATTGGTGATCGTTGAGAGTAGAAAGTAGGCTGAACTCTATGTTAATTCTAGGTTTATTTCTTCTTTCCCTATCTCTTTAATATTCAATATTGTACTTTAATATTGTCATATCTATTGCTATTGAAGTTTAAATTGATCCATTACATAACATTTTTTGCTTGTGCATTTTAGGTCAAATACTCAATTCACATTCCCCACCCCCACACCTCTCTCCTGAGTATTTTGTAGTACGTTTTCAGTTGGTTTATTGTTGCTAATATGGAGAGAGGAGGAGAGACAAAAAAAGATCAAACAATGAATAACTTTGATTAAGTTATACCCTTTCTTTTTTTAATAATTTCCTTTTTTTCTAAACAACATATTTTTTATGCACTTATGTTGTTATTTTTATACTTTATATCAATCATAAATAATAGAAAAAATTTTGACTAGGTTTTTTTTTTGTGTCAAGAATAGAAAAAAACTTATTAGGTTATATAATTTTTTTTTGTTTAGTATTATAATAGGGAAAAAAACTTTGATTAGGTTATAAATTATTTTGTACAAACTATAAATAGTAAAAAAAAATCTAATTATAAATTATTTTGCTAGTTCTATGTTATGAGCAGAAGGGGAAAAACACTTTGATTTTAAGTATCTTTTTTGTTTAATGGGAAAATTGCAAATTACACCTCTAAACTTTATCGAGGTGTGGATTCATCCCTAAACTTTTAAAGCAAGTTTTTTTATCTCTTAAACTTTAAAAAACTGGCACATCTAAGGATACTTAATATTTTCTATTAAATTAAAATAGGAAAAGTTATAAAATACCCTCTCAAACTTTCACCTATGTGCGGATTTACCTCTTAAACTTCATCTATACGCAGATTTATGGAAAAAGTTCAGTGTTTTTAACTATGCAAAATTTTTAAAGTTCAAGGGGTTAAAAACTCATTTTGAAAGTTGAGAGGGTGAATCCACACCTTGGTAAAAGCTTGAGAAGGGGGGGTGGGGGTAGTAATTTGCAAATTCCCTTTATTTATTTATTTTTTTCAAACTAGCCTAACCTAACTAATTATGATTTTCTTAAATATATTTTAGATAAAGAGACTATAACATATCTTAGATGTACCCAAGCAATGTTAGTGGGAGTAGGACTGGGGGCAAGTGAAATGATTTAGAATGGAAATATAATTTTTAAGCTAATAAAAATGATACAAATTCAGTAACTTGCATGTTTTGTCTAAAAGTCACCAAAGGAGAGATTTGTAGAGCTAAACTACATCAAACAGAAAATAATGGAAATGCTAAAAGATGTCTGAAGTGTCCACCAGAAGTGAGGAAAGAGTTAGAAGATTTCATGAATGGAAAGAAAAATTAAAAAGGGTATTATGATAAAATTCCAAACTTTGATAAATTCAATGATGTGATTGAAATTGAAGACCATATAGATATAGGAAAAAGTACAAAAAATAAGGGAAAAGTTGTTACTTCCATAGCATCAAAGAAGAGGAGGGCTATGGATGAGCGTGTGACAATTAGGGTGGAACAAGTTGTTGAGATAAGGAAGAAGGGGAGATGAAACAAACCATTATAAATGATGCTTATGACAAACAAAAGAGAGAGCAAACATGTCAATGGATTCCCCCATAACATTTAATATTGTAAAGCTTGATTCATTTAAATGGATGATTGAAGCCATTGGTAATATGGACCAAATAGCAAAATATAATGACGGATTGCTTCAAAAGTATAAAGATACTTGGAAGCAACTTGGTTGTTCTATTACGTTGAATGGTTGATTAAGTCGAACTCATTGAAGCTTGATCAACCTTTTAGTCAGTTGCCTTAATGAAACACTATTTGTAAGATCTGTTAATGCATCATCATGCATGAAAACCAAAGAAAAACTATTTATTTTAATAGATAAGTTTATGGATGAGATTAGAGAAGTAAATGTTGTTCAAGTAATAACAAATAATGGATTTAATTATGTTTTAGCTGGTAAGTTTTAGTTTCTACTTTAATATATTATATTTTAATTATTATAGTATAAACATACTATCTTATAGTATTATTTATTTTTTTTAATATATGTGTTAATAAGGAAGTTATTGGAAGCAGAGAGGTCACATCTATTTTATACATCATGTGTTCTTGTCACTGTTTAGATTTAGTGCTAGAGGATATTAGGAAGATTGCTTGAGTAGCAAAAACTATCTAAAAGGCAATTAGTTTGATTGGATTTGTATACAATCATACAAGTCTTTTGAATACCATGAGATACTTTACAAAATTTAAAGAACTCATCTAGGTTTTTATCATTTTATCTTACCTTACAATGCATTCAAAAACAAACAAAAAAAATAATAATTTGAAGGCAATGTTCACTTCAGATGATTGGAATTATAGCGATTGAGCAAAGCAGATAAATGGAAAAAGAATATGTGAAACAATTTTACCGGCTGGCTTTTGAAGTAACATTGTCTACATTCTTAAGGTGATGGAGCTTCTTATGCGGGTGCTTAAACTTGTTGATAATGAGAAAAAACCGATTATGGGATATATTTATGAAGCTATAGATAAATTAAAGGAGCGTATTGCAAAATCGTTTAATGGCAATGAAGAGAAATATAAAGAAGTAAACAAGATTAATGATGATAACCGGAATTGTCAATTTTACTATCCCTTACATGTAGTAGGTCATTCCCTAAATCCTGCCAATTTTATGATAACTCGAGTATGGAATTTGATGAAGAATTCATTTCAAGATTACGTACTGCCATCAAGAGATTGGTTCCTTAATTGCAAGTGTTAGATAAGATAATTGGGTAGATATTTGTTTATAAGTGTGTCAAAGGTATTTGTGGTAGTGATTTTGCCATAAGATTAAGGAAGACAAAAGGGTCAAGTAACTAAGACAATCTTTATATTGTAAGTAGTGTTGGTCTATTAATTAATGATTAAAGTTTTTTTTCTTTTTTTTTTTAGAATAATGTCACAAATGATACTTGATCTTTGGTAAAATATATAATTAGATACCTGAACCTTGAAATTGATCAATTTAGTATATAAACTTTTAGATTGATCAATTTAGTACCTCAAAAAATTGAAATTGATCAATTTAGTGTCTAAAATAAATTGATAGATGTACTGTTGGCAAACATGAAAAGTTCTTTCAGATATTAAATTGATCAATTTCAAATTTCGGATACTAAATTGATTAATCTTAAAGTTTAAATATCTAATTGTATATTTTTTCAAAGTTCAGGTACTATTTGTGATATTAAACCTTTTTTTAAGGGATAATGTCACAAATGGTACATGAATTTTAACAAATATGCAATTAGATACTTAAACTTTAAAATTGATCAATTTAGTACCTAAGCTTTAAAATTGATTGATTTGATACCTGAAAAACTTCGAAATTGATCATTTTAGTACCTATGGAGTACCATTAGCATACATGAAAAAGTTCTTTCAAGTATTAATTTGATCAATTTTAAAGTTTAGGTAGTAAATTGATCAATTTTAAAGTTTAAGTATCTAATTACATATTTTGTCAAAGTTCAGGTACCATTTGTGATATTAACCCCTTTTTTAATTATACATGGTTGAATGGTAGGGATTGTACGAAGCTCTACTCTTGATTAAGATTTTAAAATTGATTTGTAGTTCATTAAGATGTGAAAGGAATTGGAGTGTGTTTGAATAAGTAAGTATCTTGAAGTTTTAATTTGAGTATAACTCAACAACAACAACCATTATTAACATAATTATTTGCAAATAAACACAAAGAAGACAAATAAACATGCTAAAATACATTTAAATGATTTGGTTTAGGGTTAACGTTACGAATAGTACCTAAACTTTAACAAAATATGTAATTAGGTATCTAAACTTTGAAATTGATCAATTTAGTACCTAAGCTTTGAAATTAATCAATTTAGTACATAAAAAAGCTTTTAATGTACCCAACAGTGCTTTCGTCAAGATATTTCAAGTACTAAATTGATCATTTTGAAAGTTTCTTAGGTACTAAATTGATCAATATCAAAAGTCAGGTATTAACTTGATTAATTTCAAATTTTAGGTTCTAATTGGATTTTTTACCAAAATTTAGACACTATTTATGACATTAATAAAGAGTTGATGACAAAAATGGTACCTGAACTTTTATAAAATATTCAATCAATATCTAAAGTTTCATTTTCAACAATTTGATAACTGAACAAAGTTTTCATGGACTTTTTTCATACAACCAGGTATGAAAAAAGTCAGCGAAAAACTTTGTTTAGGTACAAAAACTGTCAAAACCAAACTTCAAGTAGAAAAAAATCCACGAAAACTTGCTTTAGATATTAAATTGTTCAAAACAACACTTCAAGTACCTAATTAAACTTTTTGCAAAAGTTCATGTACAATTTTTGAAATTATCCCTTAGATGATATTGATGAGAGCGATGAGTGCTTGATTGGAAATATGGGTGTTGACTCATTTGTTAAGTAAGATACTAAATTGGTGTTTGAGGATGATGAGTTGACATGGAGAGATGTTTTAAGAGTTGTTAAAGTTGAGGATTCACTAAGGAATATTAGATCTCAAGTATAAGTTAAATGTTCATCAAGTAAGGTATTTATTAAAGATGGGGAGGAAGAAATCATAAGCGATGATGATATGTGTTGTAGGTGCTAATTCTACCAGTAAAGTTTGCTTCTTGCAAACATAGAGCATAGTTAGTGGTACGCTAAGGGTTGTCCAATGCGGCCACTCCAATACTTAAGTTAGTGGGTCACTAAAAAATCTTAGGAGAAAACACTTAAACGTATTGATTGGATAAAGAAGATTCTACCTCTCCCTTATGGAAGGAACGGCTATCTATGGTTCATAGTCATACCAAAATGAGGCCCACCAAATTTTTTCTGCTAGAACAGATCTTCTTTTAGTAGCTAACCTAGCACCTAAGGAGAAGGATTCACCTAGCGCCCAAAGTGATGGATATCTCTGGTACCCAAGGTGAATGAGCTATTACTGCATGGAGTGTAGCTGAATTGGTGATGCCCCTCTCCCCTCGCCCCCTCCGCAATGTTGGGACAAGAATAGTGGGAGATTTTATGGAGGTAGCTCGTAAACAAGCTCAAGCCTACTCAGGGCGAGTTGGTAGTAGATTCCCTTTAAGGTCGAGGTGAGTATAAGTTGAAGCTTCTCTACCAAGTCGGTATCCGAGGCGTTGCCTGGAATGGACCCTTATTAGGCAAGTAGAATTGGTGGTCTTCTACGATGAGGATCTGATAGCATCAACATTAGAATCTATCAAGTTCAAGTTCAACAATCCATATCAAGGAATTAGAGGCTTGTTTACTAGAGTTCTAATGATTAAAACATGAGTCAAGTGAATAAAGCAAGCTTATAAAATAGTTTAGGATACGAAAGATTAAAGAATTTCAAGTTTTGGAAATGTTGAATCTCTACACCGCCGGCCTAGAAGTTGTACACTGCTAGCTTTGTTTTAAAATCAATCGACCTTGTGGAAATTGCATGTACGTTGGCACTAAAGGCTCCTAGCCCTCAAGCCAACGCCATCGGCGTAAATGGATAAGTCGTCAGCCATCTTAGTTAGGAAATTTATTTCTTTTTCTTGTCTTTTTTTAGGCCACCCAAAGTGTAATGTAGGCCACCAGCTTATATTATACGCCAGTTGTTTTTCTTTTCATGTCTTTTAAGTTTCCTTGCTTTTGCTTATATAAACCAACGGGTTGTAAACTTACGAGTTTATTTTTGAGATCTTTGATAATGATAAATTGAAACTTTTCTCTTAGAATTCAAGATTGAATTCATTTTGAACTTATCGAGGATTTCCTGTGACGTTCACCCCTTTGACTTATCAATCAGTTTGCCATCACCGATAGTGGTGTTTTCAATTATACCAAGGTTCTTGCTTCCATATAAGCAATAACTAAAATAAAAAAAGATAAGTGAAATCAACATTAGGTTTCTTAGATGATCTAGGGATTTTGTTTCTAAATTTCAATAATCAAGTATTTTTGGCGTGGTTCGATTCTTATCATTTGGTATCAAAGCAAAGGATTTCTAAGAATCCATATCCAGTTCGATTAGAGGTAATGCGAGTTGTTCATATCCTATTCGATTGTTTATTAGTTTTTCTATTTGTCTAATTACGATCTAATTTCTTAGTATTTGTTAAAAAAAAAGAAATTCATGTAAAAAAATGTGTCTTTTAGGGTTTTTGTGAAATTTGTGGTTTTTAGATCTAGGGTCTGATAAAAAAAATGATGAGCGAAACACAGGTGAATGCAAATTTGTTGAGGATTGATGTTGATGAATTCTCATTTGATTCTAAATTTTATACCAAATGTTATGTGAATGACAAGGTGTGCAATTTGAGAATTGATAGTGGGTGTTGTACAAATTTTGTTAATACGCTGTGAGTGAAAAGGTTGAAGTTAGAAACTTTGAAGTATCAAATGCCTTGTAGATTACAATTGTCAAAAGAATGTGAAGAAATTCAGGTGAATGAATGGGTTTTGATTGTGTTTTCTATTGAAAAGTACCAAGATGAAGACTTATGTGATGTGGTACCAATGGAAAATTGTCATATTCTTTTAGGACAACCATGACATTCGGATAGGAAAGCCAATTGTGATAGAATCAGGAATCCCTGTACTTTTGTTCAAAGCCAAAGACGTGTGAACTTAAAACTTCTCAATTCCTTGCAAGTGTATGAGGATTTGATGCAACTTTAGCATTCTTCTACAAAACATAAGGAAAGTGAAAGATTAAGAGAAAACGAGAGAGCAAAACAAAAAGAAAAAGAAAATATTGCTCTAGAAAAGATTGAGAGTGAAGAAAAGAGAGAGATTAACAAAAAGAATGATAACACATTAGTGAGCAATGAGAGAAAAGAATAAGAGTGTGAAACACAAACACTTGAGAGTGATATTGATAAAAAAAAAGTGAGGATATTTGTTTTTCTACTAATGAGTTTTCTATACCTAGTGTCGATGTTTCAATACTGCAGGAATCTGAAGATTTGTTTCACCAAAATTTCCACATGCAATTGATCATCAAATTGATTCCATTCCTTGAAAACCAACCTATAGGTGCAATCTAAAAGAGCCCAAGAAGCAATATTCGAGGACAAATCTTTTCAAAGGAACGATGAGGGTCTGAAAACATTAACATTAGAGTCAATCAAGTTCATGTTCAAGTTCAACAATCCATATCAAGGAATTGGAGGCTTGTTGACTGGAGTTCTAATAATTAAAACACAAGTCAAGTGAACAAAGCAAGCCTATAAAATAGTTCAGGACACGAGAGATTGAAGAATTTCAAGTTTTGGAGATGTTGAACCTGTATACCGTCGGCTTAGAAGTTATACACTGCCAGCTTTGTTTTAAAATCAATCAGACTTGTAGAAATTGTGTGTATGTCGGCACTAAATGCCGCCGGCATAAATTTATTTCTTTTTCTAGTCTTTGTTTTAAGCTGCTTGAAGTGTAATTTAGGCCGCTAGCTTATATTGTGCGCTAATTGTTTTTCTTTTCATGTCTTTTAGGTTTCCTTGCTTTTGTTTATATAAACCAATGGGTTGTTAACATATGAGTTTATCTTTGAGATCTTTGATAATGATAATTCGAGAGTTTTCTCTTAGAATTCAATATTGAATTTGTTTTGAACTTATGGGGAAATTCTCATGGCGTTCACCCCTTTGACTTATCAATCGGTTTGCCATCACTGGTTATGGCTTCTTCGATTATACCAAGGCTCTTGCTTCCATATCAGCAATGGGTTATGATTTTCTATCAAGTTTCTTAGATGATCCAGGGATTTTGTTCCCAAATTTCGATAATTAGGTCTCATCACAAGTTGGTGTGCTTTGATTCTCATCATTCTGAACGTTTTGTTGGGCCTGTGAAGATGGTAGTGGGCCAAGTAGGCTATGGCCCATATTCTACCATCAACACTTGTCCTTTTTGCTCTCTTTATGAGAGAACAAGGAGAATAAACAATTTGAGCTTAGCTTATGAGGTCGACTTGTTGAATTAACATTCTCAATGAGGGAATCACTGCTTCTTGCCATTTGAGTTGCATCCCCTGAGTTCATAAGAAAGTTATCTTCCTTAGGATTATTCATACCCATGTAAAAATATTATAAGATCATGATTTTAGGCTTCGATTTGTCTTTAACCGAATGGGTATTATGGTCTCAAGATTATAAGGCTTATCAAGGAAGCTTTTTGTATTTGAAAAGATGTGACCATTGTAATGATGACTTCTAACATTTAATAGTGCTAGTGTCATTGTGACGTTTCAACTGTCGAGAATTGTTCCTACATTCTAAAGAGCCAAAGTCGTCATGTCTTCCTCCTATTTGCTATAAATACACGAGTCAAAGAGGAAGAGTTCACATTTGAAATTGTTCTCAAGCATCACACATAGAAAAACAATCTCAATTTTAGATTTCTCACAATGTTCTAACATTTTTAACAATGTTGAGCTCGGGTAATTCTTGTCCTCGAACCTATCCATATATTCTAGCTGTAGAGTGTAAAAAGTTGCCGATGAGGTAAGGAGAGGCAATGGAGAGTCTGGTACCAACTTAAGAGGCTCAAGCTCAAGCGAGGAGAGGAGACTATCCATAAGGGAACATCTTTAAGGAGGAAATGCTCCGAGGAGGTTAGGGAATGGTTCCTTGAGTGTGGATGTAGCCTCTCTCTATATCTCAACGGAGAAGATGAATTTCACGATTAATGTTGAGTCTATGGTTTCCAAGCATTCAAGCTTGACTTCGCAGTTCCATTGCTTATTTACTAATGCCTCCCCTCCATAATAGTTAAGATCGAGTTGAGGGACATTAACAAGCTTTTCATGAGGCCATCAACCAAGAGGAAGAAGAACTCGGCTAAGGGGAAGGCACCTTTGAATAAGTTAATTGTTCTAGTAGATGTGCAGGATCAACTTGCTCCTATTCTGAAGGGGGGATCGGGGCATGTCTCCTCAGCACCTCTAAGCTAATAGACAAAGGACTAAGGAGGCCTCGATTGCCAATCCGAGTGTTTAAATTGTGCAAACCTCGCCATGCCCTCAATCTCCTAAGGTGCAAAATCTACCTCGACCTTTCTCGGTTGCTGCTTCACTAAATGCCCATGCGTCTCCTAGGGTTGAGGCTGGTGGGAGTAGCACCAATGTTCACATTAATCTAGTGAGTTCAGAAGCTTATGGGGGTCGACCTACTATGGTCATTGCCAGAGGTCCACTTGAGTTTGTCAGAGGCAGGGCCATGAAGTGGAGTGATTTCCCAATTGATTGGAGATCGTTCAAGGAGGTGGTTGTCATGCAAGATAAAAATAGGTTAAGGATTCTATTCAGGGAGTTAAAGTCTAGATAACAGGCATTAGATTTTTCAACACGCAAGATGTATGAGGTAATTTTAATGTTTGCTTTGAATCATAATTGGCTTTTCAAGAGATTTCATTCCTTCATTGCATACTGCAGGTTGTGGTAACTATGTTTAAAGTTGTGAGGTATGCAAGGGAAAGTTGGGAAGTGGTAACCTGACTCTTTTTCACTAAGTTCTTTTCATGTTATACTGTATGTAGGTTTCTTCTTAACCGAGCTCGATGTCTTGTGACTAGAATTTTAAGGAGTTCAGGATGTTGAAGGCTCATGTTGTCTTGATAAGGAGCTTGTTAGGGCAAAGCAAGAGGAAACTAGGCTGAGGAGTCTTCAAGAGGAAAAGGAGAAACTACAACAGGACACAAATATCAAAGTCTTTTGATGTCAAAGTGAAGTTGTTGAAGTCAAGAAACAATAAGCTTTGATACAGCATACCACCAATGAATTTGAAAACAAGTGGAATGACACGAAATAGCAATGGGATTCCTTGTCTTGTCAGTTGAAGGAGACTACATCAAAGCCCAACAAGCTGAAGATGGAGTTTGAGTTGTTCAACTCGAAACGAGTGCTCTTAAGGTGGGGATATTATTTCTTCTCCCATCAACTTTGTTCTTTTTTCTTTCCTTTCTTCTCTCTTTTATAGGTATTCTTTCTTTATATCCATGCCCGTGTGGTGAGTTTAGAGAGAGGGTATGTCATGAGTGATGCAACCAAGAAGTGGGTCCTCAAGGTGCTAATGAAGAGTGATGAGTGGACTAAGCTCCAGAGGAGACTCGTAAGGGAGAGTGCTAAGTTAGTCTAAGATGAAGTACTCAAAAGGTACCCTTAAACCTTAGCTTCCTGGCTATTCAGCTTAGTGAAGCCATTGCTGAGGTTGAGGATGAGGATGAAAATGCAGATGAGGATAAAAGCGAGAAGTCCACAAGGGTTGAAGGAGGCATGCGAATTGAAGAAGTCACCGCTGCAGGAGCTGAGGGGGCTATAGCTGTCATTGTTCAAGGGGAAAAATCAGCAGGTTTCTCTTGTTGGAGCCTCTGATCTTACCATGGCCCCTAAAACCCATAGGGAGGGTCGAGTTGAGGTCTCTACTAGTCCAAAAGAAGCCCCTGGGTAAAACCCACCTCAAGCAATTTCCAGCGCCTCACATCCGGTGACAAGTGAGGAGATCTTTGGTGATTATTGTATAATAGAGAATGGATTGAATTATTCCTATTCTTGTTATTGTTGTTTGTCGAGCCAACATATCAACTTGTTAGGCTCGTTTTTTGGCCTTAAAGGTGGCCTGTACTTGTAATCTTTTTTAATGAATGAAAGGAAACTTTGTAAATTGCTTTGTTGAATGCATTATTGTTATCTTCAATTCTTGAAATTTCACTAATTGTATACCTCTTTGTTTCATTTCTTAAGCTTGTGCTCAAGATAATGAGGCTTGGTTAGCCATATTGAGGTCGTTTCTAACTTTGCTCAGTTGTGAACTCGTTGACTAATGGTGATGTGGAGAAGTTGGGGTAGTACGTGATTGGTCAACTTTGTGCTTGAGTACAAGTAGACTTGTAACAGGTGACTTGGTTAGCTTTTTTGTTTTTTTTAAATAGATATATGAAGCTAAAGTCTTACAAAATTTGTAAATGTGTATTAATAAGTTCTATTCAACCTCGGTTGTAATCACTAACATAGGCAAGTACAACTATCGACGTAGCATAGAAAGTATTAGATCGTATTCCTTGAAGATCTTTAGCATCTACGGTACTCACTCTTTATTATTTATCTAGCCAAATAAAAACTTATAAAAAAACATTATGAACAGTAAAAGGCTAAGCTAGGTTAAAACAAAATATATACATGTTTTCAAGGTCAAGTTATAAAATAGGATTAAGCAAGCTTAGATTTTGCTTCACAAATTCCTTATCATGTGATTTCTTAACCAACTCAAAGAGTTGTTAGCTGTATATACTTGTATCATCGGATCTACTAAAGTAAGCTAAAGCCTCTCTCAAGGTTAGAAACTCTAGATTTAAATCAGATTATCGGAATCTCTTCACAAGTTATCTACAACCTAGGTCCACATAAAGTTTAAAAATCCTTTGATTTAAAACCCATTTTAATGAAGTTAAAATCAAGTGACATAAAGTTTCATCATCCCCATCTCTAGGTGATTACGAGCAACTTCATTAGTAGCCTAGGTGTATTCAAAAAAACAATCTCTCAATCTATTCAGTTGAAATTAGACATGAATCAACATGGTGCACTTACATAAATTCACAAGTACCCAATCCATTTTCAATAAAAAAGGCGTTGAAATCACATGAATCAGGTCTTGGATTCATGAACCCTAAGTTAAAATGATTATTTCTCCATGGATGTGCACATTAAATACAGATTCAAGAGAAATAATATGTAATAAAGATAAATATTACTATCTAAGCACAAGGTCTTGCAAAAACAAAACGTCAAGTTAATATGAAATTACTCAGAAAACTTGAATTTCTAGCAAGAAAGGCTTCTCTCACTAAAAATTCTCTCTCTACTTTATACTATGTCAAAAATTTGGTACATATGGTACAATACGTTTTGCAATGTCTTTATGCATTTATTTATGGACGGCTAGCATAGAGAATCATGAAGATATTATTTGCTGATGTGAGAAATTTATTTTAACAGATTTTGTCCATATCTTCACGTGCTTTATTTTAGGGTAGCATGTGCATGATAGTAAGGACAATGTCACCTTTCGTGGCTTGGATCATAGGCTTGAAAGTTAACCACGATAGAAGCTGCATCTTTTTCATTAAATGCTAGATTTAGGGTCAGTCTATACAGCGATAAGAAATGTGAGTACGTCTCTTAGCGCGATTTAAGGTGTGCTCTCGAATTATAAGGCACAGTTCTCTTAATGCAAATCACGGTATAGATCGAGGGGGCAATTGAGGGTGTAACTTAGGTTTTTTCTTTGTTTTCTTGCCCTCGGTTAGGATCTTTGGGCTGTGATTAGAATCTATCTTCAAACATTTTTGTTGTTTTGCTCTAATCGTGATTTAGGTCACTTTATTTCTTCTTTTTTATGATCTTTGAAGCTAAAAAATAATATTTTCACAATTAGATCTAAAGGCAAGTTGGAAGGGGGCTCTTCGATCTGAATTCATTGAGTGGTGCAATATCCCCACAATATACCAGGAAGTTCATTAGCCCATTTGCTGCTTAGATAATCAACTCTAGCTTTTAGACTTTCCATTATAGTTTTGTTGACCGCTTCGACCTAACCATTCGTCCAAGGGTAGGGAACCGAGGTATGATATAGAGTGATCTTATATTTTTTCGAGAAATCTTTCATCTTCTTCAAGCTAAACCATCTCCCATTTTCCATCACAATGGAATGGGGAACTCCAAACGTGACCATAATATTGTTATAGAGGAAATGTTGAACATTCTTATTTGTGACCTTTGCTACTGCTTTAACTCACCTACTTTGTGAAGTAATCATATCTGACTATGATAAACTTTTTCTGTTAAGCCAATATGAGGAAAGGACCGAGAATGTCAACTCCCTACATGGTGAATGGTTATAGGCTAGTGAGACAATGGAGTTTGAGCTCGAGCCATGCTCATTTAGGGAGATCTTTTGGCACTACTCACATCATTATACAAAATTGCTTTACGCCAATTCACATAATGGGCTAAATGTACCTAACTTATACAACTCAATTATGCAATGATTGAGCTTTAACATGGTTGCTACATTTCTCCAGCATGGAGGTCCTCTAAGACTCGTTGACCCTCTTTTGGGCGTAAGCAAAAAAGCAAATGAAAATCGAAGCCCCTTTATAGGATCCTATTGATTAGGGTATAATTAGTTGCTTTGTGCATATGTTTTCTTTGCATTTGTTTTGTCGAAGGACAAAGTTCCATCTTTCAAATATTTTTCAGTTAAAGTCATTCAACTTGGTGGAGCAAAGGAATCCCATGTCGATTTCTTTAGGGGGGAATTCCATAAAGATCTTTCCTTCAAGTTTACTTATGTCGAGGACCATTAAAGGGGGAAACTTAAAGAGCTTATTAGCCTCTGAGTTGTTAGCTCTTGATATTTTAATGATGTCCTAGGAGGATAATTCCTTAGTGAAGGACTGGACCATCTCCAAATGTTTAGCCATCTCTTCATTATTTGCTTCATAGGTGCCTTTGACTTGCTCCACTACAAGCATGGAATCTGAAAAAATTTTGAGCTCCCTCGTGTCTACACCAACATTTGTGGTGAGCTTAGGCCTAGTGATTAAGGCCTCATACTTTACCTTATTATTGCTTGTAGGGAAACCAAACTTCAAGGCATAGCGAATTTTGACTATGTGAGCTCCTTCTAAGACCAAGCTAACTCCACTCCCCCCTATGTGGAAGATCCATCTACGTGGAGCGTCCATGTGGCATTTTACTGATCATCATGCTTTAGTAGGCTTATGCACTCAATCGTAAAATATTCTAGCACTTAGGCTTTGATAACATCGCGAGGTTGGTATTATAGCCCACATGCACTGAGTTCGATGGCATACTTCATCATTCATCTAAACACATTGGGCTCTTAGAGGACTGTCCTAAAAGTTTTGTCGGTAAGGACAATAATTTGGTATGCCTAGAAATATGGGCGTAAACATTAGGTTGATGTGACAACTATTAGAGCAAATTTCTCTTCCTTCATGAATCTCTCCCCAGCTCCTTGAAGGTTATGGCTCACGTAGTACTCATGTCAATGTTGCCGCCCCTAGTCCCCCACTTGGAGCTGGAAGAGTAGATAGACGCACAAGGTAGAATCACTATATATCACTCACTTAGTTATTCTTCCCTACTCTTTTAATCCCTTGCATTTTCAATTTCGCTTTAATTTCTAAACTTGTTCTGACGCATTTAAATTAAAGGGATTTTAATTTTAAAAGCTTAATATTTTAGATTTTGGTTATAATCAATTCAATCCTCCTTCTTGATTATAAAAGTGGGACCAACAATTGGTATCAGAGCTTAACTCTTTTATCAAATTGAGTGATCCAAACAATATGATTGAGAACAACATTGCATTCGTGCTCCTTTCTTTGATGGTTCAAATGTTCTTTATTGGAAAATGCACATGGAAACATACATAAAGGATAATGATTATAACTCTTGGCAAGTGATATCCACTGGTGATCATGTGATTCGACTTAATGAAGAATCAACAATTTCTAACGAAGAAATAAACAGATTGAAAAGAACAACAAAGTCAATAACTTGCTGTTGACTACCATAGTATCATCAGAATTCTATTTGATTTCATCATGCGCTACTGCTAAGGACATATGGGATACCTTATGTGATACCTATGAAAGAATCAATACCATCAAGGAAACGAAAATTAATGCTCTTACTGAAAAATATAAATTGTTTGAGTTTAAGATTGATGAATCTGTGAAGGATGTTTCTAAACAAGTTCACTACCATTACAAATGAGCTTGCATCACTTGGGAAGAAGATTGTTTATCTAGATTTGGTAAGAAAGATGCTGAAGATCTAGCTACGTTCATGGGATGCTAAGAAGACTGCCATTAAAGAAGCTCAAGATCTCAACAAGCTTACACTTAGTTAACTAAGGGAGAAGCTTATGGTGTATGAGTCCCATATCAAAACCTTGCAAGAACCTAAGAGCAGTGCTAAAGGAATAGCATTCAAAGCTAAAGAAGTTGTAGTTAATCAAGCTAAATCTAATGAAAGTGATAATGATGAAGAAGAAGATTTAACGCTCCTAACCTAAAAGTTGAACCGATCTCTCATGAAGCAAAGAGGTAAGAGGTTTAGTATTCTTAAGAAAACTACTGAATGCAAGAAAAACGATGCAAGAAAAGTGTATAAGGAAAAAGAAAAGAAAAAGGAGAAGAAAGAGATCCGGTTTCACAAGTGCAAAAAGTCAAGACACATCAAATATGAATTTCCTCTTTGATAAAGAAGATGGAGAAGTATAAAAAGCAAAGCTAAGCTATGTTAGCTACGTGGAGTGATTTAGACGACACATAAGTAGTCCAAAGATTCAGATGAAGAGGAGGAAAAAGTAAATTTATGCCATGGTCACCTCTGAGGTAAATTCTGAAACCGATGATGAGATAACTAAAGATGACATGCTTACTAAAATGAAAAACCTCTTAAAAGGGCTAACATAAAATTAGCTAAGTGATAACGAATTAAGGCTCTTAAAAAATGAAAAAGAGGCACTAAGACAAAAAAATTCCTTACTTGTTGATGAAAATGATTTTTTGAAGCATGATGATAAAAAGTTGCATGCTGATAATGAAAAACTAAAAAGGAAAAACAATTTGCTTAAGGAAGAAACTGGTGTTTTGAAAGTTAAGATAGATTATTTGTCTAATTCAATAAAGAAAACATTTAATAAATTTAATGAAAGTGATAAAAAAAATTAAGGATGTTGATTTTGTCATAAAGATTATCAAGTGAAAAGTATGGTTTGGGTTATGAACATGATTCTAGTTCAAACGCATCTAAGAAAACCATGTTTGTGAAGGCTAAACAAGTTGTTAATGTTGAGCCTGTTGTTAAAAGAAACGAATTAAAATCAAATCAGGTAAAAAGAAGCTATGCTAGAAATATCAAAGGATACCCCAAAATCTATCTTGAGAAGGTATCATTCTTACGGATACTATCAAAACAGTTATAGGGGGTATTATAGAAGTTACCCAAGACAGAACAACTGGAGATAGGTAAATACCAGGTATTGGAACAACACTTCTTATGCATATTTCTTTTGTAATAAACCTAGTCACATAGATAATTAGTGCTACTAAAAATGAAACAAGCTCAGCAATCAACAAGTGAATCAAAGAAATCAAACGAGCTTATCTTATAAAGAACCCAAACTTGTTTAGGTTCCTAAAAGGGTTTAATCCTTTTTTAATTTTGCAGGAACATGGTATCTAGATAGTGAATGTTCCAGACATATATATGACAAAAAATGCTTCATTATTTAATAACATAACATGGGAAGAAAAAAAAATATAATTCAAAGATGATAATGGAGGTAAAATAATTGCAACTGGAGATATTTGTATGCCTCCTTACATCATAGAAAATGTTTATCTTGTGAAAGGCTTAAAACTTAATTGTCTTAGCATTCATCAACTATGTAATAAGGGATATAAATGGTTTTTGTACAAGATTAATACTATGCTTTTAATGAATATGGCATTAAAATATTTCAAGGCTTTAGGAAATGGAATATATATCTTATAAAACCTGTCGAAGTTGAGAATGCCTACTGCCTTTTATCTATGAATTATCATATTTTTGCTTGGCATGGATGGTTAGAACATGTTAATTTTTCTCAACTAGCAAAATTATCTAAAAGGAATATTATAAAAGGATTGCCGAGAACTAATATTGAACATGATGTGAAATGTGATACATGCTTAAGGAATAAAATGGTATTTGTTTCATACAAAAGTAAAAATGAAATATCAACTAAAAGACCTCTTGAGTTGTTACTTCTTGATCTATTTGTCTTAGCATGGGTGGTTTTAAATATGGACTTGTTTTTGTTGATGATTTTTCAAGATATACTTGGGTTATATTCTTGCGACAAAAGAAAGATGCCTTTAACTTCTTTCCAAAGTTTGCAAAATAAATTCAAAATGAAAAGGGAATTTCCATAATTAGTCTTCAAACTAATCATGGGAAAGAATTTCAAAATGCACGTTTTATAAATTTTTCTGAAGAACAAGATATTTTTCATAATATCTCAGCTCCATACATTCCTTAACAAAATGGAGTTATGAAACACAGGAATGGAACTATACAAGAAATGACTACAACTATGTTAAATAAAAGTTGTATTGCCGACTATTTTTGGGTAGAAGCCATGTCCACAGCATGCTACATCATCAATAGAGTATACATTCGGCCCACGACATCCAAAATAGCGTATAAAAATTTTTCAAGGTAAGAAGCTTAACATTTCTTATTTTCATGTGTTTAGTTTTAAGTGTTTTCTGAAAAAGAATGCTCTTAATCTTGGTAAGTATGATGAAATATTTGATGAAGCTATATTTTTAGGATATTCTTTGAATAATCGTGCTTATCGTCTGTTAAATAAATCTTCTAAAACTATTAAAGAACCAATTAATGTTAAGTTTGTTGAAGATGTAAAGGATGATGAGACTAATGATGAAAAGGAGTCCAAATCTAAAGAAGAATCTAGTCCAGAACTAAAGTCTAAAGAACCAGCTATTGAAACTCAAGGATTCCCAGAGGATAATACATAAGGTACTCAAAAGCCTAAAGAATCCAAATCAGAAACTTCTAAGGCTTGGAAGGCTAAGTAGGGTTGAATTGTGAATTACTTGTAAACAAATTTTTATTGGATTAGTGAAACATACGTGTGTGAATTATGGGGTTTCTGGCTTGGAGTTGGAAGAGTGGACTGACGCAAAAGGCGAAACCACTGTATATCACTTACTTAGCTGTTCTTTCCTATTTTTTTAATCCCTTGCATTTTCAGTTTCGCTTTAATTGCTAAACTTATTCTAACGCATTTAACTTAAAGGATATTTTAATTTTAAAAGCTTAAAATTTCAGATTTTGGTTATAATCAATTCAACCCCCCTTCTTGATTATAAAAGTGAGACCAATAGATTGGATAAAGAAGATTCTACCTCTCCCTTATGGGGGGAATGGCTATTTATAGTATGTAGTCAAACCAAAATGGGGTATACCAAATCTGTTCTGTTAGTGTAGATTTTATTCTAGTAGCTGACTTGGAACCTAAGATGAAGGATTCGCTTGGTGCCCGAAGTGATGGATATGTCTAGTCAATATCCAAGTTATTGCCTAGCATGGACCTTTCTTGGGCCAGTAGAATTGGTGGTCTTCTAGACCTTTCTTAGGCCCTTTGACCCATCTGGAGATTGTAATTGGCCAAGTTAGCTTTGGTTTATATTTCGCCGTCAACAACAGTAAAATAAAACATATTGATGCACTTTCTTGTTTTACCATTGAAATTTACAATCATCTCCTTCTATTAGATTACCAAGCATTCTATATATGAGTAACTTCAATGTGACAAATGTGCCTACATCATAGCTTCTTGCATTTTGATCAAATTATTCTTTACATCTTCAAAGTTCTCTTGAGCAAAGTTTCATGCATTCTTTCGCCAAGTAGCCTTCTATAATGAAACCCTTGGTGCAACTTTTATATACATATGACTTCAATGTGGACAAATATCCTCGATAAGATACATCCAACAATATTGGACAAGTCTAGCTATCATAGCCTCGTAAGTCAAATGTGTGGGTAGATGTATCATGATTCAAAGAATATTAATGGAAGAATTTTTTCCATTTAACAAAGTATATTTGTATCCCAATCATTAAGTTCTTTACCATGCAAGTCTTTAAATCGCATGATCTAACGAGAGTTGCTTGAACTGGCAATGGTAAAACTAGGCTTAAAACTCATGGAAGCAATAGTTGCTTTAGAATATGATCACCATAGCTTTTTAAGACCCAAAAGTTTATGTGGTTTCAAATTCACACACTGATAGATATTTATAATATCAATGTTTGGAACTTTTACATTTTGTAAAAGGTTGCAAAAGAAGTCTTTCTCAACCTTATAAATTAAAAGCATGACAGATTGTAAATAAACATGATTAGAGTTGTCCTTATCAGAGTGAAGCTCGAATCTTATACCTGAATCACACATATCGCATTGTGCTTTTGTATGATCTTTAGAATTCTCTCGAGACTTAATAAAGTCCTAATAACATCGTCACACATTTTTTTTCCAATATCACATCCAAATTATGTCAAATAAGATTATCCTTCCAATATGTTAACCTAAAAAGATATGTTTTGTTTCTATTAGTTAAATGCTAGCATTATATTGTTCCTAACAAACATATGTTAAAACTACTGAGCTCAACCAACACCATACTCTTTAGTAACATTAAATTACCATTTATCTCTTCAAAAAGCATTAATACTATATAGAAAGCACTTATGGCCCATACAACAACGCTTGCTACTATATTTTAACTACCTTAAACATGTATACTTGTGACAAGGTGAATAGGTCAACTCACCTTTATTATTCCATCTTAAGAGATTCGCATAAGCTAGAAAATCACTAATTGTCCACAATAATGCATCATATATTTTGAAATTTTCTTTTGTATAAACATCAATCCTATTATGCCATAAATCCTTTGACTTTCCATATAAAGGTTGCAAATTAACATCTATGTTGTTTCTCAAAGCTATAGGACTAGAGATAAGCAAAAATTGTTGTTTCATGCACATTTTTAAGAAAGTAAGTTATAAGGTATCAAAATCACAAGTCATGTGCTATATGACAGATTTAGGGACTTAAAAGGGATTGAATCCATCACATGCCAACCTAAGCCTAATATTCCTTGGATATTTATCAAATTGATCATTTTAATACTTAAATCTTTTCCTTGGAAGGGACTTTGTTAGGTGTCTCATATAACCATATCTTGTACAATCATTCGACCACATGAAAGAACCCATTATCGACGACATATATAAGTTGTAACCTTGGGATAAAAGGAAAATGCTATAAAACCTTTTCTAGAATTTGTTTAAGATTGTGAGGTAAATTTGATTCTCCATGAGACTCTTTTGCATCCCTTACATACTTTGATAATCCACGAACATGGCATTTGACATCATTCTCATGCTTAAGGGTAGCATAAGTCAATTTGGTTCAGTTTTACTAAAAGCCAAACCAAATTATAACTTGTGGTTCGATTTTTATTTTTCTTTTATCTCAAATCAAACAATTTAGTAATAGTTTGGTTCATATTAGAAATTTTTAAACCATTAAATAATGGTTTGATTTGGTCCAATTATGAATTAAATCAAAATTCTAATTAAAATTTTTCTTTGTTCTAATATTTTCCATTTGTGTGTATATTCAAATATTTAAATTACTTTACAGAGTTTATATTGCACATTGCAGTAAAATACTTTTATAAATCTATCACATTCATAATCCATAGTCATCCATTAAAACATTAAGTCACAATTAGTTATTCACTAACAAAATACATAGCAAATTATAATCTATAATTTTCCACAGAATCATTAAGTTAATCATCTACCAACAAATTTGACCAAAATAAAAAAAATCATCTACCACAAAACAATCATCCCTAAATAAAAGTAATCCGCTAATAAACTACATTAAACAGTTGATATATAATGAGAGTTAAAGTTATATAATCAAAATTCATACTCCACAAAGTTAAAACTATTAAAAAAAAACAATATTGTGTCACTAATAAAAGAATATTTATAATGAGCATAAAAAACAATTTTGAAAAGGAACAAGTTAATAATAATAAATATTTATCAAATAATAAATATTGTAATAAAACCATAAGAAATCAATCATTAAAAAAAAATTATAATTACAAGTAAAATATTATTATATTTGTCTAAAATGGTTTGATTTGGTTTTACGGATTTGTTTGGTCTGCTCTTCCAAGCCAATCCTAAATTCACTGATTGGTTTGGATTAAAAATTTTTTAAATCAAATTATTTAAAAAACCATACTTTGGGTTTGGTTTGGTTATAAATTGGCTTGATTTGGTTGGTTTTTTTACCCACCTCCACTCATACTCTTTTCAGTTTAGCTTATAGCCATTATGACATGCATGAATTTTACAATAATCATGCCTCATATCACCAACTAGCTTCTTAGCCTTATAATATGAGTTTGGCAACTGAACTAACTGATAAAACTTTCTTCAAGAACCTAAGTAAATTAAGTACTATCACTTCATTTGTTCACATACTTCAAGTGAAATAATTATACAATCAAGAAGAGCTTTATGAATTTCGTGCACCTTGGATACTCTTCTTGCTCAATGTTAGTCCCAGTTTTATAATCAAGAATGGGGGATTTAGTTGATTATAATCAAAATCTCAAATTTTAAACCTTTAAAATTAAATCCCCTTTGTTTAAACCGTGAGACAAGTTGAGCAAACAAATAAATAAAAATATAAATTGCTGAAATTAAAAAGAGTAGGAAAGAAAAGCTAAGTCAGTAGTGTATAGTGGTTTCGTCTTATACATCAGCTACTCTTCCGGCTCCAAGTCGAGACCCAGTAATCCACATGGGTTTATTTCACTATATCCAAAGAAAAAAATTTAAAAGATAAACTAATTCACTCTGCTCGATCCTTATAGCTTTCCTTAAGCCAAAAACCGAAATTACAGAGCCTAATCTTGCGAATTAATTAGCTACAAGGCAATAATAAGTTCCTTCTGTTAACAAAGAAATAAGTAAAAGCAAAAATTGCAATAAAGAATGATTGCATAAATTCAGATTGAAAATTACAGTAGAAGCAGCGTGTTCTATTTGTATATTAGTGAATTCTACTTTTTCTTTCTCTATTACATAATTGTTATTAAAGGAGGCTTCAAGATCATATTTTGCTGGTCTTCAACCTTTCAAATGTTTGTTGCAAGTTGTGGATAAGATCTTCCACAAAAATCTCGGATGATGTCTTGATCCCTTAATTTTGAAGTTGATTGAATATGAAATTTGAACGTTACTAATGCTTGAATCTTATCTTAAAAAATTGCCCTTTATTTATCTTGAAAAATTCATCCAAATTTGTTCCAAGTCTAGTATAAATTAGTCCTCATCGTATCCCATACAAATAGAAAGGTTCCAATGGTGTTTATCCTCTTCAATTAGACTTCTTGTTTTTAGATAACTTTGTCAAATATGATTTTTCACCTTAAAGTCTTCACGGACATAAACACATTCGAAATCTTCGTAATTCTGTCATTAAAAAATTGCAGGAGCTATTATACGTCAAAGACTCTTGAATTTGTAGAGAAACTTATCCGTGTAAAAAACTCAAAAAAACTTAATGATCTCGATAAAATCCCCTTGTATAAGTACCAAATTCAGTAGAACATGTGAGTATATTACCAAAATATACTCATTTTCTCAAAGCTAGACCTTCAAGATACTTACTTGAATTGATACGGAATGAATTTGATTGAAACTTTAATCATCTACAGTAAATTTGAGTGAAACTGTTTTGCTATCAAAATTTCAGTAAGCCTTCTGTAAAACCTTCAGGATAAACTTTTGAGTATTTTTTTCTAAATCATCATTCTTCTTTATTCAAGTAAGGTTCTATAGAATTCTCTGGTTCACTTTTATTTATTTAAATAATATTCTATAAAAGTCTATGGATAGCCTGATACTTATTCATTTAAATCTACACACTTAATAATTTGATTAGTTCTTTTCTATTTTGTTATCATCAAAACTTTCTTTTAGAGAATAACACTCAACATCTTTCAACAATTTGTAAAATATTTGGGCTTCTTCATTAGGTTTGCTTTCTTATCATATCAATGATATCTTCACCAATGATTAGATCATGGATTGCATATGCGTCATATAACATTATGGGTCTTCACCAATAATAGCTCAATCATCTAAAAATTAAAATTTCTTCATGAGAGTGACATGGGGGAATAGATAATGAGCTCTCATGCAAAAATTATTGCTCCTAACCCCTAATAAAATTGTCATAGATTAATTGTACTTGTCACAGACCTAGAAGTTAACCTTAGATTCATAAGGCTCATTTAGGCTCAAAATTGCAAGTAGGGTGTGCACGGTATGGTTCGATTTGGTTTGCATCTCGAACCGAACCGTACCATATTTCACGGTTTGGTTTTTCTTTAAATTTGAACCTAACCATATGGTTCGGTTAGTAATTTTTTCAATCCGAAAAAAAAAATTGTTCAATACTGTACGGTTTGCAGTTCGAACTGTTTTTTTTCATAAAAAAAAATAATTATATTGAAAACTTTCATCACATATTTCTTAGCACTAATGCAAATATAAACAATAATATTTTAAATTAATCATTACCAAATAAACATGTGAAACTTATAGGAAGGAAGAGATTTCATTCATTATAAAATTATAATTATGACTAGTCTTATTTTTTTTAATTATCTTTAACTATAAAATATACTAGACTTTATCCCAATATAAGACATAAAATTTAATTCTTTGTATGCTTCTAACTAACATATTACCAATTATATAAATCAATAAGTAACTAAATAATAGAAGTAAATTAATTAGTAAGACAAATTGAAAAGAAATATGTAGGAGTTAGAATACTATAGGCTAAAATTTAAAGTCTATCTTACTTATAGATAATATAACAATTAAAACATATTATGAAAAATCTAATTTTATTCTAATAAACCGTTGCTCTTCACCGAATCGAACCACGGACCGAACCATTTTAAAAAAGAACCAAAATTTCGGTTTGGTTCGGCTCACTGTTCGTCGATTTTTTTACACAGCCCTAATTGCAAGAAAAGCCTACGGTACAAGTCCAATGATGATACCAAAATCAAGATTGTTCTAGAATATTCTGTCAGATTTTAGATGACTCCCAAATGTCTAGATTCACTGTACTATATTAGGTAGGTATATAATAATCGACATAATGGTAAGTGAGAATCATTGGTAACAGTTCACCTAAAAATCTTAGTCATTCAATTAAATAGAATAGAATAAATGTTTTTAAAGTATCAACGTTTCAAGTAGTTAGAAAAAAGAAATTAACATTTTATGAAGTAAATTAAATGAGGTATCAATTTTTTACAAAGTTCATCTAAGGTGTCAATATTTAGATTAGTTTTTCAATTAAATTTCCTTAATCTTCGTCAACGATCAATGCAAAATATTGATTCCTCCTTTTAATCACCTGAAATGTTAATACCTTAAATGAATTTATCTGAAATATTGATTCCATTTTTTTTAACTGCTTAGAGATATTTTGAATGAATTTATCTTCAAATATTGATACCTTTCTACATGATTTACCCCTTATATATAGAGAGAAGTTTCCCTTAGTTGTAAACCATCCTGACATTAAGTAAAATATAAGTGGATTCATAACTTCTTTCTCTCTTCAAATAGTTTGCATGTTTCTGTTAGGCTAAACTTATCATCCTTTAGTGTTTTAAGAGCGCTAAGGGTTGCACAAGAGATCTTAAAGTACTAATTGCTCGATCACTTCGTTGAATAAATAAAACTATAATGGAATTCCTATTACAGAGGAATTGAATAGAGCTGTAATTGGATTTTTCTTTATTAATTTTTTTATTTAAATGGTGGTATTTTGAAAAAAAAAAAGATAGTTTCAACATTAAATTGGTATCCATGAGTTTAAATAAAGAATTACTATTCAATGTTTGTATAATAAGGATTCATTGTAGAATCACTATTCAATAAACTAAACGTCGTAATAGCTAATCGTAAGGAATAAGGCTGGAATGGAATTGCAATTACAGGAAAGTAAAGAAGTACTAAATCTATAAAATTAACTCATCTCATTTTGTCTTAACGAAAAATGTTTAGTTTCATTAACTGTGCTGATTTTTTGAATATAAGATGTCTGAAAACTCATTTTGAATGTTTGAGGGATAAATCTACATCTAAATGGAAGTTTAGGGAAGTAATTTTTTATTTCCCCAATATTATATGCATATAAATAATATTATATTTTTTGTTATAGGAGTGTATGATTGAAATATATCAATATATTACAATATATGTGCATATATGTGTTTTGTTATATTATAGTGTATTAAATATGTGTTATATCATATAGCTTATGAATATATAATTCTATATATTTTATTTATTATAATGGGTAAATTACATAGGAATGTTACACTGTTTGATGATAAGTTCATTTGAGGTCACAACGTTTTGAGTAGTTAAAAAGATGTTACAACTTTAAAGAAGTGGATCAATTAATGTCACAACTAACAAGTATGAACAAGAGAAATATTTAAAATTAAAACTTAGAAGATTTGGTACATTATGACACATGCCAATGGTAGCATCAATTGATCCAATTCTCTAAATGTTGTGACCACTTTTTAACCACTCGAAACATTGTGACCTAAAATGGACTTAATTCCTAAAGCTTGTGATCTTTTTTTAACTACTCGAAACGTTGTGACCTCGAATAAACTTATTATCAAACGTTATGATCTTTTGGTATAATTTATCTTTATTATAATATAATATATTGCTCTATATAATTTTATTATTTTTTGTGCTATTCTACTCTTCTTCCAAAATCCAATTGAACTTTATCTCTTTTAGGGATTAAATAATGCAAGAACCATTGGGGATTAAAGCTATCAAGTATTACCTATCAAATATTTTGATGTATTAATATGCAAATGTGATGGTTTTAACTAAACTACAAATATATTTATTACATTTGTAATGTGTGCACTCTCCTCATTTATTTTTTTAAACAAAGTATTTAGATCCTCAAATTTTTACAATCCTGTTTTGAAACTCTCAAATGACTACTTTGCCAAAATTACCTAAAATAATAAAAGGTAAGAACTCCCATTTCTTATTTTTATCCCCTTTCTGGATATTTTATTATAGATAATGTTATATTTCATTATTATTATTTTTTTACTTTTTATCGTTTTAATCAAGACAAAATGATTAAATGGGGTGTTAAAGAACGTTTCTTAGATCTAAGAGTTTGATGATTATTAAAAAAAAACAGTGAATTTAATGTACATGGAATAAACATAGTGCCATGTATTGCAAATAATATCATATAATTCAATTTACACAATTAACTTTTTTGAAAAAAGCCATTGCATATAGCATAAATTTTAATTTTATAAATTTTTAATTTTATGTTTGAGAAAACGAAAAACGATCGCGTACGGTTAACTTATAAAAATAAAATAAAATGATTATTTTCCTTCCAAAACCTATCTACATTTTTTTGAAGAATAGTTATTCATAAAATTATTGTTCTTGTAAAATAAAGAATTGTAATTCCTTCACAAAATCACACAATAACTATTCTTTGAGGTTTTTTTAGTATGTTTTCAAAATCTCCCATTAAACTTTGAAAATACTATAATAAAAATAATTATAATTTAATATTATGTTTTTGAAAATAATATAATATTTTTTATTTAACGTTATATATTATTTAACAAACCAAAACAATAGTTTTTGTAAAATGCTTCATTTCAATCATTAAATTATCAGTGCTGATTACCTCCTTAGGAAAAAGTTTGAGCAAACAGAAAAAATACAAAATTCCAAACTTCACGAAACTTCAAGTCCTTGTGGGCTCAACACCAGCTTGAAAAAAAGGCCCATTAACAACTGGTCGAACCGACACCAAGCTCCTTGTCAAACCCTAAAAAGCCTATTGCCCTAACAGCCACTCCATTTCCAGCCAATTCTTCTCGGCCGCTGCTCATCTTTTCCCTTCAGGTGCGAACTCGCTTATCAGCCTTTACACATACGTCTTTACTGCTCTTCACATTCTTCATTAACGTTGTTTTTCTGGGTGGCGGTTGTGTTGTTTTAGTTACAATGGCGGTTCCTTTGTTGACGAAGAAGATCGTGAAGAAGCGTGTGAAGCAGTTCAAGAGGCCACAAAGTGACAGGAAGATCGCCGTCAAGGTTTTTATTTATTTACTTATTATTCTTATTGCTTATGTTGAGCTGGGTTGATCTTAGCATTATTTAGTAAAAATTTTCATGTTTAAACTCATACATGTTGGATATTAGTTTGATTTTTTGGTTTATTTGGTATATGTGAAAGGTGTTCTGCTTTTATATTTCTTAAGGTTGTTATTGAATTATTGATTAAGTTTTTTTTTTTTTTTTTTTTTGTTGAAGTGTATTTTGCGTCTGGCTGTTTAGTATGCATCGACTTGAAATTTTTTTCTCTGCCAAGGCAGAAAAATTAGAAGAACACCTGATTGGATTTGTTGTTCCTTAATAGGTCTAGTGCAATGGCTTTGTTAATCGAAATCTCGATGTTGGGAAAATTGTTGCATTCCATTTCTATAGTATTTACTTTTAATATTTTGATGTTTTAAAGTTCCAGTCATCTCCACGAGATGGGGCAACATATATGTTTGAATTATCAAAAACTGTGCTTTTTCATGGCATCTGCTCCTAGGTTTGTGTATTTGCTTGTTGCGGTGACAAATTGAAGCCTGAGAGCGTGGAAAGTTAGGACATGCTCAATAAAATAAGATTGGGGAAATTGAGGGGGAAAAAAACGATGATGATTAATTTACCAAAAAGAAAAAAAAGTGATGATTATAATTCAATGTCCATCTTAGTATTTTGATTGTGAAAAAAAGGCTGTTATTTTGTAATAAGAAAGAGGATACTGGCTGTCATTTGTGTTTTGGTCTTGTTCTGGTTTGATGGCAACAAGTAGGCTGTTTGAGAAAATTAGTTTTCCTTGCTCAGTGAAGAAAGTTTCCAGTAACTCTAGCAACTTTTATCTTGATTGATAGACAACTGGAGAGGCCCAAGGGTATTGATTCACGTGTCAGGAGAAAGTTCAAGGGATGCACTTTGATGCCAAACATTGGTTATGGGTCAGACAAGAAGACCCGTCACTACCTTCCTAATGGATTTAAGAAGTTTGTTGTGCACAATATCCAGGAGTTGGAACTTTTGATGATGCATAACAGGTGGATGACTGCCCTTTTATTTGTTTACATTTGTTGTTGTGTGTCTTGTGTACTTTCCCATCTTTAGTTTGGCATTAAATTTTTTCTCATTGTTCTCTACCAACTTTTGCCAGGACATACTGTGCTGAGATAGCACATAATGTGTCTACCCGCAAGAGAAAGGCGATTGTGGAGCGTGCAGCACAACTTGATGTAGTTGTCACCAACAAGCTAGCTAGGCTGCGCAGCCAAGAAGATGAGTGAGCTTAGATGCAACAATTTTTCAAGACTTAGAGTGATCAGTTTACTAGTTTCGGTATCAGTATATTTAAGACAGTTTTACAGCATTTGAACTGAGTTGTGCTGGACCATCATATTTGATGAGGTCGTTTTGTAAGATGCTTTCTGTTAATTTTATTTTATTGCCCCTTGTACTTGTCCTTTGCTTTAGTCATTTATATTTTCCCATAGATTTGTGGAAAATCATTGGGGTCATCCAGGTAAGGGAAAAATCATTGGTTATATGTTTGATTCTGGGAATTCTATCCATATAAAAAGGCTTGGTTTTATTTTG
This sequence comes from Combretum micranthum, assembly GCA_024138025.1. Lineage (NCBI taxonomy): Eukaryota > Viridiplantae > Streptophyta > Magnoliopsida > Myrtales > Combretaceae > Combretum > Combretum micranthum. The sequence goes on from JAMXBD010000443.1 coordinate 723,715, forward strand.
TAATTTGGAAGTATAATAAACTCGACATGAACGGAAATATTTGGTTCCTTTAATCCAATTTTAGTTTGGAGAGTTAAAGAAAATCAATGGGTACCCAACCCTTTGTTGTATGGTCTATCGCGAACAACATTGCTGGTTTTTTTTTTTTGGTTTATAATTAATGACGTGTTTGTCCAAATATCTGTTCTCGTTTGGACCTATGAAGAGTCTTGATTCCTGATCTTACAGTTCTTGCTGTCGCTGGTGCTTCCCCCGTACTCTTGGGACTTTGATAGATCTTATCCTAGTTTGTGTGTAGTCTAGGAGTATACATAAATCAAAGGTGCACCCAAACTCGTCTAGTTGAGTATCAGGATTGCAATCGATTCGACAGATTTTAAATGGGTCAACGTTACTAACAACATTATGGGAATTCGGAGCTTAAGCTTTTAGTCTTGCAAAGTCGGACGTAATTTAATTATTTTTATTCACTGATGTTGCCAATACCTTCGCCTGCATTATTTAGTGTTATCTGCTGTCCATTTAATATTATATATTTGGCCGAAGATATGGGAGTAACAGGAAACAAAATGCGACTCAGTACACAAAATAAGTTTTAAGGAAGGTGTGGAATTTCAATCGTTCCAAGTGTCGGTCTACCCTTCTTCTTCCGTAAGTAGCGATCAAGCATGTGTTTGGTTTGTTTAACTTTACTTGCTTTTGACATAGGTTTTCGTCTCGGTTTGAATCCGGGTATATGTGAAGAAACAAATGGGAAAAAAAAAAGACTTAACAGAGAAATTCACAGGATAACTTAAATATTTTATGATATTCTCGTTTAAACTTGTGCTCATCAAGCAATGGAGACAACAAAAACGTTGATCTAGTATCTTACATATTAAATGTTGTATGAGTGTATTGTGCTGTCTAGTATTTGTTGTATTGTGCTATTTAGTTTTCTTTGTCCTCTCAATTTTTATGATCAAATGTTAACTTAAAATCTTTTGACAACAATCGCCAAATCTATGTTAAATGAACCATCACTGTGAAGTTCTTGTTATGTTTGTTGATACGAGCTATGCTAAGTAGTTGAAGGCTCATACTCCACCTATTTAAAAATTATCGAGCTCGATCAGTTTTTTGTCAGTGTTAAATCTAAACTTAAGGTGAGTTTGTCTTTATTAAAAAAGCTTTATTTCGAGTTTGGGTTTCTCATTTATAAATCATTTTTAAGTTGAGTAAAGTCGAAGTCAAGCTTTTTATTGATTTTACAATTTAGATTCAACGTCAGCTTATCTAGGTAAATGAAACTTGTCTTGAGCTAAGCTTAACTTATCAAAATAGAGTAACTTATGAGCGGCTTACTTATATGCAACTTAAAATATGTGACAATGTTAAATTATGGATGGTAAATATACAAAATGAACATGTATATAAATAGATGAACATAGTATAATAAATAAGAATGAAAAATTCTATTTAAGTTTTTCATTTCTTAATTTTTATTGCACCAAAACATGATAAATAAGAGTTGTGAAGTGTGTGTGTATATATATATAAATAAAAATTAGTTATTAGCTTTAATTATACATTTAATGTAATCTATTGTATATATATAATATATTAAATAAAACAATTATTAGATTTAATTATACATTTATATGTAATCTATTACACACACACACACACATCTACTAACGAGCTTGTATAAGGATACTAATGAGTTAATTAGATTTCTAGCCTAACTTGTTTAGATAAGCAAAATCTTATTTGAGTTTGAACTTAGCTTATTTACTAATGAACTTGAACCAGTCCAAGTTTAAAGCAAGCTAAATTTGAATAGCCTTTGAGCAATTTAGCTCAATTGTAGCTTTAGTTAATGGGATTGTCCAAGCTAAGTCCTTTGCTTATGCAATCTTTCAAATCCACATGATTTTACTTACTTTGTGAGAGCCTTTGAATACATCTAGAGCACTATTACAATGTTAAACTATCCTTCATGATTAGGACTTTCACAATTGAAGATGCAATGGTGCTAATTGTAAACCTCCTAATTTTGCACAATCTACATATAATATTATCAAGAATATAACATAAAATTTTGAAGAACTTTAAGAAAAAGGTTGTAAAGATTGCTCTCGATTTTTTCGCGATTTAATAATATTAATGTATACAATTTGATTATAGTTAGGAAATTAAAATCTTTACCAATAAAATTCTAAGACTAGAACGTAACTTCATAACTCCATAAACACTTACATATAGCTCTAGATTTCAAGTGTAGAATGAAAAGCAAATTTTTAAAGCCAATTGGTTAAAAAATAAATTTAGAAATGAATCGCTAGGGTTGGAAAGTATGCGATGGAAAAAAAATCAATATTTATAAATCTAGACCCCAAATAAAATTTTGGAAAATATCACATTTGGTACTTGAACTTTACATGAAAATTAATTACACCTGAACTTTTAAAAGTTCAATTTAATATCTAATTGAACTTTTTCGTGATATTCGCTACCTGCTTAACTTTGTTAATTTCATCACTGATGTGAACTCGTAGCCACTTGTTGAGCAACTGTGGAAAAAAATGTAGAAAAGGCGAGATAAGACTCAAGAAACAAAAGAACCCAAACTTTAATGCCAGTACTATTGAATATTTTATTTTCTTTGTTTTTTTCCAAAGACAAAAAGGGAGGGAGGGTTTTGTTGACAACCAGAGAGGGAGAGTAACCATGATGAGATCACCTCCACAAAAGCCTACGTAGGAGCAAAACTCACTTCTCATTATCTCTCTTGGATTAAACATAATAATTTTATATGTTGTGTGTGTGTGTGTGTGTGTGTGTGTGTTCTATTCTGTTTGGTGTGGCAATGGATCAATAGTGATTTGAAGCTTAAAAGTGGTTGAACACAAGCTTCAATATGACATTTCTACAATAGAATGAGATGGAAGTTTATTCCTTTTTGAATCTTTAAACACTTAAAAACTTACTATACCGTTGTTTTGTCTTCACTTTTGCCAAAATTTGACAAAATCTTAAAGATAAGTTCAAGAAATTTTCATGGAGTAAAGAGAAAGTCATTGTGGAATCTATTCTTCAAGTATTTTGTTGGAAAGATCGATATTTTATGAATCTTTATATGCCCAGAAATCAATTGATATCAAGATCTCTATTTGATTTTTCTTGGAATATTTTGAAATCTAGAGAGAAGTTTACACATGATATGGTTATTTTAAAGAGAGTGTGAGTACAAATCTTTATGTTTTTTTTAGTTTGTTGATTGATTCACTTATATATATATATGTGGTGTGTGTGGTAAGTTTCATTAATATAATTATCATGTTTGTGCAATTTCTACAAAAAAAAATTGTGAAATTCAACATAAAGGATACCGGGTTAGATTTGATTATTCCTTTTCTACTTCCTTTTCTTGTAGTCTTCCTAATCTCTCTCTTCTCTTCCTCCCTCTCCCTACCGCCGCGCGCCCCCCCCCCCCCCCCCCCCCCCCACACCACACACACACACACACACACACACACTTCAGTAACGGAGCATAACAAAGGTAAGCAGGATAGTGAATATAGTAATGAAAAGTTCAATTATGTATTAAATTGAATTTTAAAAGTTTAGATACCTAATTGAATTTTTGTGTAAAGTTCGATTACCAAATTTAACATTTCTCCTAAAAATTTCAACTTTGTAAACATTAATGTTAGAATGTACTGAGCCAAAATAACCTAAAAACCTACTTTAACTAATTGGGGTAGAAGCTCAAATCGCATAGGTGAAAATCCTAACATCGCACAATCGCGTAAACTTAAAGTTTTAGTTTTCTTCCCAAAAGTGTTTTACAAATAATAGAGGAGCCTTAAACCTAATTTAAAAGTTATTTTCTTGAGCTAACTAATATAATTATACGTGTACTCTTTAATCTCTAACGCGATAGCTTATATAAATCAAGGACTTCTAAATATCACATCACATGTGATCTTTTCTTCCTCTTTCATTCAAGAAACATCCATACCCATAAAAAAGGAGAGGATGGTGCCACTTGCAAAGGCATAAGACTATAGGAATCTAATTTTAGTCATGAATAAAAATGACATCTTCACTAATGGGAGGTCTTCTCTAAATCTTGATAGTTAATGAATGAAAAGGGACATGTAACCAACTTAAATCTTCTCCTATACCCTTGTAGAAACCATAAGTTAGGATATGTATTGAAGGGCAATGCATTAAATGATCTTATGAGTCATTATAGGTAATAATTATCTATACATTTGGCACCAATAGGATCTCTACACCTAAGTAACGTGTGTGCTCTTATGGACCATGTAATCTTCTCTTAATGCCCTCTCAAAGCTTCCACATCATAATCTACTTTCAATCATTAGATAATCTCTTCATTTAATACATTTATACATAGATAATCCCTCCCATTAAATGTGTTCACATTTGATATTTCCATAATCTACTACCCATCATCTCAAGATCTTTATACTTAATGTTATCATGAATAAGGGAAAAATGAATCCCCATATCTCTTCTCAATACCTAGGTTTTCTTTTCCATAAGCTAGACTTGTAATTCCTAAGATTTTTTCATCATGAATTCAGTATTAAGAAATTAAAATCCACAAAGTAGGCAATAAAAAAATAGATATTTAAATAGTATACACTGAATCACTTATAGAATTTTCTCAAGTATATTCTATAATAAAAAAGTAAATTTTCTGACTAGTAGAAGATGCCAAAGATAAGATCGTGTAAAGGAATAATAATTTAATAAATAAAAATGCCAAACCTTAAAAATAAAAAGAAATGTGAGATGATTAATTTCTGGAGCCCATTGGTCAGCAAAGAGGAATTTAGAGATAAAACACTAGTGATGAAATACATTTGATATAGAAAATAACATACAAAAACCTATAAATCTAGAGCTCAAATAAAAATTATGAGTACGCAGTCATGAAATTTATAATTTTCTGAATCTATTGAGTATAATATCTTAATTTGATCTATCGAGCTTAAAAGCCTTAATTGTGTAAGAGAAAAACATAAAAATATTCAATCGCATAAGATTTATATTTAAAATCTTAAATCAAAATTTATCTAAGAAAAATATAGAATCCTTAAACAAATTTAAGAGATGTTCTCCTGAGTTAACTAATACATTTGTACATGTACTACTTAATATCTAATGTAATAGCTTAGATATTTGTTTTATCTTCATCATGAATCTTCCATATCACATCATCATGTGATATTTCCTTCAAGAAACCTCAAGAAATCGTCCAAGCTAATGAGAGAAAAGAGGAGGCGCTACTTGGAGTCTAAGAACTTCCATGATCTTCCAAGAATCTATTCTCCATCGTGATGAAAATGACTACCTCCTTTAATAGGAGATCTTACCAAAATCTAAGCATTGATGAATGAAAACAACCCATAACCAATTTGATTCTTCCCCATTCTAAACTATAGATTTCATGCATGAATGATGGAAGAAACGATCACATCATTCTATCTTCTTCATCATGAGAAAATCTTTATGATTGCTTATGTCAACATGGTGTAAGCATACCCTAGCCATCATTAGAGATGTATGTTTGTTCACATTAGCTTGGAGACCACAATCTCTCTCTTCTTTCTTCTTAAAACCGTATGCCTTTGTCATGCCCAAACAAAATATCTAAATTTCATATAATCAAATTAATTTCTCATACGGTAGTCAAGTAATGAGTATAAGACAAATTGAAGAGTCATTATCCACAAGAAACCCTAAAGAACCCTAGTAAAAACGTGAGCCTCCTTATGCAAGAATAACAAAAATTAGATTTTCTTCCAATCATATGAAACCTTTACAATTAAGGCATGGAATGGGCATGAGACAAATTGAAACATCTTGACCCACAAATTCCTTTCCTTTATCGTGTGATACCATGCATCTAGATAAAACATCAACACCAACTGAATTCTTAATATCTTTTCATTAATATTTTCATGAAATAAAAGACAACTTAAGCCCTAGAAAACCTTAACTTTTCCATGTATGCTTCATGCACGTAACAAACTCACATCAACATCAACATCAACAAATCTTCACTAATCACTGCAATATCTTTACATGAATGCCATTCACACACAAAACGATAAATGAAACCCTAGAATTCTCTATGCATGTTGTGTGTTTCCTCCCCATAAGTAATGTACACGTCAATATCAATACATTTTAATTATCACCTTAAAATAGAAGTTGCATGCTAGAATTTCATTTACTTGTTTCCATTCCTAAACCATATAGCCCTAAACCGTGAATCCTTAATCCAATTTCGACATCCAATACCAACATCAACACTTAATTTCACATGCATCAAAGTCCTTCTAAAACCCTAGATAGAAACCCTAGCCATGTACTCATAAACGTACATAGAAACCTTAGAATCTAACTAAGTAATTCTTACTTCAAGGATCAAGTGTCTAAGGTAAAAAAACATCTATATCAAGTTAGTTTCCATAGAAGCAAACTCATACTGTCCTACTCTTTATAATAGTTTTGGTCATCATCATAATAGGGGAGTATCAACTTCAAACTGCATCAAACTAAGGTAAATTCTACTCTATTACAAAGCTATGATATGTTCAAGTGTAGAATTCAACTTAAGTTGATCTTTTGTTTTAGGCATCTTAAAATTTTGGTCTTTCCCTAAATCTAAGGGTATCTATCTCAATTTCTTTTGAAAACAAGGTAATTCTTATTCTACTCTAAGTATGTAGCATGTTTACAAGGAAATAATTTGAAAAGCTAGCAAGAACACATAGAACTACCAATATATAAAATGCAATCATTCCATAAAAATAAGGGTATCATGTGTAATTTAAGATAAAACTTGAGTTATGCTAAGTAATATAAATATATAACATAATTCGTGGAGATGAGATAATCATTTAGCAAAGTTATGAATGTATATAGTTCATGAAGAGATGTTTCAGATCTATAGAGAATTCATATATGCCATGCGATTTTATTCATGAAACTTAGATTATCTCAAGTAATATCCTCATATAATTTGATCCACAAAGTTGTATTGATCATTTGATAAGAACATGAATCCTTATATCTTATAGTAGGAGTTTCGGTTACCTAAAAGAACAAGTATGTTCTATGCAATGTTTAAGTAATTTAAATCACATACAACATGTATTAATGAGTATAAATGAAATTGTAATGGAAATATAAAGTTAGAAAACCCTAAAATGAAAACCCTAGGAGTTTCGATCCTATGAAGGAGCATAAAGGAGTTTTTGCTTAAGATGGATACAGATACAAAAATTAATGTAATAAGAAAGTAAGAAGAATAAATATATGATTAAACTTTAATTTATGATCATATATATAAATGTAAGTTTCGGATTATATATAGAATTAACATTTTTGACATGATTTAAAGAGTGAAATAAATGAATGATAGAATAGCTTTAAACTTACTAAATAAACTCAAGAACATATCTATAGGTGTGTATATGTTTCAGCACATACAAGTATTAGGGGTCCTAAAACAAAACTTAAGTAAATTAAGTAATAGCAAATATGATAATATAGGTTATAATTGATAGATTAAACTCAAGACATATGCTTAAAACCCTAAGCAAGGAATTTACACATATGATACAATAGGATTACAAATTTGAACTGATGAAAATCATAGGCATATTGATTAATAAGACTAAGTTACCTAAAGTTATATACTTAAAATGAGATCAAGAGAAGCACAATGAAAATAAATGCAAACATAAGATTCGGTCAAGTATAGGTTGAGAAACTTAAAATGATTTTAATTACTAAAACTTGATAAAATATACATAAAACAAGGAATTGAACTTGAAATGAGAATTAAAAATACAAAACAAGGACCATAGGCAACATAGTATACTTTTTGGGTTTCGAGGAAAACATAGAGAAAAATGTACAAATTGTTTAATTCAACTTAACAATTGAAAAGTACATTCAAGAAGTTTTCCAACGTTTATTCATACGCTAAAATCTAAGTTAAAATGAGTACAATAGGCTTAGTTTAAGATTACAAGATTAAAACCAGTATTTAAAATCATTCAGGGTGTTTTTTAAGAGAAGTGGGCCTATACGAACTTTATGGATTAATAGAAGAAATCTAGTCTTTATGAGCTTTCTAGCATCTATTTAAATGATAAAATTGGATTAGGAATAATAAAGCTCGAATTTAGGACACAAAGACACAATAGGATTTGTTACATAAATATGAGTATAGTAATTACTATATGTTATCTTATTTCATAGGAGAAATAGATTAGTTCTTGAACTTTCTAGTAAACCATTAAGCACAGATGACAGGTGAGTAACTTTAATGTCATCACATTGATTGTGCTTGTAGTATAGTTGCATATATAATAATATATTAAACTCTTATGCATGGGAGGTCAAGTATATTGAGTGCAGCTTAGTGTATATTTGGTTGCCAAAACACAATATTGAAAGTGACAATTACTTTGTACGATAATTAATCTATGAAACATGTTGAAGTTTGTCTGTGAATTGTACGACCACATAAGAACATGACTTAATGCTCTTTGATTATAAATTACACCGATTATGCATTGCACAATTTGCATTTTTTGCATTAAGGTGTGATAGCCCCTCTATATATTAGCATTTCAGTTTTATGATATTTATTAGGTTTTTTTAGATGACCATTTCTAAGTTCTACATTAGGTTATCTTTGTTCCATTTAATTCCATAGGAACTACACAGGCACATGAAGGAACGTCGCCTGTGGTATCAATATGAAATGGCTAAATACTTAATGAAGTTTCTTTATTTAAAGGATATGAGTGAAATTTTTGAAATTAATTTGTGAGAGTGTATAGCACCCATTCTTACTTAGTTCTTTGATTCTTCTAGGTGCAGTGGGTTATTGTATTTGGTTCCTTTAACCCAAATGAGAGGGCATAAATCTCTATCTTGTTTAGATCCTGACAATCCAAACTTGTACTTATATATATATGGTTGATTGTCGTATTGCATATATTTGCTAATTACACTTGTTATTGCTTGATATGTGGTCTGATCTAGTTATATCACTGAGCTATAGTTTGCTCATACTCCTACACCTATTGTGCATGATTAGTACATGTTGGGACTGGGCTAGGATTGTATGGAAAGTGCTTCTTCAATAGATATTTTGAAAATAGAAAAGTTAGGTTACATGTATGATGAATTTAGATTATGTAATAGAGAAATTATACAGTCATTTGAGATTATATATACGTGTGTGTGTGTGTAAGTTCGAATCCAATTTTACTATTTGGTATGGGATACCTATTCTTTACTATTTTAGTGATGCACGTGAAACCGTGTTCCTTAGTTTAGTTAAAATAAAATATTATATGATTAAATTATGTTAAGTAAATAAGTAAGTAGAGTCTTGTAATCTTTGATTCGTAAGACGATTCTTATATTATGGGTGCACACGTAGTATGATAACTTTAGGATAATCTTACTAAGCCCCTATTTAGATTATGACAATAGTCTTCTAAATACTCTGTTAATTTGTTGCAATTTTAGCAAAAGATCAACTCTATTTACTTGCTCATGTTAGGCACCTCTAAACACTTTCTCGACGAAACGTATAATGCTGTCATGAGATTCGTCTTTCATTTCCAATGTAACAAACCATAAAGGTTTAGTTTAAGGGTAGCAAAATAAGAGAGACGCAATTGATTCCTCAATTGCATATGAGGATCCATTTATAGGGTATCTTATAGTGTTGCACTTCAATGACATAGAGTTCTATAAGATTCCCCCATAAAATGCTTTTGGAAGAAGTAAGCTATTACAAACAACACCTTAAGTAGATTGATCTACATAATAAAAAGACAATGAACCTAAAAAAGAATATTGCACACTAAATTAGATTGTAAGATGATTAAACATGGCCATAGGTAACATGAGTACTGTCGATATTAGACCATTCTTGTAGTTTCGCCATGGTTTAAACCTTATCTTTAAGTGTTTTAAGCTGTAAACTCTAAGCTCTAAATTGTGCAAGTTTAGTCTAAAGTTTTGGTTGATGTAATCTACCTAATTGATTGAGTTGAACAAACTATGCATAAGCATGCGGATACAAAACATGCATCAAACTATACAATTGCTGAACCCAAAATTAGCTCATATCCTTCTAAAGGCTCCAAACTGTATCAAACTCAACTTGTTTAATATGAAACACTCGACAAGGAACCAATAGGGTTTTGTAAAATTTTCCAGTTTTTAAAAGATGTTTAATTTAGAGTCGTTACTAGCCAAAGTTAGAAAATAAGGGGTGAACTAGAAATCAAATCACCCTTTGATTTATGGTTCAAAGGGTGATTTGATTTCTAGTTCGACCTCTAACCCACCTAAAAACCATAAATTAATGGATTTGGAGGCTGCTATTTTAAAACCCTAAAGGGTTATTTGGGCTTTTTATGAGCTTAGGAAATTTTATATCATATAGGGCTAGGGCTGTAAATGAGTCCAAATAGCTCATGAGTTACTCAAGTTCGACTTGACGAAAGTTTGAACTCAACTCTCTTGCAATCTAGTTGAGCTTGAGTTCGAGCTATTGGAATAGCTATCGAGCTCGAATTCGAGCTATTGGAATACTTGGCTCGGTGAGCTCGCAAGCTTAATCGAGTTTAATTAAGTATTAAATTGAGTTGAGTTAAGTTTGGGTTTATCAAGTATTAAATAATATTATAATTAAATCAATATTTAAAAGAATAATTAAGCTTAATTAAGTTGAATCGGGTTTATCGCGTTTTACATCGAGTTGCGTTTGAGCTTAAAAATCAAAGCTCAATCAAGTTCGAACTTCGAGTTAAGTTCGAGCTTGGTACTATATCAACTTAATTCAAATTGTTTATAGCCCCATATAGGCCTAAGTTGGATAAAAGAAAATACATTTTTTAGCTTTTATTTTCATTTTTTTCTGTTGTTTTTTATGAAAAAAATCTAAGGATTTTATCTTGTTAGAAAACAAGGTCCCAAAGGAAAATTACTTATACTTTTTAAAAGAATAGATTTCAACAAATGTCTTTTTATGATTTTTATAAGAAAAAATCTTAAAAGATTTTGTTTGTTATTATGAAAAATACATAAAATGATTTTTTAAAATTTTTTAGAAAATACCTAAGAGTCTTTTATTGTTATGACCGCTCGTTAGATGCATATGTATCCTCTAGCTGAAATCAAGTCCCAAAGTTCATTTTGATTTTATAAAATTTTAGTGCGTTGGTTCTTTTTAATTTACAAAAATCCATCAAGTTTAAGTTGTTATCCATTTTTCATATGAAAAAATCCTGAAAGATCCAATTTTTGTTCCATGGTTTTGAAAACTCTTAAAAGGTTCTAAGTTTTTAAGAAAACCTCAATTTATTTTATTTTTGACAATTTATAAAATAAGTAGGTGATATTTATGTATATAAATCATCAAAACTTTTTATTTATATCGATCCCATAAATGGGAAAAATGAAAATAGAAAACTTTTTTTTATTAATTTTTATGAACTTTACTATTTTTAGTTTTTTCTTAGTTTTTAGATTTTAATAGGTTAAAGAGACTATTTACATGGAATCTAAAGCTTTATACTAGAGTAATCTATTGAAAATTATAATTGTGTCTAATATGTTTATTGATCCATATGGATAATCCCCAGTCTAGCATGTCCTATCATCAATACACATTGCCATTATTTGATTGTATAAATCCTAACAAACATGTTTACCCCAAAATCTTTTTGTCTTTTCAAATTCAATAATTTGATTCAAAGTACTATATATATGAATGAAGACAACATGTGGCGTTTTTCAAAACAACTAAAATTATGAAAACTAACAATCCCTAATTGTTTATGATCCCCAGTGCTATTACTTTTAGTTTATTCGAGGAAACTCCGGTGAAGAGTTTAGTTTTATGAAATTCAATCGTTGATCTTTGTGTTGAAAATAAATCAGCAGTAAAGGAATACATTATGTTTATAGGATGAGGAGGTCTAGGATTTTGAATGGATGATGCCATGGTGTTGGCATTGCTTCCGACTTGTTAAAATATTGGTTCTTAAAGGTTGCAAAGACTTATATAACCCGTTCACTTCGTTGCAATAGTAATTTTATTGTAATAGTAATTTTATTACAATCTTTTTCTTTATTCCTTATTTATTATGAAGAATTATTACAATGTTTAGTTTTCCGCAATAATAATTCATATAGAATCACTATTGCAATAGTAATTTTATTGTAATAGTAATTTTATTACAATCTTTTTCTTTATTCCTAATTTATTATGAAGAATTATTACAATGTTTAGTTTTCCGCAATAATAATTCATATAGAATCACTATTAAATAAAGGGTAAAGTCAAATTTGGCACTTGAACTTTGCAGAAAAAATTAATTCAATACATAAACTTTGAAGATGTCAATTTAATACAAAAACTAAAATTTTTATGGCTATTTTTACTATCTCCTTAATATCGTTTGCTTTATTTATAGATGCAGAAGAGACATTATATATTTTGATTTTTACTAATGCACATAACACCATTTAGCACTAGTAGTAGTATGTTGCTTCTTCTATGTTAGGAAATAGAGCAAGTGATGTTATGTAAGGCAATAAAAATAGCTATGAATACTTTAATTAGATATTAAATTGACGACTTCAAAGTTCAGTTACCAAAATTATCATCCGCAACCCCTATTGTGGCATTTGGTGGACAAAATAAGCGTTACGCTTGGCCTTTTGAGGCTTGTACATTGGGCCTACAAAACAAAACATGATTAGTGGTGCATCGAGGTTATTTGGCATGGCCAAGTCAATAATCAAGTTAGATTGCATCCCAAATATTGGTACTTAAGTAATATTAGAGTTGTTAAAGTAACACGCTTCTCTTTGCAAATGCATATAGAGATATTTAGCGGAGGTAAATTCCCGTTGGTTATAAATGTTATAGGTGATGAGTTGCCGATAGTGATGTGTGTTGGTGCATGGTGGATGTAAACTCCTAAAGTTTTGAGATTAATTTAAGCTTAAAACCTAAGTAGAAAGTCAACCGGAATCCCAAAGTCAACAAAACCCTAGTCTTTTGCAACCGTTTAGTTCTGGCATTCCCGTTTAAGCAACCCTAGGAAAGTTAGTAAGAGTTTAGTATGTAGAATAGCTCGTAATAACCTGAGAAAGCTTAAAAATATCATATTAGTCAAACCGCCGTTTTGAGCACAACCGGACACAGTTCTCGAAAAGTGTGTCCCGGAGCTCAGATTAGTAAAAATATTTCAAATATACCGTTAGACTCGTAAAAATATAAGATTTTCAAAAATATCAACTTCATAATTTTTTGGTAACTAAAAACATCAGATATCGCAATTATACGTGTATTTTCTTACTACCGGTACTTAAATTGTCATGTCTACTTTACATTACACTATTTTCTACTATTCTACACTATTCATCTATCTCTACTTTTTCTTACAACCTACTTTTACAACCCATACCTCTATTTCTTACAAATTTTTATTTCCAATACAACTTCACATCTTTCATATCTTACTTTTCGTTAACAAAAATACAAAAGAATAAAATTCACTCCCTCACACACTCAAGATTTGCGCCGGCCGTCTCTCTCTTCCTCTCCAATTTTTTTTATTTTCATTTATTTAATTAACACAATTACCTTCCCACATTTTCCTATAAATACTCCCTCTTCCTTCCACTTCTTTCACACCTTCCATACACAAAGTTACTCTCTAAAATTCTCTCCAAGAATTCTCTTCCAAAGCTCTCTCAAGTTTAGTTTTCTTAGATAAAAATTCTTCAAGTCTTCTTCATGTTCATCTACTTAGTATGAGCTTAGTGTGTGTTTTCTAAACTATGAAGGTTAAGGAAAGCAACAATAGGTTCATACTTTGTTTTTGTTCATGATCTAATTTCTTTATGTTGCTTTTATATATATGTTACTAAATATATCTATGTAGCTATATATATATATGTTTTAGAGCATATAAGTTCATTTATGTTGCAATTTATTTACTTTCCTTGTAATTTATTTACTACCTTGCAATTTATTTATTTTCATATTGTTTTTAAGACTAATCTTTCTAGTCTTAGACTTATCCTTATCAAGTCAAAACATTTTTTTTTCTTTATGGGACTAGTTTATTCTTAGTCCCGGGATACCTTAATGAAGCTAAGGTTCCAATACTTGATTTATTTATTTACTAGCTTATTTTTTTAAGTTATTATGATTCTTTATGTTTTTATAACTTTACGATTCATATTCATGCGTGAACATAATGATTCTTGTCTCAACAAAAATAAATGAGGAAAGGTTTTCTTAAAATAAAGATTCTTTTCTAGAAATAAAAGTAGGAAGTGACTTTTCTAAAACTAAGAAGTCATCTTAACAAACTTAGAGGAGTTCATAGGAATTTTTATGACATAGAAAGAACTTTTTGGAGTAAACAAAAGTTTTGCTAAAACTTCACATTTCATCAAGTACAAGAAATTCCTTTAATGAAAATAAAATAATTTTAAGAAACTAGAAAATTATTTCTATGAAGATATAATTGTTAGTATTAGAAACAAAGGAAATAAAATCATTCTTTTAAAATTTAGAGGAAAATGAATTTTCTCATAACTTGACATATTCTCTAACAAAAAATAAGAAGAATTTTTAAAAGTTCCACTTTTCTTTAGAAGACTTTACTTTTACAAAAATTCATGGTTTGGGACAACTTCATTAACTTCATATATTTGATGTGAGTCAATAAATATACATATATGCATTTCAAAGGTTTTACAAGCAATTATAATATTTATCTCTTCAAAATGAAATTTTGTTAAAAGAAGGAATTCAAGATTGTAAAAATTCGTGGGAATCTGGTCACCACTTTTTCGGAACCCAAATGACTTATTTTGATGAAAATAGTTTTAGAAATAGATAAATCTTTTCGAATAGGTAGAAAACAGTATATAATATGCGAAATTTCGAGTTAAAATGAGCAAATTATGGCCATTTTAAGTTGAAATTTCCTCCGATCCGATTTTACCGCAATTTTAAGATAAAATTGGAGTTTTCAAGAATAGAAATTCTATGAAAAACTCATTGTGGGTATTTCATCTTGTCTAGGCGAAGGAGGAACCGAGATCACTTTCTTGGAAGACTACTTCGATTAGGAAGCTACCGACATAGAGTGAGTTAATCCTTTACTAAGTTACATTTCCTTATTTGTGTTTGTGGGTAGTAGCACTAGAAAATAAGGAAAAGATAAAATTATTATGTGATTTGAATTTATGATTGATTAAATCTAAGTTAAGAATATGGAAAAGGGAATTGATAATTAAATTGTGATTCTTGTATTGAAATGATGAATATTATTTTTGATTGCCTTTAACTTGAACTCAACATTATCTGGTTAAACTTATATTGAAAATAATTCATGCATATCATATTTGTGAGTCACATTTATTTCACTACTATTTTTCGTGTGGGGAAACGATGAAGTAGTAGTGGTGGCTAGTAGGAGCCGGAAAGTCTACAGGGCAAGCAGGAGCCAACAAATCTGTATGTGTTGATGGTTGTATGTGCCTGTAACCTCCTAACCCCCGACATGGAGGGCGTAAAATCCATGCTACACATGATTTTCGGTTAATCTTGTGTATTTTGTTTGCTCATGTGTTCGGTGCATTTTCATATGATTGTTTAAATACTTGTTTGATTTATGGAAATGTCTTGTAGTGGGAATTATCTCACTAAGCTATATTTGCTTACACCCCTATAGCTTTTTGTTACAGTATGATTATCTTTGGTTGGCATTGAGGAGCCTCGTATGCCAAGTATAAGCCAAAGCTACTAGGAGTTTTTGGGAGAAGTTACATGTATTTAGTTTTGAACATAAACTTCTAAGAAAATCTCTACAGTAGGCTTATGTTATAGTTATGTTTACTTTGTTAATAGACCATTTTAAGACGGGGGAATGCCCCTAAGACGATGTAAGAAATTGTTATTTAAATGAAGATTTCATGTTTATTTATATAAGTTCTTACTTTCTTTTATTATCTACTTAAATGTAATACCCCTATGAGTCTCTTACTATCTTGGAAGCACGCCTTGCATATGATATCGAAGCTCCTGCATGACTAAGGTTGTCATTCATTAGCTTTAATATTATATGATGCGGACTGCTACGTTTAGGGTACCCTTTGGGGCGTGACAATGGATCTGCAAACACAATGCACAATTTATAGTATACTGGGGGGTGTTTTCTAATGTGGCCACTTTAATGCTTGAGTTAGCTTGTTGATTATGGAGAAAAAGAGTAAAGTAAGCTTAGACTAGATTGGATAAGATGCCCATACATTTGGGGATTGGGATAGGGATCTATTTATAGATTTTGGTCATACCGTAATTGAGGGCCCATAACATCTTGCTTCTTGTAGGCCTAAATTCGTACGAGGTAGCCAAACTTGTACTTGTTCCCTATGGAGATTGAAGCGGAGAGTTCCAAGTGTGAGGTCGTGGTAAGAATTGCATGAGGTCGAAATCTTCGTAGGACCAAATCCCTTATGGAGTTAGAGGACAAGATTGAGGCCCTCGTGGGGCTTGAGGCCGAGTCGAGCTCCTTGTTAGTTCAAGGCCCTCATGGAGCTTCTTGATGGGAGTACTTGATAGAGCTTTTTGTGGACTTGCCCACCCATCAGGTAAATGTTAGGTTTGTTAGGTTAAAAGCTAAATATTCCTAATTAACAGCATATGTCATGCGATCATGGAGGGGTGGGAAAGTTAGGGGCAGTTACTATGAATGTAGAGCTTAGGCTACTAATCCATGCTTAACTATCTTCCCCTGGTGGAGCTACTAGTGTTGAGAGAAGTATGTTAGGTGACCTTAGCTCGGTATTTGCTTGATACATAATTAGGTAAGTTAATATCACAAGTTAAGGAAGTTGAGGCTCCTCTAAGGTTTAAGGTGAGTTGGGACTCTTTTGTGGTTTAAGGTGAATCAGAATTGGTCAAGCCTAGGTCCAATGAGTTTGCTTTGATATGCAATGGGTTGGACTAAACTTAGAAGCTTATGACTTGTAATTGGTTATCAATAAGCCATTTATTGCTCAAACATTTGTATAGCAATTTGAATAACAATTTTGTAATTGATTTTTTAAAAGAACATTCTCATTTAAATAAAAAAAATTTTATTATAGTAGTTTTATTTCATTTTAAAGGGCAAGGAATATAGAGTAGGATTGTTGCAACTATATAGTTTCATTGACTTTATTAATAAAGTTTAGTAGTTTTAGAAGTAAAAATAGTAGTTTGATGGTTTTTTTAAAAATACATTTGCGCGGTAGATTTTATCCAATATTAAACCTCTTTAAAACTTTAATATCACAGACTAAATTTATATACTTTTGAGAAAAAAATAATTACTTTTCCAAATTTCATTTTAATGTTCAAAAAAGTTCAACAAATCGCGTCAAATCAAAACCTTGGCTCGAAGAAAGCTTTTATTCCGCGAACAGGAAAATTAGAGCAACATTGTACCAACAAGGCAACAACGTCGGGCTCGCCTTCCTTCTCTGTTGGGTGTGGTTTTGTGTCTTTTGGTCTTCCTCTTCCCTTACTCAAATATATCAAGTTAGTCCTAAAATCCGTCCCCAAAGTCACATGTTTCCCTTCCTCCATTATCATTGACAGGAAAACAAAAATCCCTAATTGGAATTTTCTTCCCTAATTCTGACAGCACCTTGTGTTGTGTGTCACTTTCATCCATTTTCGTTGAAATCTTCTCCAAGAACTTTCTAGATTCAAAACCCAACCAAGGAAAACAACTCTAGAATAGTACACGTGATTCTTTTGGACGCAGAAAAAACATTCTTGATTCTTTTCGAAAGACAGAGACAGAGAGAAATATAGAAAGAGAGAAAGACAGAGAAATAAAGAAATAAAGAAAAAGATGGGACCGGACGCGGCGGCAGCGAGACAAGCAGAAAGGTTGAGGAAAAACGGGAACGAGTACTATGGCAAAAATCGCTTTGCTGCTGCCATCGATGCTTACACTGAGGTGCCTTTTTCTTTATTTAGTTCAATTTTGTCTGCGTCTTTTTTATTTTTTATTTTTTAACGTAAGATACCTATCATTTTAGGTCTTTGCTCTATCCACTCCATTAAACAGAAGGATGTCTTTGTTTAAGCTAATGATGTAGCTGCGAGTTGGATTATGTAGTACAATACTTGCAAATTTCATGTATTAATTGGATTTTGGATTTCAGCAAAATAAACTGTTTAAGACACAAAACATCTGGCTGGCATTCTATTGTAATTTGTTCTGATTTGTGTTGAATTCGTATTTGTAGTAAAAGTTAAGAACTTGATTTAAACGTGACATATCGTATATTTTGATTTATGTTGTATCTTGATCAGTGTAATGTGCTTTAGCAATTTCATGTGTTATCTTTCTAGTATATTGTGAAATTCGGTCAATTTAACGTAGCGTTTGTTTTTTTAAATCCACTTTGTGCCCATAAAATGCTTGGGACATGTTTTTGTTTGATATCTAGATCTGTTTTTCATCTTACATCTCATTTTATGTTGATTATCTGTGAAGGCTATAACCCTGTGCCCAAATGTAGCTGTCTATTGGACAAACCGTGCTCTTTGTCATCGCAAGCGGAAGTATGTATGAACTCTAACTCTCTTATGGTAGTTCTTTTTTATCCCCATTTAGCGGGCTTAACATCATGTGTTTCAGCCCTTTTCTAATGATTACGGAAACTTGTCTGAGTGTTATCATCCTCTATCTTGGGGTGGGCTTTCACTTTTTTGCCTTTTCTTTTGTCCAATTGTCAGTGATTGGGTGAAAGTTGAGGAGGACTGTAGGAAAGCACTACAGCTTGATCAGAATTCAGTCAAGGTTTGAAATTTCGCCATTTCCTGTAATCTAGAGATTTAAAAATGTGCTATGTGCATTGAATCTTGCGTTTGATGCTTATATTATCTTTTTCTTGCTGTCATTGGTCTTATCCTTCTATATCCTTTTTCTTACATGTAATAGATGGGTGGTTTCCTACTTGTTCATGTTGATAGTCTGTGTATTGTTATATCTTGTTGAGCAGCTGTCATTGCCATAAATGGACAAATATGCTCCAAAAATGTGCTTTGATGTAGATGTGCTAGCTCTTTTCTGGGGCCTGCTCAAGGCTTTATGTTTTGCTTAGGAAAATCCTTGTGAATTATAAAGAAAGCTATTCCAATTGTTTTTCCTTTTTCAAGGAAAGTGAAATGAGGATATTACTCTCAATATTCTAGGGAGCCTGGTTGACGTTGTACAAACAAGAAATTAGAGTGCATATTGAAACAAAGTTTTATTTGGGTGGATTGATCAGGTTGATATGGAAATGAAATGACGTGTGGGTTTTGCGTGTAAATGTGACATGGTACCTGGGTGAAGCTCCCATATTGCATGCGTATAGATTACTTAATAGTTTTTTTGTATGGTAGAAGGGTGAAAGTGATATTACCTATGTAGTCTATAATATTGCACGTGTGCAGATTATGTAGAGCGTTAGTAGTCATTTAGAAAGCTAGAAGGATGAAAACATCATTACTTAAATAATCTATAAGTAGTGTGTGATTAATTAGTTAAGGAGTTAGTCATTTTGTTTCTTAGGAAGATTATACGAGTGGTATTGCTCATGTGTTTGGATGAGTATATTGCTCATTCACCTTCTTCTATGAAGGTATTAGAATTGTACTTTTTCTTCTATAAAAATCAGTAATGTAGTTCATATTAAAATGTTAGAGGGAATCCATCAGGGTACTTGTTAGTGTTTATTGGTTAAAATCTTATGCTCTTGTACTCCTGTGGTGTTTTGGGACAAACTAGAGACTATTCTATCCATATATTCATGGTGCATCTTGATCCCCAAGGGGGAATAGGATAATCAGAAGATAGATAAGAAGAGGTCTGAAAGTTCCTCAAGTCTATGTTGTCCATGTTGTTCTTTTCTGCATTCAGTAGTTTTATTGAGGATTTGATACTCACTTGTCAGTCCTCCCTCTACTCTTTTGGTTTGAAATATATAGACCTAACTCCCTCTTCATATACTCTTCAATTTTGGATTTTGTAGTTTGCCTAACAAGGTAAAAGCCAAGAAGGTGGATGAGTCATTGATAGACTTCATGATTGAAAGTATGATGGTCCACAGGTATTATTGCTTCACAAGAGGTGATGTGTGGTATCTCAAGTACCTATTTTCCATAGAGCTTTGTCTAAGAGTTTGGCAATAGTATTAGATATGACATGGATTGATTAACCCTTAATTTAAGTACAAGCAGACCAGCAAGAGCCAAAAAAAACAAAAGGGGCAAAAAAAAAGAAAGAGAGCCAACTATTTGTGTATAAAGTGTGATAATAAATGGATATGGAGTGTAGATGAATCGATATTTGATATTGCTCAAGATTGCTAAAACACAGGATGATCTAATTAGAATCCAATATGAATGGTGGGTTCACCACAATTCAGTAATTGATTAATAAGAACACTGGGGATCAAAGAGATAGGTTCCACTTAATAATCAATGTATTGCAAGACTCTCAAGTCTTCCCATACATATTCTCTATTTAAAACTTCGAAACTGATGGAATGAAACTCCAAATGATATTCAAATCAATATATAGGACGCCCTATTAACATTTTAGTCATTAAGATGAAGTTTATAGAATAAAACCTAATGAAGACTCGAATCAGATTTTGTAGGATGGTCTTGAGGTTTAAAAGGTTCAACATGTGACATCTGTGGTCTGGCTAGTTTCCTTTGTGGTTGAGATTGATCATGGTGTCTGGATGATTGTTAAGTATAGCATTCGAACAAGGCTTCCTAATGCGAGATTCCATAACTTTTCATTTGGTTGACAGCTCTTCGACAATGTTTTGAGGTTGTTCCTTATGTCGTGAGATAACTTGGGTCTACAGTCACATCATCATTGCGGTGTGATGGAGATTCAACCTGAATATTGAGGAAGAATTTATCTGGATTTTACTGGGATCAAACACAATCCTGCAAGATATAAAAGTGAAAACAAAACAACGCTCAACTGCATCACAGTTATCATAAACTGTGAGTTTCTTCCACCTGTTGTGGAATCCATCTTACAAGCTCATTAAAAGAAACAGGTCTTCACGAGTTTGTAAAGGCCTCAACCAACATTTTCTACCCTCAACATGCACACATTGCCCATACGATTTAATTCTTGCCATCACTCATTTATTAGTCCTTAACCATACTTCATGCATTTCCTTCATCATTCTTATTGACATAAAAAGTCCACAATTAAATGGAATTAGTATAATAATGGAGTTTGTACCCGTAGCATGTTTGGATGGCTCTTCATGAAAAAAATTAATCCTGCTAGCAATGGCTGGTTTGCCTTAAAATCTAAAGTGGACCTGAATAATTTATTGTAAATTTTGAGGCAAGGGTATTTTCAACCATTTAATTTGTTTCATCAAGAGTCTTCAGAATCCAAGCTTCCTTACTTCATCAATAGTTTCCTCATCATTTGAATTCTCAATTTTCTTGCCCTTTACATCCTACCTTTTTGGTTTACTTTTTTTAAGGATCCTCCACAACCTTTAGCTTTTCTCCTTTGAAGCCTCTTGATCATCCTTCTTCTACATTTTTGTCTCAAGTCTTTTTTTCATCTTTCTTTAACTTGATGGCATATTTTAGTGTGTTTTTTGGGGGAACTAGTGTAGCATTAACTTCATCATATGGGCAATGTGTGCATGTTGAGGGTAGAAAATGTTGCTTGAGGCCTTTACAAACTCGTGAAGAATCATTTCTTTTAATGAGTTTGGTAGATTGATATTACTTGTCATTGCTAAAACTTCTATGAGTTTTCTAATTAGGAGTTGATATGACTTACAAATACTATGTACTAGATTTGCCACAATCAAGTAATTGATTGATACGAACAAAGGTGACTAAAGAGATAGGTTCCACTCAAGAATCAATGCATTACAAGACTATTAAGTCTCTCTAAACATATTCTTTCTTTAAAACTGTAAAGCTGATGAAAAAGAACTGCAAATGTTCCTTAAATATCTATATATGATGCTACAGTGTCGTTTTAATGAATAACATGACGTTTTTAATCTAAAACATAATAAAATCTCGAAGTGGATTTTTTAAATGGTCTAAGGCATTCAAACGATTCAACATGTGGCATTCAAACGTTTCAGTAAGTTTCCATTTTGTGCTTGAGATTGACCGTGACGTTGAGATGGTTGTTATGAATAGTTTCTGAATGATGCTTCCTGCAATTTTGTAACTTTTCATTTGGTTGACAGCTCGTTGGATCATGTCTTGGCCTAATTCTTGGTCTTTTGAGAGAGAACTTGGACCATGGACACATTAGTATCCTAATGCTTAAATAGACCTTTTTCCTTCTTAATATCTTAGGAAAATCTAATTGTTATTCAGGTTGGAGTGCATGGGAAATTAAGCAATGTTCACAACAGTTTTAATCCTGAATCCATGAATTAGGTTCGGCTTTCGCCAAACAATGGTGATATAACAAAAGTGCGCCCCCCACCCCCCCAACCCCAATTGGAACAGATCTCTGAACTTCTGGCTTTTTAATTTAGTTTTAGACTTTTGATTTTTTGTATCTTAGTGTCTCAAATATACAAAACCTAGATTTTGGAAAGATCACAAGCTGATAACCACTGGGTGTGTCCAGTGGTTAATCCCAAAGATCTTGTGCCAAGTTGCATGAGGTCTTGTGATTGAATTGCGGACACTTGTTGGGGTTATCTACATAAGGTGAGCTTATGTAGCTGTTGCATGGAGTCCTGTGGCATTGTTCATGTGCTCCAAGATAGTTGGTCTAAATACCGTCTTAGCTTACTTGTTAACAAAAAGGGGAAAAAAAAAAAAGACTAATTGTCTATTGTGAAATCGAAATGTTTAAATATAAATTGTATCTGTAAATTTAGATGCCTGTGAAATAGTTATATGAAGAAAAAGTTAAATTCTTTTGCAAAATTGTTTAGAAGTCTGGACTTTTCCCACCTCTTGAATTCCTTGCTATCAAGTGCATGGTTTCTTTCTATCGAGTGAAAATAGAAAGTGAAATTTAGTTTTCTGCACGATGATGATTGCAATCCCATATATCCTAGGTCAAAATTTGATATCAAAGGCTCAGGTTTTGATTACCTTTCCAATATCTACTCCTATGACATTTGTTAACTGGGATAAGCTGGCAGTTATTTGTGTGCTGTGTGCTTGTAATGCTTTGCTGTTTCCTCTCTGCAGCCTTTAATATTTCTTATGAGTGAATCTTATAGACATTTATTATGTGATATTTTTCTACTTTACAGGGTCACTACATGCTAGGACTTGCCTTGCTGCAGAAACAGGAATATGCTGAAGGAGTCAGAGAATTGGAAAAAGTGCGTTTCTATCTTTTTGATAGTATAATATTTTGTTATATTATCTGGTTTGTAGTAGCTCTCTGTCATTCATTCATTCATTCATTTTTGCATTTGTCTTTGCTTTTTCTTTTACTAATGCCTCAACAACAATTATTTTCTTTTAAACACGTCTCTAACTTATTTAATGGAAGGTACTTTTAGAGGATTTGCTATAACTAATAAAATGACATGACTTGTGGTAAATGATTTAAAGGCTTGCAATTCTTTTAAGTGTCTTATCTTTTTGTGGAAAGACCATGAATGATTATTTAAATTTACAAGATGGAACATATATTTATATAATTGAGTAATGGTATTCTTTTCATATTCATATCATGAACATACATTGTTAATGCATCAATTATGATAATTTTAAATTTAATCTATTATCTTCTTTATCAAATATTTTTGAGCCAATTCGCATGTAGTGCAAGGCTTGAGCTAGATTGTTCTTTAAAAGCAATTTCATGTAATTGTTTGGCACTATTATGTATAGCAATTGCTATTATGGGATGTGTCCTATTTATAAACTCAAAAAACCGTTCTGGAGACCATTTTTTGCGGGAAGTCCGCCTGTGGCATTATTCCCTCTCGACTGCTTGAAGCGATACGTCATATTAAATACTGGAATTGGTGCGTCTATGTTTTCGAATTGTCTTGTAGAGTTTGTGGTGAACCATCTAAATATATGGTTAGTAGTTGATAAGAGCCAACAATCTAGAGTAAGAAAAGAAGAGGACACGATACAATCCGAAATGGAGCTTACCAGAATTAGGTAAATCAGCTCCTACAATCTTCTTCAATTTTGCTATTCAATTTCCCTCCTCTATCTTTACATGACAAATTCTATTTATACTCATAGTAACTAACTAACCAAATGCCAGCTCATCACACATACTCTCTCTCTCTCCTATACATGTGCCAGCTCAGCACTAACTATTAACTAACTACTACACTAGGACAATTATTTATGTGTAGTAACTAACTCTTAACCTTTCTACTATAAACTTATAGTAAAGGGCGTTGTACCCTTGGTAATGTATCAATACCACCCTCTTGAAGATTGTCCTTGTCCTCAAGGACAAAGTCAGGAAATTGCAACTTAATAGCTTCCGTGTCTTCCCATGTGGCATCCTCAACAGAAGTGTCAGACCAATGTATAAGCACTTGAGGAACTTCCAACCCATGCCGCACCTCATAACGTCTGCCCAACACTTGGAGAGGATAAGAAATTTCATCAGCGTCTCCAGTGATCAAATCCGTAGGAAGGTCCTGACAAAGAGGAAAAGAACCATGTGACTTCTTGAGAAGAGACACATGAAAAACTGGATGAGCTTGCAATGTTGTGGTAGCTGCAACTTATAGGCTACATTTCCCACTCTATTAACAATGCGAAAGGGACCATAGAATCGTGGAGCCAACTTCGACATAGTTTTTGTCCCTAGTGTTGTTTGTAAGGAGCCACGTAGCTTTAAGAAACCCAATCACCCACAGCAAATTCCACTTCCCGACGTTTCTTATTGGCTACCGTACAATTTCGGAGCTGAGCACGCTCCAAATTGAACCTTAATCTTCGTAACATAGAATCCCTGGATGTGACAGCGTCCCTTACAGCATCATTAGAAATCTCCTTATGAACATAGATAGGTAAAGAAGGTGGAGGGCGTCCGTAAACTATTTCAAAAGGAGTCATCTTAGAAGAAGAATGATAGGAAGTATTATAAGAAAATTCCGCCCAGCTTATCCAATTAGCCCATGCGTGAGGAACTTCGAAAGTGAAACAACGCAAATAACATTCCAAACATCTATTTAAAACCTCGGTTTGACCATCCGTTTCCGGATGGTAAGCCGTGCTAAAATGCAATCTTGTTCCTTGTAAAGAGAATAACTCTTTCCAAAAACCACTAATGAACAACGGATCCCTATCACTGACAATTGTCCTCGGAAAACCATGCAATCGAACCACTTCCTTCATAAAAACTTCGGCCACTGATTTGGCTGTGTAAGGGTGTTTAAGTAACAAAAAATGCGCATACTTGGAGAAACGATCCACAACCACTAGAATAACATCAAAATTTCTTGACCGAGGTAAACCCGAAATGAAGTCCATAGAAATATCATCCCAAATAGCTTGAGGAATAGGAAGAGGATTGAGCAACCCAGCAGGAGCTAAAGTTTGAACTTTATTGCGCTGACAAACAGCACAAGAAGCAACGAACTTAGCCACATCACCCTTCATACCCCCAATAAAGATGAGAAATGAGTCGTCTATAGGTTTTGACAAAACCAGCGTGTCCCCCAATAGAGGAAGAGTGGAACTCATGTAAAAAGAGTTGCACCCATGAAGAATTGGCAGGAATAACCAATCTATCATTATAATAGAGAGTCTCTTGAACCAAACGAAAACCACGACCTGCCTCTTTTCCTTCCGTAACAATTGAATCCTACTAGAAAGGAAAGGATCCTTAAGGACATCAGCTCGAATGGCATCCATATCAGTCCAAATAGGACCTGATATACCAAATAAATCAACCTTGTCCTCAAACTGTCGTGACAAGGCATCCGCTGCCCTATTTGTATGGCCTGCCTTATAGAGAATATCAAATTCATAACCCAATAACTTGGCCAACCAATGCTGCTGATTTGGTGTAGCAATACGCTGATGAAGTAAGTGACGCAAACTTTTCTGATCAGTGTAGACAATAAATTTGCGTCCAAGGAGATAAGGGCGCCAATGAGTAATAGCTAGTACCAAAGCCATAAGTTCTTTCTCATAAGTGGATTTAGCTATATTCCTATCAGATAAGGCTTTACTAAAATAGGCAATTGGTCGTTTGTTTTGCATCAAAACTGCCCCAATACCTGTACCCGATGCATCACATTCGATTTCAAATGGCTGAGCAAAATTTGGAACAGCCAACACAGGAGCATTAACCAAGGCGTGCTGCAGGAGTTTAAAAGATTCAAGGGCAGAATCATTCCACTCAAAAGCATCCTTCTTAAGTAAATTGGTTAAAGGCCGAGCCAATTTGCCATAGTTGCAAATAAACTTACGATAATACCCAGTAAGCCCCAAGAAGCCACGGACTCCTTTTAGCGTAGAAGGGATAGGCCACTCCAACACTGCTTTAACCTTGATAGGATCCATGGCCACGCCATTAGCTGAGATAAGATGCCCCAAATATTCCAAAGTTGGTTGGCCAAAAATACACTTCTTCATATTAGCAGTAAATGAATGAGTGGACAGCAAATTTAAAACAATTCGCAAATGATCCAAATGAGCCTCCATAGTGGCACTATAGACAAGAATATCATCAAAGAAGACCAACACAAATTTTCTCAAATAAGACCGAAATAACTCATTCATTGTAGATTGAAAAGTAGCAGGGGCATTGGTAAGGCCAAATGGCATGACCAAAAATTCATAATGCCCTTGATGAGTTCTAAAAGCGGTTTTGAAAACATCACTAGGACAAACACGTATTTGGTGATAGCCCGCTTTTAAATCAATTTTAGAGAAAATAGTCGCACCAAACAACTCATCTAACAATTCCTCAACCACTGGAATTGGATACTTATCAGGAACTGTGGCCTCATTCAAGGCGCGATAATCGACACAAAAACGCCATGACCCATCCTTTTTTTTAACCAAAATGACAGGACTAGAGAAAGGGGAAGTGCTGTCACGAATTATCCCAGCATCCAACATTTCCTTCACAAGGCGCTCAATCTCAGTCTTTTGGATTTGAGCATATCTATATGGTCTAACATTTACCGGTCCTACACCCGGTTTCAAAGGAATGCGATGATCAGTGGGCGAGAAGGAGGTAAAACAGTCTTGGTTGCAAAAACATGAGAAAATTCAGATAATAAAGCATCCAGCCTAGGATCAACTATTCCCTCATCCAACACTTTGAGAACCATATCAATCTTCCACAACACACTACATTCATCATCAGTCGTCAAATCTGCATGACTTAAAAGTAGTACTCGACTTGTGTAAAGTAGGATCGCCACTCAACAAAATTTCAGTACCATGATAAGGAATTTTCAAAGTCATAAGATTCCAATCAACCTTAATTTCACCAAGAGTACGTAACCAAGCTATACCAAGAATGATATCAATGGATCCCAAGTCTAAAACATAACAAGAGACTGTAATGTTAAACCATTCACTTGCAAAAGTAAGGCTTCACAAAAACCTTGAGATCGAATAATATGACCATCACCTAGTTCAACGGAAAAAATTGAAGTGGGACTTACTTGGAGATTCAATTGCTGAACAAGCCGCTGAGAAAGAAAATTGTGACTAGCACCACTATCAACCAAAATGTAACATCATGGGACAACAGAATTCCCCTAAACTTCATAGTTTTTGGGCCATTGAAACCATTAAAGGCAAGAAGAGACAAAGCCATAAGAGTCTCATCACGAGGAGAATCCTCAGTGTGACCCAAATCATCAGGAGTATGTCCATTGTCAAGTAAACAGTTCAAGGACTGATTACTATCATCTTCCAAAATTACAACACGCAAAGATTTATTAGGACACTTATGAGAAGGAGTATAAGGTTGATCACAATGAAAACAAAGGCCACGCTTCTTTTATCCAAATATTCATTATAGGACATCTGTCGGGATAATTTGGAGCCACCAACTCGAGAAACAACATTACTACCCATAGATGGACTCATCACCGAAGAAGTAGACCTGATAATTTCTTATCAGTCCAAGGATTACCTCCAATAGTCGGAGATTGTCGCCAATTCGAAACCGAAGGAGTGGAATGAGACTGAAACGAATTCCGGAGAAAAGGAGTAGATCGAGTACCAACATAGAAGGATTAGGTCGAGTAATAACATGATCAGATCGGGAAAAACCCCCTGCCTCAACCTTACGACCATCAGGAAGAAGAAATAAGCCAAAATCATATTCCTTTTCAATATTCGATGACAGCTCCATAGCCATGGCCAAGGAAGAAGGTTGAAACGTCTTAACACGAAGTAAAATATCTTCACGTAAACCTCCAAGATAGTAACCTAAGAGTTGAAGTTCTGTCATATCAGGAGCTTGAGAAGTAATAGCTTCAAAATCCTCAATATACGAAGCTATAGTAGATATTGGCGTAATGTTGAGAGACTCTCATAAGGATTAAGAACGAATGACCACCATAGCGCAACAATAACTCACGTTTCAACTCCGGCCAATCCAGATTAGGTAGACGGCGTTTAAGCATCTTCAACCAATATACGTACGACCTCTATGAACATGGATACAAGAGGAACTCGCCGATGAGGCTGAGTACGATGAATCTCAAAAATACTGTTCGGCTAAAGTAATCCAATGAACGGATCGACTCCATCAAACTCCGGTATAGTAATAGTCTCCGCATTACGCTTATAATCATCAATCAAAAAAATCGGATCAACAGTTGAAGGATCTTTCACCAATATCCTGTTCGACAGCATGGCGAGCAGAGGTACCAGACGAAGTATGCGTCGAAGGTATTCCTCCGACGAGAATTGCGTAACAATTCTTGTAACATCGATTGAATAGAAGCAATCGAAGTATGAGCGTCACGAATTTGATTGTTGCTGCAATCGGAAACGCTGCCACGCATTTCCTTCCGATCTCTTTAATATCCTTCTCCACGGAATCGAGGTGACCTTCCATACGCGTCATAGCTGCGGAAGAGAAATCCACAGACGGCGCCAATTGATAGAACCAACAATCTAGAGTAAGAAAAGAAGAGGACACGATACAATCCGAAATGGAGCTTACCAGAATTAGGTAAATCAGCTCCTACAATCTTCTTCAATTTTGCTATTCAATTTCTCTCTATCTTTACATGACAAATTCTATTTATACTCATAGTAACTAACTAACCAAATGCCAGCTCATCACACATACTCTCTCTCCTATACATGTGCCAGCAGCACTAACTATTAACTAACTACTACACTAGGACAATTATTTATGTGTAGTAACTCTCTTAACCTTTCTACTATAAACTTGTAGTAAAGGGCGTTGTACCCTTGGTAATGTATCAGTAGTATTCTATCTTAGCCCATTGAATTTGAGGAATTGCAGATGTCAGGAAGTTTGACAAATTGGCCATTCATGTGTCTATCCACGGAGGAAACCTTTATGTTGATAAAAAATTGAAAATACGTCTCCAAGTCTCTGTCTAAGGGAACCACAACTAAACAAACTAAATTCTCGTCTTCCTTTTTCTAACATCCTAAGGTGTATTTATAGGTCAACTAAGGACATGTACTGCCATCTAAACTAAGTGTATTAGCTTTTACACTAACAAGACATACAACATACTAACTAAAAGAAATACTTCATCAGAAAGGAAGTGGAGTTGTAACATCTACATAATTAGTTTTTGAGCCAGGTTCCTTATATTAGTATTGATTCGAAACATCTATTTGAAAAGTATGAAACTGGTGCTTTTTTCGAAAGTAGACTGATGAAGTTAATTTTAGTATTGTTGTAAAAGATCTTTTTCACTAGACCTTGTCAGTGATCATCTTTACCAAAACTGACCAGGCTTTGGACCTTGGGAGGGGTGCGAATCCGGGAAGTTACATGGTGGAGGAGATATGGCAGGCACTGGCAAATGCTAAATATATGCAGTGGCAGGATGCCTCTGCCAAACGATACTGCGAGCTGCATAATTTGAAGTATGTTGCACTTCTATCTTCTGCATCTACTTTTTTCTTTTTCCTTTTCTTTTCCCGGACCAGAATGGGAGCAATGCGACTGTTTAGGGACATCTATGGCTAATTTTCTTTATTCTGTGGTCTAGGGAAGCTTGTGAGACAGCTCTCAAGGAAAAGTTTTATCGTGACAGTCCACAAACTGAAGGTTTTGTGGATGAACTTACGAATTCTCAGTGGTCTCAGTTGGATGCCCTGGGCCAAGTATTTCAGACAGTTGCAGAAGCAGACACCCCAGCTGAGGTAAAATTGCCTCGTCTCTGGTATCTTTTATTTAGTTTCTTTTTAAGTCCTTAGATCATTCTGAGTTTTTTTTTCTTCTCCTTTCCCCAGGTGCCTGACTACTTGTGTTGTAAGATAACTCTTGATATATTTCGTGATCCTGTAATAACTCCAACTGGGCAGACATATGAAAGAGCGGTGCTCCTTGATCATCTTCATAAGGTGATTATTTAAGTATCATTCTGTCATGCAGGATATTACTTGCCTTTAGATTTATGGCTTTT
The DNA here is from genome assembly GCA_024138025.1 of Combretum micranthum. Taxonomy (NCBI): domain Eukaryota; kingdom Viridiplantae; phylum Streptophyta; class Magnoliopsida; order Myrtales; family Combretaceae; genus Combretum; species Combretum micranthum. The sequence goes on from JAMXBD010000443.1 coordinate 754,459, forward strand.
AATCAAGTCTTCATGGGATGCTAGGTTGGTAGGTTTGACCCAATCACACGCAAGCCGCTTGATCCATCTCAATTAGTGCCCAACTTGGCAATTAAAGCAGCAGTGCAGGCGTATCTAGATGAACATGGATGGGCATATAAGTGATTTCCCAACAAAATATAAGAAGGGTCAAACGGGGCACAGCCAAGAAATTTTCTCCTGTGGATGTGTCTCAATTTGTTGTTTGCACAATATGATGAGGTACGGAATTTCTATAGCAGGCTTCGGTGGACTCGTATCATCCTCTTAAGGATATACTTGAGCTCGTCTTCTGTTGAATTGTACAGTAGTATGACATTCACCATGTCACATTTAGTCCATGTACAGTTTCTTGTATGCTATAAAAACATTGGATGTATCCTTGGTCACTCGTCATTGGAAAGTTGTTGACTAATGTAGGATACGAAGGATTCGTGGAATATCTGTTCCCTCAAGCTCTTTCCTTTCCTTGTAGGTTAGGTGATGGAGGTAGTAGATGAAGAACCATTGAGTTTCATTGTTTATATAAATTTCTGGTATGATTATCTTGACCTGTGTTTAGTGTGCGCGTGCTTCAGTTTGTCTAGCTGTGCTAAACGTGAAGGCGCAGAGTCCATTGATGTAAGTTTTGGTAAGAAATTCGGTTGAATAAGTGATTAGGGCAAGGCTGGATGGTGAGAAGTGGCTTTTTTTTTTCTTGTCAGCTCTGATGCCTAGTTCGATGACACTGGTAGCAGCATAGGCTGTAGGTGTAGGGTACAATGTACATCTGTTACCGTTCCATATAAAGTCAACTGGTGCCTGAGATAGCCATCTGTCAAAAAGAGCAATGATGGTGTCGTCAAAGACCTGGTTTTAGTGTTGAATGGAGATATACATTCTAGCGTTTTAAACATTCGCCTATGAGTGAAATTTAATTCAATAGACACTTTTGACCCTATTTCTTTATCTAGCTGTTAAGTTAATGGGGGAGATGTAAATGCAGACATTGTCATGGATATGGAATCAAACCAAATTGGAATTGCCAGTTTTGGGTTTTGAAATTGAAGAATTGAGGTTTCCTGTTTTGGTTTTGAAATGGTGGAATTGTTTTTTTTTTTCAAGTAAATATAAAAAGAATAAATTTTAAATTCAATATAATTATAAAGTCTAAAAGTGTGAAAATAGTTAACCTTAATTTTTAAATTTTGTTTAGGATGTGGATCAGATTGCAAAATACTATATAGATAAAATGAAAATTATAATATAAAAAATAGTGTTAATTAAAGATAAGGGTATGATTTGAGGGGAAGTCTATATAAACTAAATTGTATATATTTTTAAGTTATATTTATTCATGTTACTAATAGTGATATATTAAATACTGTGAATATAAAATAGGTTTTACATTTCATATGAAATGGTTTAAACATTAATAAATATATATAATATTAATTTTAAAAATTTTTCTTTAAGTTTTTTCCTAATGGAATCAGCAGGAACTGCCCATTTTATCGGTTTTGGGTCGAAGAATCGCGTAGGAACTGGGAAGCCAATAGTTCCTTTGCTGCATCTAGAATCACTTAACTGGTTTGCTTCTTGTTTGGTTCTCAATTTAGAATTTTTTTTTACCAAATCTCAATTTAGAATTGAATCGTGCCTATGTCTACATAAATGGGCATTATGAGGAAATCTAATCTGCTAAGGGCCTTAATGCTCTCTAACATGTTATAGTGGAAATTCTAAAATGTCCTGTGGACGAGTACTGATGCCACTGGAGTAGGTTTGGGATGAGTTATATAAAACTTCAACCTGATCCGTTTTCCTCTAAGGTCTTTCAATTCTAACTCGAAACCCTTTAGGGTTTTTTATTTTCATACTTAAATTCGCGCGTTTTGGGTTGATATGACTTGCTCCTATAGGGTCTCTCTCTCTCTTTAAATTTTGAGGTTATTTTTATTTGCTTTTGTTTTTGAAAAGATTTATGTCAATGTGACAAAATCTTAGAATCCACTCATTCTGATACGGACCAACTAAGATTCCAGTTGGACAGAAGCCTCACAACCAACAGAACAAGACAGAAACCAGCAAAATTTCAAGATTACATAACTTAGCTGGGTTTACACGTACAAGAGTGTAGATTTGTAACAGGATCATAACAGAATAGCATATACAAAGTGTAATAGGCAACAATTAGTTACTTTACGTTTTGCCAGCTAAGATGTACATGTAACAAACACTATAAATGGAAAGCAACAATATCAGAAAGGGGATTAGCAAAACCTAATTGTGGAAAAAAAAAAACGTTCTTGGAGTTCAAGCCTACTCGAAAGGCTCCTTATCCCTTCCTGTAAAGCAAACATCAATCTATCAGTTAGATAACAAACATAGCAATTTCGTAGACGAATTTGAGTTAGAGAAAGAGTGAGAGAGAATCGATTTCTTATCTGCTCAGAGAGGAACATACACGAGGGCGGAAAGGAGTGTGGAACCCTAAAGCATTACCTAGGGTTATTCTGATAAGTGAACCAGGCTTCTTCGGTTCATTATCTCCGGTTCGGATTAATTGGGTGCTATCATTTTTGGTTGAGACAGATGCATCTGGGACTGGTATAGGAGTGGTTTTATTACAGGATGAGAAGCTATAGCTTTCTTTAGTAAGAAGTTGCCTTCTCACTTGTGCAAACAATCAGCTTATGTTCGAGAATTAATGCAGTGGTGGAGGCAGTTAGAAAGTGGAGACAATATTTGTTGGGTTCTCATTTTCTCATCAGAACTGATTATAGAAGCCTCAAAGAATTACTTACTCAAGTAATTCAAACACCAGAGCAGCACAAGTATTTGGCTAAGCTATTAGGCTATGATTATTCAATTATGTATAGAGCAGGCAAGGAAATGTCGTGGCCGACGCTTTATCAAGGAAGCATGATAGTACATTCAACTATCTTGCTTACTCATTGCCACATTTTACTTTTGTTGACCAGCTTAAACAGGAATACACGACTTTACCTTCTTTTCAGAAGCTTATCAGTGATTTAAGCTTGGCAAACAGATGAAATGGGAATTATATTGAAAGAACAGATTATTATACAAAGGCCACCAACTGTTTTTAGTTCGTACTTCAGCTTAATTCCATTTTATTACATGAATTCCTAATGCTCCTCAAGCTGGTCATTTTGGGGTTTTTAAAACCTATCGCAGATTGGTATCTCAGTTTTTTTGGGTGGGAATGAAGCATGATGTACAATTGTACATCAAAGGTTGTACTATTTGTCAACAAACAAAATATAGTACTAGACACCAGCTGGACTTCTCAATCCTTACCCATTCCTGAACAAATCTGGGAGGATATCTCTATGGATTTCGTTACACATTTACCCACATCACAGGGATTCACAGTGATGTTGGTTGGGTGGATCGGTTATCCAAATATTGCCATATTGGACCTCTCGATACAACTTCATTGCAACTAAGGTTGCTCAGTTATTTTTGATATTGTGGTGAAGCATCATGGATTTCCTAGGAGCATTGTCAGTGATAGGGATCCTATTTCTTGAGTAAATTTTGGGGAACTTTTTCGAATGTGGCACAAAATTGTTTACCAGTAGTGCTTATCACCCACAGTCGGATGGACAGACAGAAGTCTTAAATAGAGTTTTGCAACAGTATCTCAGATGTTATGCGTGGGACAGACCGACTGAGTGGGTAAATTTTTGCCTTGGGCAGAGTTTGCATACAACATCTTGTCATGAAGGTGCTCAAAAATCACCTTTTGAATTGGTTTATGGTCGCATACCTACCACAGTTCCTATGTATTTGAGAGGAACATCGAAATTAGAAGCAGTGGATTCTGATTTATTATCACGAGATGAAGTTTTATCCACTCTCGAGCTAACCTACTTAAAGCTCAACAGAAATTGAAGGCCACAAGCTGATAAACATCGAACAGATTTGACATTTCAACAAGGAGATTTGGTGTTTGTCAAATTACAACATAATGCAGACATCGTTGACAGGGGATTATCACAAACTCTCAAAGAAGATTTTATGGTCTTTATCGGGTTCTCAAGAAAATTGGTATTCTGCTTATCAATTGCAATTACCAGAATAATCTCGCATACATAATGTGTTTCATGTTTCTGTTTGAAACAAGCTCATGGATCTGCTATTTCCACTTTAGAACTCCCTCCTACTGTGTTTCGAAACCATCCGTTATTTAGTACCACTTTGCATAGTGATACCGGACAGTATACAAACAGGGACATATGGTGTCTCAAATTTTGGTTCAGTGGAAGGGTTTACTTCCAGAGGATTCTAGTTGGGAGGATCTTTCTCATTTCAAGCGTCTATACCCAGATTTTGACCTTAAGGACAAGGTACTGTTTCAAGAGGGGGAGAAAACTGATATGGACCAACTAAGATTCCAGTTGGACAGAAGCCTCACAACCAACAGAACAAGACAGAAACCATCAAAATTTCAAGATTACATAACTTAGCTGGGTTTACACGTACAAGAGTGTAGATTTGTAACAGGATCATAACAGAATAGCATATACAAAGTGTAATAGGCAACAATTAGTTACTTTACGTTTTGCCAGCTAAGATGTACATGTAACAAACACTATAAATGGAAAGCAACAATATCAGAAAGGGGATTAGCAAACCCTAATTGTGGAAAAAAACGTTCTTGGAGTTCAAGCCTACTCGAAAGGCTCCTTATCCCTTCCTGTAAAGCAAACATACAATCTATCAGTTAGATAACAAACATAGCAATTTCGTAGACGAATTTGAGTTAGAGAAAGAGTGAGAGAGAATCGATTTCTTATCTGCTCAGAGAGGAACATACACGAGGGCGGAAAGGGAGTGTGGAACCCTAAAGCATTACCTAGGGTTATTCTGATAAGTGAACCAGGCTTCTTCGGTTCATTATCTCCGGTTCGGATTAATTGGGTGCTATCACATTCCATCTTCTTATTTATTTCAATTGAGAAAATGGGGAAAAAAATTCTACTGGATAATATTTTTAGTGTACATTGTAAAGTCTAAATTAGTGTGTTCTATAGTAAAATTGAAATGTAACATGAACATTAAGAAATATACATGCATAAATAGTTTAAGCTTCTAATCAAAATACAAAATTACCATCTCGATAAATAATTCATACAATAATCTTTTGTCGAAATTATGTCTTAAGAGATTTTGCTTCTTAAGGTTTCTTTTTTTAGTTTGAATAGAATTTTTTTATAATTATTTTATTCTATATTTTATTATAATTTATCAGTCGGGTTTTCCATTAGGTCTAACTATGACTTGCGACCTGACCCTAAACCTTATAGGATCACAAAATTTTTTCCAAACTGGTCTTAAAACTTTATAAGGAGTTTTTAACTGGTCGGATGGGCCGGGTGCCTAATAACAACCTGCCTAGTTGCATACTTATAGGCAGGATAGTAGACATGGAGGATTGAAGTTATCTACTTATTTTTGCATTACTCCATCGTACATTAATTAGTAGTGGATGGAAATACTCTCACTGTCATTCACGCTTAGAAATTGGACATAATAAAAGTTAATTATAAGGATCCACAAGCCACTGTATGATTGAGGGTCTATTTGGATTATTTGATTTTTATTTGTATCTTATCCGTATCTGACCTATTTATGATTAAAAATGTGTGTTTTCTTATCTGTATTTGTTTTTTGACAAGCATCTATTTGAAAATGACAAAATAAGATGTCAAAACTACCATAAAAAGATAAAACAAACATAGCCTCAATCTCTTATTGTGAATTGAAAAGGAACATATCCCGACGTAGATGTCATCATGGTTTAGGTTTGAACTGTGACCTAGACTGGCTAGTTACAGCTGGTTCCCAACCCACGAGCTAGCCCCAATGTAATGGGTTAGACCCGCCATATGAACTGCTGGTTTAGGCAGTTCTAGACGGTTCAGACATCCTAACCTGATGGTCCATCCAGATAGAAACTGCCTAGTAGGAACCATGGCTGGACCTGTCATACCCAATGGTTCTAACCCAATGGATCCACCATTAAATAAAGAAAAAAAATCGAAAAGCTCGACTGGAGTTGCAATTTGCATCCCCCTATTGCAATTCTCCAAATGAGACTTCGGACTCATGATGACTTGCTTTTGGCAAGTGCTATAGATTAAAAAAAAAAAAAATTTGAAAAACTCTGGTGGAGCAATCGCCAATTGCCATATCCTGAACATGCATGCACTTTGTAGGGCTCCTACATCATTTCCAAAAGTAGCAATTGGCAAAAATTATACGTTAGTTATTGGATGTCAGTATAAATAATTTGTACCCATTAGCTTGCATCAATTTTCGACTATGTAAAACAAAAACACCGTATCTATATGTGAAGGCACTCAGACGAGTGAAAAGTTATTTCCTACACCTGCTTTTTGCAGGTCCTCCACTCAAATTGAAATTAGAGTCTTGTAAATTCATGCGAAGGGGTCAGATGCAGCGGCAGAAAATGGATAATGACATTACTTTGCCTAATAAAGTTATGCTGCAAAGAAAAAAACTTGCCCTGAACAATATTAGATTCAGCCAAATTCAATTCGGTATGTTGAAAATTTTTAAACTGCAAGGAATCTCTTTATTTCATGCATTTATAATTGCAAGTAACGAAGGATATAAATTGTTGATTTTGTTTTAAAAAATATCAAACTTTCTTGTGTTTGTTTTTAAATCTCTAATTCCTCTACTCCCACCTCTAAGTTATCATATATTTGATATACAATAATTCAATGGCTTCCTTTTTCTTTGGTGGTTCATCCAAAAAATTTGAAAAGACAAACAAATTTAAGGGGAAGCTACTAGAGAGTCAGGAAGAGCCTGCTATCAATATAGATGAGGATGCTGACTACTATGACTTTAATGAGCCCTGAGCTTCCGACCTTGAATTCACGCCTAACTAGTTTTCTCTAGTTCCACTAGGTTTTGAGATGTTTAATCCTGTTTACCATCCATAAGGGGATGATGACAATAACTCCTAAGATCTGGAAGTCAAACCACTACCACAACTAGAGTTGGGCATATAGAGTGCGGCCCATAGGTTGGCTTGTTTACTAGCTCAAAAAAGTGGACTGTGATCAATTTTTTTCGACTTGTTTAAAAGCGGGCCAAAGCCCATAGGTTGGCCATGACAAGTCGGGCTGGCTTGTGGATAATTGTAAAAAAAAAAAAAAGAAAAAAAAGAGAAAAAATTTAGAAAAAAATAATAGCATATTAATGATTATTTATAACATATTATTGAGGATGATTGATTGATACACACATTATGTGCATAATAACATTCTTTTGAAGTACATATTTATTAATTTAAACATAATATTATATCCAACAAATTATTTAAAAAACTTTTTTATGCATAAGTAATTACAATAGCAATAAAATTTTAATTATTGATATACATAAAACACTAAAATATATAAATATTTCAATTTTATCACAAATTAACATGAAAATTTTAAAAAATAAATTCATTTTGGTCCTCGTGTTGACTCGTTTAACTAGTGGGCCAATGTGGGCTAGGCCCGGACCAAGAAAATTTGGCTCATTTAAAAGTGGCCTAAAATGACCTGGCTCATTTAACCCGCGGGTCGGCCTTGCCCGTTTAACCTGTATACCCACCTCTAACCACAACATGAAGTCGGGGATTATGACGGGTTGGGTGAAGATATACATGCTTCTGTCAAGACAAACCCATTAGCCAAGCTACCTCGACCATATAAGTTTGATATGTTTATTAAACATTTTAGGAAAGTTGAAGGTCTAGACAGGAAGATGAGTGCGCATTACAATTATTGCACCACCAACTATGCTTTTTCCAAGGGAGATCATTATGGGAGTCTTTCTAAACATCTTACGTTGAAGCATCCTAGTGAATATGGAATGAATCCATCATAGCAACAAATATCACGATCAAGTTCGCACAAAGAAGTAAAGCCGTGGCAGTTCAAGGATGAACCGTATCGTGATGCTTTAGTGCAAATGATAAGCGGGTTGCATCTGGGTTTCAAAGCTAGTGAAAATGCAGATCTTGTTTATTACCATCAAGAAACTCTACATCCGCAAGCTCCTAAATGGAGTGCTTTGATAATGAAACAATATTATTTAAAAATGTACTGGAGAGTAAGCGACAACTATAACCCATGTTCATTGATCTCGATACATATGTCTCCATTTGTTTGGATATTTGGACTGACAGATGGGATTAAAGTTCTTACATGGGTATTACATCTCATTGGATAGATTGACAATAGGTAATGCATAAAAGATTGATTGCATTATGTAAAATGGATGGAGTCCATACAACATAAGACATATATGCGACAATACGGACAATTCTTGATGAATATGGTTTGAACAAATAATTTTTTTTTGATAAGTTTCAACAATACTGCAGCTAATACAACCGATATTTCTGACCTACAATTGTTATGTTAGCCAACGTTAGGTGGAACATTTTTTTTATAAGATGTGCATTTCATATCTTAAATTTGAGTGTGAAGGATGGAACAGAGTCTTTAAAAATCCATACGTATTTGATAAAAGTTGTGGTTGGCTACATTATAGACCACCCATTGATTAATAGAGAATAGCGAAAATGGTGTGGTGTGCATGGTCAAAAGTGGAAAAAATTCAAAAAAGATGTGCAATACTAGTGGAATTCAACCTACAAGCTTTTAGCTGGTATAATACCATATAAGGAATTGCTTTGTAGCTTTGCCATTGCACATGTACCAAACATACAACTGCATCTCGATGAATAGAATGTCTGCAGCAACTTGTTAAACTGCTAAAGGTTTATTATGATTGTACAAATGTTTTCTCTTGAGTGTACAACCCCGGTATACATCTCTTTTTACTAGAGGCATGCGGCATCATTGGAACACTCCAAAATATAAGATATGATCCTATTTTGTAATATTTTGTGAACAATACAACTCACCAGTGGTTAGAGTATTATAGACAAATTCCTATGATATACAACGTAGTATGATTGTTAGACCCACACAGCAAAGTGGAAGGACTTCGGGAAGTTTTGGATTATGACTATGAACATGTGGATAAAATGTTAGATGCTTAAGACATTTATGCAATTTTTGCAAGTAATGTCATGAAAGAGACATCTAATATGTTTTTGAACTTGTATTCTAATTCAGTATCACATATGGTGGATAAATAACCACTAGTCCAACAACTCCTGTTAATGCATTAACATACCTTAGAAAAGCTTGGAGTGGTGCTCTAGCACAGGTAGTTCAGAAAGTACTGCAGCATATGTAGAAGTGGATCAGATTCTGAGATTGATAAATACTTGAAGACGGCATTTGAGTTTGGTGACATGGTGGATGCATACAACTTTGACATTCTTGACTAGTGGAAATGCCACAAGGAAACATTTCCAATACTATTTTGAATGGGTAGACAAGTATAGGCTACACCACTTCAACCATGATAGTTGAACAAGCTTTCAGCATTACAGGGTAGCAGTTGAATGAACATAGGTCCGAGTATGACTCAGCAACGGTTGAGGCACTAGCTTACAACCATGATTAGACCAGGGCTAATCGATGACAACAAGACTTGAAGGATTGCTTTAGTGAGAAGGAAAAGTACTTTAGTGACTTCAACTCCTTCTCGGAGAACACAGCTACCAACTCATCGAATACTCGCCCAGGCTAATTAGTGTTCAATTTATATTTAGTTGTTTATTATTATTCTAGCATGGGTGTTAATATTGTAGTATGGGTCAATGAGCTGTTTCTTTATTTGTTCGTTGTTCTACTAGTATGTGTGGTGATGTTGTAACAAGTAAGGTGTAATGCCGCTCCTTGGGTTTCAACGCTAGTGAAAATGTAATCTTGTTTATTGTGATCAAGAAACTATACATCTACAAGCTCCTAAATGGAGTGCTTTGATAGCGAAACAATATTGTTTAAAAATCTATCGGAGAGGTAAGCGGCAGCTACAAGCTATGTTCGCCAATCTCGATACATATGTCCCCATCTGTTCGAACATTTGGATTGACAGATGGGTGAAAGTTCTTACATGGGTATTATATCTCATTGGATAGATTGATAATGTGTAACGCATAAAAGATTGATTGCATTGCATAAAATGGATGGAGCCCATATGATGCAAGACATATATGCGACAATACGGATAATTCTTGATGAATATGGTTTGACCAAACAATTTTTTTTGGATAAGTTTCAATAATACTGCAGCTAATACAACCATTATTTTTGACCTACAATTGTTACGTCAGTCAACGGTAGGTGGACATTTGTTCATATAAGATATGCATGTCATATCTTAAATTTGTGTGTGATGGATGAAATGAAGAATTTAAAAATCTGTACGTATTTGATAAAAGCTGTGGTTGAATACATTATGTACCATCTATTGATTAATAGAGAATGGCAAAAATGGTGTGGTATTCATGGTCAAAGGCTAAAAAAAAAAATTAAAAAAAGATGTGCAATACCAATGTAATTTTACTTATAAGCTTTTAGTTAGCACAATACCATATAAGGAATTGCTTTATACCTTCGCCATTGCACATGTACCAAACATACCACCACATCCCAATGAATAGAATGTTTGCAACAACTTGTTGGAACTGTTGAAGGTCCTTTATGATTGTACAATATTTTCTCTCGAGTGTACAATCCTAGTATACATCTCTTTTTACTGGACGCATACTCACATTGGGACACTCCAAAAGGTAAGATATGATCCCATTTTGCAATATTGTACGAACAATATGACTTGAAAGTGGTTGAAGTATTATAGGAAAATTCCTATGATATACATTGTAGCATGATTGTTGGACTCATGCAACAAAGTGGAAGGATTTTGGATTATGACTATGAACATGTGGACAAAATATTAGATACTCAAGACATTTATACAATTTCTGCAATTAATGTCATTAAAGAGACAACTAATGTGTTGTCGAACTTGTATTCCTAATTTAGTATCACATATGATGGACAAATACCCACCAATCTAGCAACTCCTAATAACGCACCAACATCTACCATCCTAGAGAAGGCTCTAGTGGTACTCCAGCATCATCTATTCAAAAAGTACCATGGCATAGGTGGAAGTGGATCAGATTTGAGATTGATAAGGACTTAAACACGGCATTTGGTTTGGTGACATGGTGGACACATATAGCTTTGACATTCTTAACTGGTGGAAACGCCACAAGGAGACGTTTCCAATACTATCTTGAATTGGTAGACAAGTATTGGCTGTACCGGCTTCAACCGTGATAGTTGAGCAAGCTTTCAACATTGCGGAGGCAGTAGTTAGATGAGCATAGGTCTAGGTATGACCCAGTGATGGTTGAGGCACTAGCTTGCGAACATGATTAGACCAGGGTTGATCGATGACAACAAGACTTGAGGGATTACTTGAGCGAGAAAGATAAATAATTTAGTGACTTCAACTCCTCCACAGGGAGCACAACTACCAACTCATTGGGTATTTGTCTAGGTCAATGGACGTTCAATTTATATTTAGTTGTTTATTATTATTCTAGCATGGGTGTTAATGTTGTAGTTTGGGTCAATGAGCTGCTTGTTTATTTGTTTGTTGTTCTACTAGTATGTGTGTTAATGTGGTAACAGAGGTAAGGTGTAATGCGACACCCCCCCCCAAGTCAGTAAGTCCAATGTACTCCTTAAAGTTTAGATGTATGTTAATCTATTAGTATGTGTCTTAATATTGTTTATGTGGTAACACTTATTTTTTTATTGAAACAATTATAAATATTTATTTATAATATAATTAACATGAATTTTACTTTGAAACTTATGAATTTAAAAGATTTGTAAATTTGGAAGATTTACTAAATTAAAAAAAATTCCAAATCATGAATCTCGTGGAACCGAAACTAGAATCGAAACCACCAGAACTGTTGATTCCATGGAACCGTTAACTGACCTGTCCCTAGCAGTTCTGGTTCCACGAGAAGGTGAATCGTGAACCGGTGGTTCGGGCCAGTTTTAGATCCGACCAAATAATGCCAGTATGTATCCCGGTGATTCATTTCATGTAGCTGACTACTTAATAGGTCACTAAACAAACGAAGTTGAGATGAGACAAGGTTGAACTCTGCTTTCCCTTGAGCTCAATTGAGTCAACGATTTTTAGCTTGAGGTTGAGTTACGGTGATACTCAATAGAGTATGATTAAATTTGACTTGTTTAATTTTGATTTACTTCATCAGTATCTTTATTCTAATCATATTAATATTTAATCTCAAACTAACATTTATACTTTCACTCTAACTTTGTTAGGTTTAGAAGATCGGTAAAGCTTATGAGTTTATTGAGTTAAATACCATGAAACCCGATTCGGTCTTGACTGAATACTGGAATAATTGGCCTGTTGATTGACTCAATTACCTCCCTACGTGTAATTAATTAGGAACCACAGGTTTTTGACTTCGTAAAAGGTCCTCAATGCAATGGCCGATTGCCACGTTTAAAACCACTTCTTCCGATTGAGAATTGATATCGGGAGAACTACTTTTCATTTTTCAATTTTCTAACATCAAGTTTAAGAGGTCATGAGACACTAACGCCATGTGAGTTGAAGCTCATCCACATTTTTTATTTTTCTATCTTTTAACATCAAGTTAAATTTATTTTTGAGAACAAGAGGCACTTATGCCATGCGGGTTGAAGCTCATCCACTGGACAAAACTTTTGTTTTTTGTATGCTTGGTCGTGGTCCTCACTCCAATATATTATTGAAGTTGTTTAGAGGTAGTAATCCAACTTTGTTTCCTTGTAGTGCCTTGCAGGGGCTTCGACAAAGACCGATGATATTGACTCGATGAAAGAAGGTAGTGTGGCACTTTGAACAAAAATACATATTTTTTAGCATCAACGAGTTAATCGTATCTTTTTAAAAGGGATTTGTGTCGGATGAATTTCCAGGAGCAGGAAGGAAAATAAAATGAGCGAGGGTTTCTGGCCAATCTCTCATGATATAGACTTCAAGATGTCCTATCATTTTCTTCCCCTCCGGAATGAGTACTATGAACCTTAAAACCAATTCATGGTTCAAAAACAAAATCTACGTATCGTGAATACCCAACAGTACTATTTAAGGTTAAACTTCTTCACAAAATTTACCGCCGAGCTCATTTTGATATTATAAAGTTTATATGCATAGACAAACTTTTAGTAGTCACAGTTATATTTTCTTTGAACTGGAGCAATTTTATCGTAATGAATGCTTTGTTATTCACACGCAATACCATATTTTGAAGGTCATTTTTGGAACATGGGCTTGTCAGGCTTAGTTTGATCCACTTTAAGCTTGAGCCGATTCATTGGGCTCAAATCCGGCTCAATCTAACTCATCACAAGCTCTTGAAGGTAGTGGGTGACCTTATGACTTTGGCATCTAAGTAGGGTTACAAATAAGTTGAGCTATTCGCGAGTTATTCGAGCTCGGTTAGTAAACGAGCCGAGCCCAAGCCTAAAGTAAAGCTCATTTATCTAAACGAGTCGAGCTCGAGCTTTGATTTAGGCTTGCGAACTGGCTCATGAATAAACTTGTTTAGGCTCGCGAACAGGCTTGCGAGTGGACTTGTTAACATATTTATGAATTTTTTTATACATAATTTAATATCTATAACTACATAATAAAAACTAAATTTTATTTAATAATTATATATGTATATTATAGCAATACTTATATATATATATATATATATTATTTTAGGTTTTAAAAAAAAAATGAAAAACAAGCCTATCTAAATGAGTTGAGCTCGAACTTAAATTTCAGACTCGATAAAAAGTTCTGCTCAGCTCGAGCTCGTTTCATAAATGAGCCAAACTTAGGCTCGTTTAACTAAAGAGTAAACTTGAGCCTCAATTGTAGGCTTGATAAAAAGCTCGGCTTGAGCTCGAGTTTGCTAGATTTTAAATGAGCCGAGCCTAAGCCTAAGCCTTTAAAAGCTCGACTCGGCTAAGTTTGGCTGCTTTGTAGCCCTACCTCTAAATTAGACATTTGGTAAATCTGACTCAAATCACTTAGCATACACCTCATAACTTTTGTACTCCACTATCCTCAGTATGAAAACAGTTGAAATGCGACATTCTCCTATAAATACTACATTTGCATGATTTTAAAGACAAGTGTACCACGCCGACTTAAGTGTCAGGAGTGGTTGCACTAGATAACTTTTTGGTATCTCATTGATTGTGTCTTATTTTGCATCACTTACTTTATAGGTACCTAATTATCTAAAAACTTACTAGCGGTTTTGAACTAATGACACTATATGTGATATTTTAGCCTTCATTTATATAAATGACTAAGAATATTTTTAATTAAATATTGATGAGAATAGGGATTGGGATATCAAATGCATGAAGATGAATCTTGACGATCGTGAAATCTCCTGTATTTATTCATTTTCTCCCCTTCTTCCTTTTTCTCTACTTTGCATTGCCATTGGCTCTTGAAATATCATAGACACGGAAATCTCGTTCCTCACTAGTATGTTTAACTGACGTTGCATGATTGGGCGAGAGACAGCCATATGGCCAGCACATAGATCAATTATTTTGCTCTATTCCTTTTACATCATAAGCACAATTATTTGAAGGGCTTATGGTATCATAGTTTGGTCTCATTTTGTTTTTGTCGGTTGAATTTGGAACACTTTTATGTTTCACTGCATATTTTGAAATTTTAAAGCCATCTTTGCCTCCACTTTTTTACCCTTAAAAATTAAAAGCCAAAACTTGCAACTTTTGGTCTATGTTGTTGTCCGAGACAGGGCTAGACCTACATGGATATGACGGGGTTGATTCGAACTAATGTATTGTTGAACGTGGACTTGAGCCTGAGGTACGGTTACACAAAAAGGAGTTTTGAAAAATAATAAATGTGAATATGAATGAAAAACTAAGTGACTGATTTTGATCTAGGTTGCTAATAATCTTATAGCCTAATGATATATTTACTGATCTTTTAAGTGAGAGATACTAGATTTGAATTTCTTCTCTCTCGTTATAAGGACAAAAAATGTCTTTGATTTAGGTCTATATTAGCATCCGATGGTCTCATGCTTAGCTAATCTACAATGATTAGTTTATAATATATGATATGCCGTTCAATTAAATATATAGAGTTCTCAAATCCAACTTAATTTGGCACTTGTGCTTAAAGTTTGACTCCATTAAAGTAAAGCTGAAATCAGATAAACATAAAATAAATAAGGCAAGTCAATCACTCCAGTGATAGCTAGCTAGTAGTAATGGTACTTTATTTGATATATGGGAGATTATTACTTGTTTATCATCTTTTTTAAAAAAATTACATATATATAATATATATAAAAAATATTATGAATATACCATCTTTATATCATATATATGGTATGCTATATAGCTTTTTCTTTAGTCTATTGTATATTGACTGTGCGATACAAACAAAGTAGTGGTACTTTGCATATATCTCATACGCTATATGCGATACATGTATTGTAAATATAATCTGATACATGAAAGTACTAGTATTTTATTTATTGTATATAGGTTGTGTGATACATTTAAAGTACCGGTACTTTGCGTGTATCGCATTCTCTAGATGCGATATACAAAGTTTTACAATTTTTATGCAGTAAGTTGCTGTATCTCGTCTCCAAGTGTGATATATGTAAAAATTTTATGTTTCTTTTCTAACATGCGATATAAAGAAGCTAATTTGATATTTATTTTTACATATTTTGTATTTGTGTAATTTTTAAAAAATAACGATAAACACGTGGTCTACCATTTATGTTGAGATAAAATTCGGACACGGCAAATATAGCGAAAGATCTATTTAAATGTCCATAAGTTAAATCTTGACGGAATAAAGTAACTAAGAAAATGCAAGCCTCTACACGTAGTGCTTGTCGTTGTTTGGTCGAATCGTGCATGAAAAGCTCCTTATTATTATAACAAGACATGGAAAGTGGAGCATACAGTATGGATTGATGCTGCATAAGGGAGAAATTGGATGCGTTAAATGTGCTTTGATTTGATTGCTGAATTTTAATAAACACACAGCTCTCCTTAGCTAAACAGAATCCTTTTTTATTCGATAATATAAAATTGTACTATAGACTAGACCCTTTCAGAATGTAATTACATGACCGGCCTTATTGTTTCCACCTAATGAAAATGTTTTGTTGCTCAATAGGAACAACTGCCGTAAATGAATTCTGGCACTTCTCTGTTCATGCACGACGAAAACAATTGCCACCAATATTTCAAGACTCAAAAAATCACATATAACTAGGTTTATGCATGTTACACAAAAACATATTTCATTTAAGTGCGTTGGTCTTGAATTGACCCACCTCGTCCAATCATAATCAAACTGACCAATTTAAAAATGACCTAATTTAATCATAGTTTAGATCTATTTATCTATTGACTTTTTGAATTTGAATCTGATTTTTAACCTTATAAAATGTTCTAAACAAACTTCAGATCAAGTTTGACAAGATTGTATTTGTGACATAATTTAATCCACCAAATCAAATCAACAAACATACGTGGATTCTTCTAGATATCTTGACCCTCATCAAACGAGTGCCAATATCTAGATCTTTTTAGCCACTACTGGCCTCGATAGTCGATCTTGAAATTGAAAGATATTGTCCCATTCTAATTTTCGCTATATCTAGTTTCGTAACTCAGTCCATTTCTCCAAAACGTAACATTAGTCATATACATCTAAACCCATTAATTGCTTTTCTTGAGCTTCCCATCTCGGGACCAGCCACAAATAGATTAATCAAAACCTGTTATTAACATAGTTCGCGCTTAAAATTATCAAATTACATCCTTAGACACTTGGCAACAGCATGATGTCACGAATATTTATTAGTAGTATCCGTATCAATATTATCAAGCTTATGTCACTGTATTATAAAGGCAAGTAACTCATTTATTTATTATGTATAAAAATTTAAATTCGGCCTAATCTATTTATACCGTATCTTGTATTGACTCATTTATCAATCAATAAAACATATAAGTAAAAAAAAAATAAAATTAAACCTTCAAGATTACCGGGCAAGGATCAAAGCAATATTACTAGTTGGTGTTTTAAAACCCTTAAAAAAAGACAAACATGTGAAGTTGAAGTTTTTAAAAAATTATAAAATGCTAAAATATTTTATTCAACTTTGGTTGCAATTACCAATATAGGCAAGTGCACCTATCGAAGTGGCATAAAGAAAGGTCATATATATTGGGGATTATTAGCATCTATCGTGCTCACTTTTCATCTATTATCTAGCCAAATAAAAAATTAGCAAAACATATGCACAGGAAAAATGCTAGGCTAAAGTTAATGCTAAAAATATATATACGTTTTCAAGGTAAAATTATAGGATAAGTTTATAACAAAAAAAGGACTTAGGATTTGTGTCACCAATGCTTTATCATGTGGTGTTCTTTTGCTAGGTATATTTGCATTATTGGATTCACAAAAGGTAAGTTAAAGCTTCTTTCAATATAAAAAACTTTAGATCTAGATCAAACCACCAGAATCTCTTCACAAACTATCAGCAATCTAGATCAGCATAACGATTAAGAATTATTTGATTAAAAATTTATTATAAGGAAATACATTTTAAAATCAAGTGACAAAAAATTTCACCATCCCACTCTCAACGTGATTATAGCAACTTTATTAGCAGCCTTGATCTATTCAAAAGAATTATCTCTCAATTTATTTAGTTGAAATCACACATGGATCTTTAAAGTGCATCACACAATTTGTCACATCCCAAAGGGTACCCTAAACGCGACAGTCCGCCACACTCAATATTAAGGCTTAAGTATGACAACCTTAGTCATTCTGAAAGTCTTGATATCGAGTGTAAGGCGTACCTTCACTATCGTAGTGGATCAAACTTTGGATCATGTCGTTTAAGCAGTATACACAATAGCAATTAAGAAAATAAATCATAACAATATAACCAAGGTTCATAAAAACTATTAAGGAGTCTTTACAACATTAAGGGCATTTCCCTGTAAAAGATAACTAAGTCTAATAAAGAGTTTAACATAAAACGATTTGCTCCTTTGAAACTCCTCTTGATATCCATATCTACCTCTATCTTGCACTTTTATTCATAAGATCTCGGCTCAAGGTATTACCTGGGCAAAATAACTTCTTGGTTCTAACCAAAGCTACGGAAGCTGCAAAAGATATCTAAGAGGATATAAGCTACTAGCTTAGTGAGATTTATTTTCACAATTAAACACTTGACATCTAATAATCAAAACAAGTTTGTTAAGCAACCATATGAGATACAGAAGCACATGGGCAAACAATACATATGATTTTTCGAGAATCATATGTTTGAATGGATTTACCCCTCCATTATGTGGTTAGGTATTTTAGAGCGAATAGGCTGCTATCGTACATCATAATTCCATGATAATTCTTATTTCAACAACATTCTTGCAAAAATGAAAGGTATTATAATCCAACTTATTTGTAGTTTATTTCCGAGCCATTGCATAGCTGCCAAATATGTTTTATTCGGATGATTTCTCATCGCTAGTTGATTCGGATGATGCCTCTTCGCTTTATAGCAATTACAGACATTATGAATCTCCTTACTAAGCCTTTTTCCCACCAAAGGAATAGTAATAAATGCAATGAACTCACCCGATGACATGCATGCATTATTTTAGTTAAGTACTCATGGCATAATTAAATATTTTGTGAGTGATCATAGAATCGTAGACAATCAATTTTATACTAGATCAAACATTCATTATAAACAATTCATGCCTCGATATGCTTAATCGTAATTTCAACCAAGTATGTAAAGCACATGCAATTTTCATTTTATCATTTCCTTAATTCTAATACCACTATTTTACAAGAAAAATCATAAGTGCATAATGTAAGAAATAAACTCACTCGGCCATTTGTGTGGATACTTCTAGTTAAGGAAATCCTCGAAACACAGGTATTCAGCCTCATGTCACCTAAATAAGAGAAATACCCAAAATGAATATTTCTTGGAAGTTCTACTTAAACTTGTAATTCTATTATTACTAGGTTCGTCAAAATTCGTGTAGATGGAAATTCCAACTTAAAATGGCCATAACTTGCTTATTTTAACTCGAAATTTTGCATATAATATATCGATTTCTACCAACTCGAAAAGATCTATCCATTTCTAAAGTTATTTTCTATTTAAAAGGTTGTTTAGCTTCCCAAAAGCTTCGATACAGAACCAAAACGAGAAATCCCAGATTTTGTAAAATAATTTTCCAACTCAACTTTATTAAAAAATTCTTTGGCAAAAAAATATAGATACATATGTGGTTGAAAAATCCTTTGAGTATTTGTATAGACTCATATTATATTTAAGATTCTAATTGTATTATCTCAACAATTATTTTTTGTAAAGCAATTTATTTTAAAGGTGTTAAAACTTAACAAATTCTTCTTTTGGAAAAACTTTATAATTTCTTAGGTTGTTGTAAACAAGTATATTCTTATTTTTTTTCTAATTTCTTTTCTAAAAAAAAAAATTTTTCTTAAGTTTAATCTTCTACAAATTTTTCTTTTTGTGGCAAAAATATCAAGCTTCCAAAGTTTTTATTAAGTTATTGTTTACCTATGGTGATTTTGACTTATTTATATTTCCTTTTTAAAGAAAAAAATGGTTTTGTTAAATGAGTCTTCTTATTCTTATATTTTCATCCTCTAACTTCTTTAAAAAAATAATTTTCATTTCCAAAACTTAGTTCTTTAAGTTCTTTACCAATTTTACTTGGAAAGAAATTATTCTTTTTAAGTTGTTGATAAGATTTATTGTTTTTGAAAAATCATCATACTTATATTTTTATTTCATTTGAAAATGAGTTTATTATTTATATACTTGGAAATCCTTTATTTTATATGTGAGTTTATAGAGTAGAGAGTTGATTTCTATCTTAACTTTGAAAACTAGTTTTGTTTTTGTTGTTATTATGGAGTTAGTTTAATTCCTACAAGTAAATTATATATATATATATATATATATATATATAAAACTGTTTATCAAGAAAACATTTATGTTAAGTTTTGCTACTTTATGTGGTTTATTATCAAAGAAAAAGTTCATTTTGTTTGTTAATTTCTTTTATGAAATCATCTTTATTGTTATTTAAGAAAAATCTTGTGAGTTTGACAAGAAGTTGTAAAAATGATTTCCCTATGGGTTTGCTAATAAAATCTTGATTTAGACATAAAGTTATAAGTAAAGAAAGTTTATTTCCGTTTTCCTTTATAAAAAAAATATACTTTAAATTTTTGCTGAGACAAGATCATTATGATGATGTATGTTTATGAGCACATATTATGAAAAATGATGAAAAAAATATATAAGATAAGAAGCAAGATAATATTAATATGCAATATAGCAATAATAAGCAAGATAATATATCAAGTATTGGGAACCTTAGTTTCGTCAATGTAACCCAGTTAAGTATTGGAGCCTTAGCTTCATCAAGGCAACTCGATCAAGTATTGGGAGCCTTAACTTCATCAAGATATCCCGGGACTAAGTCCCAAAAAGAAAAAGAAAAAAAAACAATAATAGCAAGTTAGAGAAAGATAGCGAGCATTAGGCTCTAAAAATATATAGATATACATATACTTAATAATATATATAGAGTTGGATTAGAGCATAATAACAATAAGGTAATAACAATAATAGCATTAATAAGAACATATATAAAAGCATAATAACAAGATAATAATATAGGAATTTCATGTGCAAGAACATAATATGAATATGTTGTTGCTTTTACTACTCATGTGAATTTCAAAACAATACTATGGTCATGCTAAGTTACATGACATGATTAAAATGAATGGTTGGAAAGAAGTTTATCTAAAGTGTTTTGTAGTGGGAAGAAGGTAATGAATATATGTTTATATGGTTGATGGTGTGTGGTAGATGGTTTGTGTATTTGGAGAGATTTTGTGAGTGTTGGTGAAAGAGAGTTTTGGTAGGGAAGAATTTTGTGGAGAGTGTTTGTAGAGAGATTTTGAGAGAGTTTTGTTGTATGAAATGAAGGTGTGAAAGAAATGAAGGGAAATGGAGTATTTATAGAATTTCTGGAGTGAAAATTTGATGTAATGAAATAAATTGAAAAAGAAAAATAAATAGAGAGGGAGAAGGAAGCATCACGCCGGCCATGGGGGGATTAGAGAGAGAGTGAGTTGATTTTGTTTGTAATTTGTAAGAAAATAATTAATAGATAAGATATGATTTGATATAAGATGTCTTGGAAAAGTAAAAAGTAAGAAAATAGGTATGTAGGTAGTAAGAATATGTAGTAAGAAAAAGTAGAGATAGGTGATAGTAATGAATAGTAGAGAAGTACAATGAATAGTAAACAAAACTAATAAGTTATCGGTAGTAAAGAAAAAACGTGTATAAATGCAATATATGTAATTTTTAGTTACCAAAAAATTATGAAAATGTTATTTTTGGATTTCTCATATTATTACAAGTCTATCAGTATAAATAAAATATTTTTACCATCTGGTATTCCCGGGCATGGTTTTCAAAAACTAATCCTGTTCAGATCCGAAAGACACTAAAAATTGGCGAATCTGATATTTTTATACTTCCCTATATTATTACGAACTATTATAAGCCATTAATGTGATTTTGTTGTCTAGGGTTTGAAAGCGTAGAATTGCTGGATCTAAACTCTAGGGTTTTGGCATAGGTTTTTGTTGAATAGTGTTTCCGGTTGACTTCTGGTTCTAGGGTTTGCACTTAAGAAGCATAAAAAATCTAGGGGTTTACACAATTATACCCATGAAATTAAGTTTGAGCTACTGATTACAAATACCCAATCAATATTCAATTAAAACGCATTTGAAATCATATGAATCAAGTCTTGGATTCACAAACCCCTAAGTTAAGATGATTATTTCTCCATAGCCTTAAGCATTAAACACAAATCCAAGAGAAATAATATCGAATTAAATATGAATATTGCAAATTAAGTACAAGAATCTTGCAAATACAAACAACGAGTTTAAAATAACTTTACCCAGAAAACATGAATTCTTTGCATAAGAAAGATTTCTCTCACTAATAATTCTCTCACTATTATACTTTATTCTATGTTAGATTGCACATCTGTGCATGTTTATTTATAGATGATAGACACATAAATCATGAAGATTTTATTTGCTAACGTGATAGATTCTTTATGATGAATATCGTCCTTTCTTCATGCACTTTTATTTAGAGCAACGTGTCATTGACAACAAGGACATGGTCACTTTTCGTGGGTCTGATCATGGGCTCGAAGGTTGGCCATTGCATTCTCTTCATTAGAGTTGTGATTTTGGGTTCAGCTTCAACCGTGAGTGGAGTCGCGAGCCTGACTTTGGGTACGATTGGAGTTTATCAAGGTATGGTTGTCTTAATGTAAATCACGGCTCAAGTCAAGGGTGTGGTTAAGGGCATGATTTGCACTTTTGCTTTGTTTTGCCTTCCTTTCTTGCCCTCGGTTGGCATTTTTGGCAATTTCGACTGAGTCTGTCTTTATTCATTCATGTTGTTTTGCTCCAAATCTAATCCTAAACACTTTGCTTCTTCTTTTCTTGATCATAGGAGCTGAAAAAAATATTTAAACAATAAAGCATAAAATCATAGGAATTTTCCTAAAAATGAGCCATATCAAGCATGATTTCTTGTGAAAAAAATAGAGTCTAAAAGACTTATCAAATTCTCCCATACTTAAGCTTTTTTTTTTCCTCAAGTAAAATATCACTTCAAAACTACAAGGAAAAGGTTCTTGAATAGGAAAATAAGTCATAAATGGAAATTGACCAAGTCAGTTAAGCTCAATCACCACTAAACTCAGCACTCTTTTGTAGAATTAACTTCATATAATCCTACTATATCATGTGCTAAAGTTAATTTTGTTAAAATCACTGGATTTATCTAAGTAGATAAGTTTTTACCCTCATTATTTGACTTAGAATCTAAAGCAAAAAATATTCAAAAATGTCAAATAAAGTAAGAGAGACTTAATCAATTTTATCCCCTTTCACTCATAAGTATGTAGTTCCTTAATCATGTTTCTAAGCATTACATTCAAGAGTGAAGGCATACACATCAATTCATTTCCTAAATCATTTTCCTTATTTGTGCTTTCATTCAAGTTTCATTCTTTATTTATATACTTAAAAGTTGCAGAGAGAGGGTTTTTACCTTTTTTTTTTCTTTTTCCTCTGGAAGAGTATTTGCCCCTATCTTTTCACTCTTTATATATATATATATATATATATATATATATATTACGGCTTATTTAAAACTGAGAGAGGGGTTAGGAAATTGCTCTTCTGAAGGGCTAACCCATGTCCATCTCAATCCTACGTGCATGGTCATTTTAATTTTAATTTTAATTTGATTTGATGTAGCATAAGGAAAATTCATCAAGTCAAAAATATCACTTGAACCTTCATTAAAGACTATAAGGCTCTCAAAATAACTAATTGGAAAGCATACAGATCATTTAAGCTTTTAATGATTAATTGAGTAGCCTCACTTAGGGCCTTAAGTCAATTCCAGTTCTAAATTCTCAAGTTAAATAACAAATAAAACTACTTTACATGGATATCATAAAGTCATTTTAACATAGTAAGGTTAATTCAAAGCAAGATGATGTTGTTCAATATAAGTTCATTTGAGTTATTTGGGGATTTTTTTTCTTTAAATTTTGGTCAAATTTTAACCATTTCATTATTTTCCTATAATTATGGGAAGAAAAATAATTAAGCAAAGCACATTTACTCTATTCTTGATAGAGTATTATTTAGCTTCAACAAGTTATTATCAATCTCAACCCTTATTTTGCTTAATTCCCTTCCCCCACACTTAATCCAAACTTTGTCCTCAATGTTTGAAAATATGATAGAACATAGAGGGGAAGAACTACAACTCAAAGTGCAAAGCAAGATTTAAAGTAAGAAGCACAGAAAACTTCTCAGTTTGGAATTGTGTGTTGAGATTATATAAGAAACATGGGCTCGATTGTCAACAAAGAATTTTAAAAAAACATGATTAAACTTCAAAACGATCATCATCATTCAAAAATCTTAAGGAAAACCCTATTTAAAAGTCTTACAGAACTTCATCCATCATCCAAAAGCTTAAATAACAATCATTCAACATTCATCAAAATTCTTCAAAAGAAGCCTAAAGCATGAATGAAAGGTCATTAAAAAGGAAAAGATTGCATCAAAACAAAACAACTTTCAATGAAGGAAAACTAGGTTTAGTTATCTTAGGAGTCTATCATCTTCAATTTAGCTCTTAGCTTGATCCTTGGGGTTAGCTTCTATATTAGCTAGTAAGGTTTCTTAAGGTCTTTCTGAAAGAAGTTTTGAAATTTAACCTAGTTGTGTCTCTATATTATGAATTACAGTTGAACGATTTCTTAAGGTGGTATCAATGGCCTATTACCTAGCTTTAGAGGCCTTAATAAGCTGATGAATTAATTCCTCTAAAGAATTCTTGCTACCTTAGAGGATACTTGACCTTTAACCCTGCTATTTTTGAAAATTGGGTGGGTTAAAACCAGATTGTTGGAAGTTGTTGTTACTCTACCTAAAGTTTGGATAGTTCCTCCAGCAGGGTCATAAGTATTGCTATAGGGGTCATTCTTTGGTTCATCAAAGTTGTTCACATACTCCACATTTTCAAAAGTCATATCCTCAATACTTTGTCTAAAGTTGCCATCTACTATATGCACTTGTCTAGTTCCCATCGTCATGCTATCAACTTTCTTATTTAGGGCCTCTATCATGGAAGTCAAAGCTATCACAACATCAAGTTCAAACACACTTCCAGATTTCTCCTTCTTAGCCTTACTAGATGACCATTAATAAAGGTTGTTGGCTATATCCTCAAATGAACTCAAGCACTCATTAAGGGATTTGTTATTCAAGTTGCCTCTTGCTGTTGCATCAATAAGTTAACTAGAGCCATAGGTAAGCCCGTTGTAAAAAGTTTGGACCTAGGTCCACTCAGGTAGTCCATGGTGTGGATACCTTCCTAGCAACTCCTTTCAACTTTCGAAAGCTTCATAGAGAGCCTCATATTCCAACTTGTGGAGCGTGGGAAATACTTCCTCATAAATTTCTCAGCCATTTATTGCCAGGTACTTCTTAAAGAGAAAGGAAACAACCTAAGTCTTATGGCATCATCAGAAGCCCCATTGATTATAAACGTATTGCAGATTTCTAAGAATTATTGTAGGTGAATGTTTGGGTCTTCATCTTGTAGTCCATCAAATTGGACGTACTGCTGCATAATCTGAATCAAATTGGGTTATATTTCAACGTTATTTGTAGCAACCCTAGGTCTAGTTATACTAATGTTGGCTCAATCATGGGTAGATCTATAGTAATCTAGCATAGTTCTAGGTTGGTTTACTCTAATAAAATCATTCTCCTCTTATATCTCCCTTCATTCTCAGATTATTATATTAGCCATGTTTTCCTCAGAAAAATCCTTTGTTTCTCTCTAGCTACTTTTCTATTGATTTTGCCTATGCGGTGAGGCTTTGGAGTAAAGGGAAATAAATGGTGAGATTGACTCCTAGTTATAATCATATAATTTTATTATGAAAGAATTAGTCTACAATACCCCTATTTTACAATAGACAAACAAACAACACAACAGCTATGTTACAACAACAACAAGATTAATATAAAACAACAAACATTATATACAGGAAAAGAATAATGAATTAAAGAATTAAGGAATTAAACAAAAGATAAAAGTAAACAAACAAAACTATACAAAGGAACTATAAAAAAGAAAACCGTGCATGCATTTTTACAAACAAGAAAAGGGTATATACAACAAAAAGCTATAACATAACAAATATATACAAAAGTTTACATATGTATAGGAAAAAAAAGGGTTGTACTATAAATAGAGATAAAATATTTACATAAAGAAAATAAGACAATATTACATACAAAAAAATAAGAATATATACAAGAAAATAAAATAAAAAAAAGAAAATTATTTACACTATTAACAGGGTTAGTGACTAGTCTAATAGATTCTAAGCTTTTATGTAGTGCTTCGTTGAGCTTCATTTTTATGAATTTAATGCTGAATCCTTGGCAATGGTGTTAGAATAACTTGGTTGGTGTTTTAAAACCATTAAGAACAGGCAAACATGCGAAGCTAAAGTTTTCCAAAATTTATAAATGTTAATAAGTTATGTTCAACAACGATTACAATCACCAATATAGGCAAGCGTACCTATCGAAAAGGTATAGAAAATATTAGGTCATATACTTTGGGATCATTAACATCTACCATATCTCACTTTTCATCTATTATTTAGCCAAATAAAAATTTATGGCTAAAGTTAATACTAAAATATATACATGTTTTTCAAGGTAAAATTACAAGATAATTTTGTAAATGCAAGAAAAACTTAGGAATGCTTCACTAATTCCTTATCATATGGTTTCTTGACAAATTCAAAGAGTTGTTCATTGGGTATATTTATACTATCGGATTCACAAAGGTAAACTAAAGCCTTTCTCAAGGTTAGAAAATCTATATCTAGATCAGACCACCAGGAATTTCTTCACAAGCTATCAGCAATCTAGACCTGTATAAAGATTAAGAATCCTATGATTAAAAACCCATTTTAAGAAATTTTAAAATCAAGTGACATAAAGTTTTACATCCCTCTTCAAGGTGATTATGAGCAACTTTGTTAGCAATTGGATCTATTCAAAAGAATGATCTTTCAATCTATTCAGTTAAAATCATAGATGGATATAAAGGGTGTACCACACAATTAGACCCACAAAATTAAGTTTTGACATAAATTACATATAGTCGGTCAATATTAAGTTAAAATGCATTTGAAATCACATGAATAAGTCTTGGATTCACAAATTGTCACGCCCAACTAGGGTTAAGGCATGTCCAGTTTTGCCACGTATAACGATGAAGTGTCATACACAAAGGCAAACCTAAAAGACTAGTTTATCTAATTTGTTTGCTAGCCAATTTTTATTTAGAAATCATCTATTTGGTTTTGAAAACTTTAAATGATGCAATGAAAAATGTAGATTTTATAAGATATCCAATAAAAAAGTTACTCTCATGAGTAAGCCAATCATGAAAGATAACATCTGATAACATCAGTCTCTTAGAAGTCTCCTTAAACATCCAAAGGAGATATAACAACTGTAAAAGCATTTGAAAATATTAGAAAGTTCTAATACAAATCCAGAGCTCTCAGCTATGCCAAAAGATTATAAAAAGTCTGAAAATGAAGTCCAAATACAATCAAAATGTGAACCATAATCCTAATCACTACGCTCATCCAGTAGCTCTTTAAAGTCGGTCCCATAACCCATGTCAATTAAGTACTCGTTATCAGAACCATCAGTACCTGAAAAACAACAAATATGAGCCAAAGCTTAGTACACAATAACACAACCACATGCGACATGACATGCATGCCTAAACTATATGTAATGCAACAACTGACATTTTATGTTTATTATTTAAGGTGATTTAAACAACACGGGAGCACTCACAGTCCGGGTGACAAGCCATAGGAATCTAGGGGTCCTGAGTAGCAGCAACTACTTAGGAGGTTGATTAAGGCAGGTCGAATACCTTAACCGCCTAGAGGAATATTCTATGTAGTAGAATCGTCTAGGGTTTACTGCCATCACTCATCACCGTTTATTTCAATCCTTAGTGATATGTAGCTCAGTTGGCACCCATAGTCGTGGACTACATGTACTACTTTTGACCGAATGTAAATGGATGTTATCCCGATACCGTTTACCCTATTGGCTACCTACCAAGCCACCAATGGTGGCCTAAGTGCTTGACTACCATGCTGGCATTTACCTTGCAAGGTTGTCTCTCCCTGGTCCGGATTAAACGACACATGCACAATCGGCACATTCAATTATTAGGTCGTCTTTATGTTAAGTCCATTTGAGAATGCCTATCCTAGGCAAACAACACGAATGTGACTACGTACCTGATATCGAAACAGTAAACGGTAGAATATCACAAGTAAGACAATAGGCTCATTGGATATCTGTCAAGAAAAGTTAATTTGAATAAGTATTGAGTATACAAACTAATGATTCAAGTTACATTGATCAATCAATATAATGTAAGGCCTTATGTAATATAAGGCCTTTAGTTTATAATTGAGTTAGATCCAATTAGGATAATTACGCTTAGATAATTAAGACTAAACCTATAGAATTCAGAAATTGAATATATTATTTAGATGTATTGGGCCTTTAAGGATCCTAGGTTAAGCCCAATAAGAAATACTCTAAGCGTTTAACTTTTAGGGTAATGGGTTTTAAGGTTTAAGAATTGAGCCCGTAAAGGAATATAAATATTAAATTAGCTAGAATCAGGCTTTATTTTGAATTTAGGTCCAATTAGAGTAATATTGGTTATTGGAACTAAGAATTAGCTCAAGCCCAATTGGAATTTAATTTAGACCCTAAATTAAGCTATTGGGCCGTCTAATACCCTATATAAGCTCACTAAAGATATTTTAGGGCTTTTGGGCCAATAGAAATGATTTGAGCCCAATTAGGTATTTCAATACCTGGAATTGATAATGGGCTTAAATATTTTGGAAATAGGCCCAATTGGAATACGTATGGGTATTGGGCTCGTATTATGGAATTTAAGCCCGGTATTGTCTATATTTTGAAGGTTTATGCCCTAAAAGGCTAGGGAAAACTTGTTAGGATTCGATTTGGGCATATTTAGTACAAATAGGCCTAGTTGGCTAGAAATTATGTTATTGAGCCTAAGATAGTGTTTATAGATCAATTTTATCTAATTAAGTCCATTTATAAGTATTTAGTCAAATTGGATTCTATTTTAGAATTTAAGTCCATAATCAATTATTAAAGCCCAAAATTATTAATATTAGCCAAGTTAGACATAAATTCATTTCTAAGTCAATTTTAGGTCATTTTTATCATATTGACTATATTTTCACTAATGAAGTCTGTTTAGGTCATTTTAGCCCATTTAATCCTAGACTATTTAATAATTAAATTTTATAGCTCATGATATTTGTCAAATCCATTTAATTGCCAACTCTCTATTTTAAGCCCAATTAGTTAATCAAAACCTATTATAACTCGGTTTAATATATTTAGTCCTATTAAGCCTGTATAATTTGATTTGGATCCTAAATTATTATCTAAGCCCAATTTAGCTACTAAAGCCCATTGAAATTTAGTTGTATTGACTTAGGCTCATATTATATTCAATTACTCAACTTTACAATTAAAAGCCATTTTATACTTAATTAAGCTACTTTAGCATGCTAACCTATATATATCCCATTTTAATTTAACAAAAAACCTAATAAATCAAAATATGCCTAAATAAATTAATTATAACTAACCATACATCAATCAAGCTAGTTCAATAATTATTAAATTTAATTACATTCGGATTTCACAAATTTTTCAAAGAAAATAGGGCTGGAAAACAGGGGAGGTTGTGCACCAATTTGTTTTTGGATTGATTCACCTTGATTTTTGTACTTTTCAGTCCGGTTTGGTTTTCATGTAAAAACTATACATCTTGAGCTATTAATTTGTTTTAGTCTCGTTGAAAATAAAAAAATAAAGTGGAAAGTTCGGCCTATGCAAGAAGTCCGGTTCAAACAACGTTTTTCACTATACATCCAAAAAACAAATCTCGAAAAAATATGAACTGACCTTAAAAAATTCTAAAAAATTCCAGATAATATATGCACTTATGGAAAATCATTTTCTAAAATTTTCATTAAAAAATAATTAGTTTGATATTTTATTTATTTTTCTCAAAAAATATGCCTATTAGGCCTTTAAAAATAGTAAATGAATATGAAAAATTACGAAACATTTCAGTTTATATCCTAATGATATACTATCATTTCCATAAATTTTACATGAAAATAAATTCGTTTAATACCCTAACAAATATTACATATCATGGCAAACAACACTTCTATTTTCTTTCCAGCAAACATATTATTGTTTTTATTCAATTTTCATCATGAAAAATCATTAAAAAATCATATAGAACACATCAAAATAGATTACATAATATGCTAATTTATTTTAACCACATTTACACTATAAATCCACTAAACAATACATAAATGATGTCAATACCAACACATTTTCACCAAACCAAGTAACACATGATATTTCACATAAATCTTAAATTCCATATTCTCTATTTTTAGTATTACAACTTATTATTTAGTAATACATTTCACTAATCATACTATCTAATTAAACAACTTACTTGTAGTAGCAAAACAAGCTTTGAACTTTCACTACCCTACTAGGAATTTGGTGAAGCTCCTTTTGCCTCTAATCTAAGATCCTTTTGATAAAAACCTAATTTCAAAAGAAAAATAGAGATTAATAGGAGTTTTATATGGCTTAAAGAAGATATAAAACATAGGAGCCTAGTGCCTATTAGGATATTGATAGAGGAAATGAATTTGTGGTGTTTTTAGGTTTGTTTAGAGAAAAAATGAAATGAAATTTTATGCTAAGTGGAGAGGTAAAGTGAGTGGCTATTTTAGATGCATTAGGGTTTCATTTTACAAAAGGAGTGTAGGACAAAAACAAAGACATTAGTTGACAATATTGGGAAGGTTCTAGAGCATTATGAGTTGGCAAAATAACAATATTTGAACAAAAATTCTGTTGAAAATTTTTTAGGATAAAAATAGTGATGTTTTTCTAGAAGATTTTTATGAGGGTTTAGAGCTAATATGGTTAGTGGGTTGAATTAGCAATTTGATTAGGGTCTTAAGATGTGATTAGGTGTCAAATGGACTTAGGGAATAGGTGGATAAATTTAGGAATTTTAATTTAGAAAATTTGAAGATGGTGAAAAAAATTTAGTCAATTAGGTAGTTTGAAAGATATTTGATTAAAATTTAGGGTGTTGAGCAATTTAGGTATTGAATTTCTAGAGAATTGTTGAAATTGGGAAAATTGAGAGATTGTAATCTAGGTGGATAGCTAAGTTGGAATTTAGGTTTGGTTTAATTTAATTTATTCGATATGATGAAATATAAAATTAATGTGGTTTAATCTCTATTTTCATTTGAAATTAATTATTAGCTTAAAATTGCTAATTACCTAATCATACTATATAATTTATTTAGTTAAATTATCTAAATCAAATTTCTATGTTAGGTTTTAATTAGGTTCAAATTTTTCCATATTTTATACAATCTAACTCACCATTTTTTAAAACTAACTTAATGAAATTCAGGACATTTCACAAATCCTAAGTTAAGATGATTTTTTTCTGTATAGCTTTAAGTGAAACATCTTAGCCCTTATGGTGCTAAAGGGCGTGGTTGTTTCGCAATACACATTGGCTCAAAGTGATATGTGCAAGTCATTTTGTTATTGAGTGGGTTCTTAATTAAGTTTTAATAGAAATCATTATTAATCTTTATAAAAAGAAGTCCAACAGAGTGTCGTCTATTTTCCCATGGTTTGGGTTTACCAAAACTTGTAAAATTTGAGGTGTTTGAACAATAAGATTCACAAATATTGCTCATAGGGCTTAACAAATGAGTACAATTTGATTAACAAACTCCTAGGACTTAAAGACCCACATTAAATCGAATAAGATTGCTTGACAATTAATTGGATACAATCATAAAAGTTTATGATATAAAACGATTACAAGAAATTCTTTCATGAAAAACTCATAAAGTCCATATCTTGTACAATGTCATCTAATTGGTTTACCCCACATAGCTTTTATTCCCATTGGTTCATCAGCGAGACCTAAAAGGTTAATAAAATGAGCTGCGAAGCCCAATACAACAGTAATCAAACACATTCATGCATGTCATGCACGCCTAAGCTAATGCAACAAACACAATTTAAATTTAATTAAATTAAAGTACAAAACCAAGTATTCCCATCATCCTAGAAAAAGAAACATGCACAAGAGTACTCACGACTCCCGTCCAATAAAAGGTAAGGTTCTCTCAGCAGATCACATGTCGAAGAGAGGGGTTCGATAAGTCCCTAGAACTTACCAGAAAGCAAATAAGGAAAATAATCTCTTTCGAGTCATCTCCTCACAAGCTACCAACAATGAGCATGATCTATAGTAACTCTTTATACAGGGTCCCACAACGCTATATAACTCGTTACAACTTCGTATCTACTCCTAGTCAGTTGTTCGATCTAAAAAATTTCCCTATTAACTACTTGCCAAGCCCAACCACGAACCTTACAAGCTTAAGCGCCTAAACTATCACATCATCCCAAAGTTGCAATCAAACTCGCAACCCAGTTTAGGGGTGCTACTTCTAGAGTAAGTAGCCAAGCAGTAACCAACACTCAATTAAGCCGAGTTAAAATTCTTACTCTGGTTATTAAAACTATCCTAACCAGAAATACACAATTACTGCTACCCGTTGGTCAAATCGAGCTCGTTATCCGATGCCAAGCTAGAAGCCTAATAACTGTTCACAATAAAAGTTGAAATCAATTCATGATTTGCTATCTCTAATCCTTTTATCTTGTTTGTTATATTTAGGTTATATTGACTTAGTCACTCCACCTAAAGTTCATGTTTGGAAGGTTAATTAAGTTTAAGGAAAAAATTGGATCAAGTTTATTGATTTAGACAAGGATTGAAGAAAAAAAGAAAAGTATGGCCAATACACAAGGGGAATGCATCGCCCCGTGCTCTAGTACATGATGGAATAAGGCAACTGTGTTTCCACCATGTCGCTCCTTCTTTGTTTAGGGTTTCAGAGAGAAGCACGGGGGAAACATGGCTTTGTGTATCTCCCATGTTCTTCAGTGCCTCAAAGCACTTTTGGAAATAGAGAGAAGCACGAGGGAAACACGACGTTGTGTATCTCTTGTGTTTTTCTACTTTTCCTTATGCTTTTTGGATAGAGAGAAGCACGATGGGAAACACAATGTCGTGTTCCAGTCGTGCTATTCTAGGTTTCATGCCTTTGTGTTTTTATGATTAGGGAGGAGCATGACACGTACACAGTCTCATATACTCATCGTGCTTTTTTAGGTTTCGTGTATTTTGTGCTCAAACTTGATATTTTGTCAAAAACACATTTTGACAATCCTAAAGGTATTTAAAGGTCGTGTTTATGCCTAAATTAATCTATTTTCATCTTCCATTTTTAAAACATGATTAATCAAAGTTGAAAGCTTAAAACACCTAGTTTTGACAATAACATCAATATCTTTATGGTTATTCAGCAATTTTACAACATACTCATACAAGATTTCATCATTTTACCTTACTAACATCAAATTATAATAAAACCCAACCCCAAATCATGCTTACTCTCTAGTTTACACCATTAGGATAATTTAATATTCTTTTTATTGAAATTCCTTAACATAAATAGTTAGTCTCAGACCTTATCTTACTTATTGTTCCTTGTTTTAACTAGAAATGACAATTCTAAACTCCAAAATCACTCAAACACCCAATTTCTTGCAACCCATATCATAAACTAACATACCCAAGTAAGTTTTATGCTTACATAGCTATGAAACACCCAAAATATCTTGTTACAAATTTTATGAAGATTGTGATCCATTCTCTCATTCTAGCATATCTTCATATCTGAAATCCCTAGGGACAAGTGGATGATCTCAACTGGTTAATGCTAATCCCCTTCTAATTTAGCTAAAGTAACATAAAATGAGAGGATAAGGTTTAGAACAACTCACCTTAGGGTTTTAGTAGGCCTTCTAAAAGGGTAAATGCAGAAATAGGGTTTTGGATAAAGGAAAAAGGATCCCCTTTTTAGGGTTTTGACATGATCCTAAATGTCTAAATCTTACATATGCAAGACCCTTAGCTCGTTTTAAGCAGTTTAGGGTTTTTAATTAATTTCTTAGGCTAATAATGATTTAATATATCAACCAAGTCTAATTTATTTGCGAATTTTGGATTTTTAATACGCGAAAGTTTCCTATTAAGGGTAAAATCATAATTTTGCAAAATTAAAGCTTTTAACTACTTTGTTTTGATTTTTCTTACAAAAGTTTTCATTTAAAAGACTGTTATGAATTATAGTTTAATTTATTTTGATATTGAGTTGCTTTTGTTTTTCCAAAATTGAGGTTTTTGATTTGGGACTAACTTAGGAAATTTAAAAAATTTAGCAGTTTAATTCAGTATATAAATCCAATTGGATTCCATTGACTTTATTTGATTTTGATTTCTTATGATTGGTATTTGGATCATTTCATTAAGCTTTAAACACAACTCCCTCATCCAGAATACATGAACCCGAACACTAGTCCAGTCATATAGTCTGGAAAATTTGCGACTCGTGCTCTCGTGTATGCTGCTTAGTCTATGTATGTATGTATGTATGTATGTATGTATGTGTGTACTTCATTTTTCAACACAACTCATTTTTTTCCTTGCGCTCACTTACCTAGACTTTGAACCACTCTCTCCAAACTCTATTGTTTTCATATTTTTGTGCAATTTTAGTATGAAATCCACACAACTTTATGATTATAAGTGCTAAGGTATGATTCGTTAACTTCTTTGTCTTTGTTTCACATCATCACATTGAACCTATGACATCACCGCTGTCCTAGATTAAACTACTTTGCATGCATGTTTTTCTTTGCTAGATCAATGTAATTGCTTATTTAGATGTGACTTTTGTATGCTTACTCACTATTACATCATGTATTGTTGCATTTATTCCATGGTAGATTCAATTGGGGTTCTTAACGAAATTTTGCGGCTTTTAAATTTTCATAGTTCTTGGTGATAATGTGTTGATCTATAGAGTGTTTCATTCTGAGATTACTTGTTATTATCATTTGATACACTCAATTTCACAATTTTGCATGAATTTCATAACTTAGGGTTTCAAATTAAGCAAATTGGGGCTTTTGCGACTTGGTAGGCACTTTATGCTTGATCAAACATGTCAACATGACTCATATAGGAATTTTTGGCATGGTTTGTGTAGTTTTGAAAATCTTAGTCTTGGCTTACTACACAAGTTAGAACATGAGTGGTGTTCTCACTTGTGTTAAAAACAGAGCACATGTTTTCTTCATTAATCTTTCAATTTGATCCCTATACTTCTATGTTTCTATGAAGTTTGAGTGTGATGAACTTATTAGACGCCATTTCTCTCATGAGTATCCTAGTTAGAGCTTATTATAGATAATTATATGCTTTGCATTTGTAAGTTATTTGTTTGTGCATATGATTTTTGTTATTAAGCTCATGTATGTTCATTTGCTTTTGCAGATGACTCAAAAAAAGAAGGTGGCGATTAAGAACCCTACTCCACCTATGTTTAAGCAATCTACAAATCCGTCAACTAACGCTTCAAAAAGGCAAAGAAAGCGAAGAAAGGGCCTACTTGAGTTAATTCAACTCGCTATGAGCACCTAGTTGCAAAGAAGTGGGGGGTAAGCAATTTATGGATTGGAAGGTGATAGCGGACTATGGAATTGGGAATGAGTTGATGTGGTTGTGCTCTATTGGTCCTTAGGTACCATTCTTTGACATAAGGAGAATGCATACAAGGATCTCATACTTCAATTCCTATCTTCTTTCCACCTAGCTAGATCTATGCTGTACATCACAGTAGACCATTGGATGAGTTTCACTATTACTATCAATGGGAAGTAACATTAGGTTGATATGAAGGGGTTTTGTATGTAATGGGGTTATATGATAAAGAATATGTGAAGTTTGAGGAGCTTGAGCACTTGCCACATGAGATGCCAAATTATGTTTTAGCTTTGGTGTATTGATATGTTACATGTGATAGTGATGAAATAGAGTATAACCTATCTTCCTTAGAATCCTTCGGGATGGTAGATGTTCATCTCTGTGCATAACATTGGATGTTGTCTCATACATTGAATAGCAGGAAAAGTTGTACAAGAGTGGTGAACAAATCTGATAAGCTTGCCCTCTATAGCATGGATCAAGATTACCCAGTTAATGTGGGTATGTTGCTAGCTTAATACTTTAAGCATCAAGCATGTCATCCTCGTATTAAATGTATTAGATATGGTGACAGTGTCACTAAGTTGCTAAAGGGGATAAATATCTTTCCTGCTGAAGAACCCTAAGATTGTGTTGATATGCTGGTGGTACTCCCTGACAGGAATTTTTGGAGATAGGGTTTGAAAAAGCATAATCCTGCTTCTCTTGTGACTTTATAGTCAAAAGCTTCTTCATATAATGATGCTCCTTCCATTTCTACTAATTCTAATATTGTATGGACTGAAAAAGAAACATAAGAAATTCAAGAAGTTTGTGCCTACTTCTTTGGGCTGTGGAAAGTCTAGTGGTAAGGGTGCAACTCAGATGGATCGGAGTGCTGGCTCACCTAAACAAAAAGTAGCAGTAGAGGCGCAGTCCAGCTTAGATGAGGAGATATGCTTTAAGGACAAGGAGGAAGGAGATGGAGAGGAAGTTGAGGATGAGGAGGAGGAAGATGGAGGAGATGAAGACAAGGATGCATATGTTAACGATGATGATGATGATGATGATTAGAGTTGCTGATTTTTGTTGACATTTACTTTGCAAGACTTATTTTCTCTATTTTACTTTTAGGGGATGTATTTTGCTAAGTTAACTTTGTAGCTAAACTTTATTGATGGTTTGAATGATGCTAAGGATAGGTTAACCTTTCTTAGTTAACATTCCTTTTTAGTTCTCTTTTTGCTTTTGATTTTAGGTTTTTGATGAAGACAACTGGTTACATGATCTTTGCAAAGTTGCCATTACCTAATTAGGCTTTTGAGCTACACTTTTTGAAAATTCTCTCTCCAATTTATAAGAATCAAAACTAGGGAAGTACCAATTTCTTTTCCTTCTTTTTCTTTTTATTCTTTCCTATTGCGTATTTAGGAGACATTGGGGACAATGTCTAACTTAAGTGTGGAGGAGGGTAAGACAAGAAAGTAAAGTTTAATATGTGATTCTAAAGATTAATTCCTGGGATTGCACTTAATTAATCTAATTTGAAGTCTCACTTAGTTAATAATTTGTGAAATTTCATTAAAGATGAGCACTTAAATTTTAATTTTCTGCAACTTGATGATTCTTGAAGAATTTACTCCTTTGTCTTTATATTGAATATATTTTGCTAGAGTTGAATAATGAAATTTGAAATGATCCAGACAACAATCACAAGAAATCAAAATCAAATAAAATCAATAAAATCTACTTGGGTTCACGTACGAATTTAAACTGCTAAATTCTTCAAAATTCCCTTATGAACCTTTAACCAAAAACTTAGATTTAGAAAAATTTTAAAAAAATTCAAATATTTAAATAAATTAAATTATAATTTAATAACAATTTTTAAATGAAAAGTTTTATAAGAAAAATCAAAACAATATTGTTATGAGCTTTGGTTTTGCAAAATTACGATTTTACCATAAAACAGGAACTTATGCGAAATAAAAATTTAAGATTGTAGTTAATTAGAATTATTTGGATATGCAAATCATTACTAGCACAAGAGGTTTTAAAGCCCTAAATTGTTAAAAAACTAACTAAGGTCCTCATATGTGTAAGATTTAGACATATAAGATCGTGCTTCGAGGCTAAAGCCCTAAAAGGAGGTCTTTTTCTCCTTATCTAAAACCCTAATTCTGCCCTTTCCTTTTTCTATATAAATATTTCCTTTTTTTTTCTTGCCTCCTTCCCTTTTAGAAACACAACCCAACCTCCCCCCCCACCCCCCCCCCCCCCCCCCCCCCGCCGAAAGACTTAAGTTAAGGTTCTCTAAAATCCTAACCCTTTCCTAATGCTAAATAAGTGGAATTAGTAAGGTATAGCACTAATTAAATCATGTGATGTCTTTTACATGAATAAAATGGAGAGGATAGAGTAGTGTTAGAAGAGGAAGAAGACCCACTACCACAACAAAACTCATGTCAAGATAAGCATGAGATTCTAAGATGTTATAATGTGAGTATTTTAGCATTAAGCATGAAAAATGACCTGAGTAAGTTGATACATGTTTGGAGTGTTAAGAAACTGAGTTTTGGAGTTTAGAATTTCAAAAGTTACCTTAAAAACCCGTTGCAATGAAAATACCACGTTTGAACGCAAAATGCCCCAAACTCATAAAAGCATGACTGGTATACAAGGTCATGCACATAGACATGTACCTCTCTAACCCACAAAACACAAAGAAAACAAGTTCTTAGAAGAACATGGGGAGACATATGTACCCGTATTCTAGTCGTGCTTCTCTTTGACTGATCACGCTTTTTCTATATATATGCTTTTTAAAACTCCTTTTAGTCTTTTTTAAAATTCCTTTAAATGCGCATATATTAATCGGCCAGTGTACCGGGTGCATGTGCAATTATAAAATTTCGGTGAATACTGAGTCGTGTCCATGAGGAATGAGGACTAGCTCTCAATTATATTAGTCCTTATCATAGCTAGGCAAATCAAAAGGAAAATAATTTTAGAGTTTTGTGATAAGACTAATCTACAAACTTAAATTGAATTAGGTTAAGAGCCAACCGATTAGAAAATCAATTGAATGTATGCTATGACCAAAATGTGCTTGCAAATCCAAATTGCTAATAGGTTTAGTATTCAAGCAATCAAGCACTAGATAAAAACTCCTTTTTTCCAAAGAAAGTGATTATCCTAAATTAACTAATCAATGTTCCATATTCCTAGGAAAGTCATCAATTAACTAATCTTTGTAAATTACTAAACCCTAATTGAATTCAAATCCACATGTCTATGTGATCTGTAATCCAATTAACTATTCATAGAATTGATTAGAAAGGAATTTTCTAATTACAATCCTAATCTATCATGCATTCCAAAACCAATTCAAAGCACATGATTAGTGAAATAGCATCAACAACATGAACATAAGCAACAATTCAATCAATAGTAGAAATAATCAACTGAACAATTCAATTCATCAACTCAAAACCATGATAGGATCAAAAGGAATAAGTATTAAACATCATCCAAAAAATGAATATAATAAAATAAGAGTAATGAAAAATGTCTTTTTTTTTTTTCATACCTAGGGTTCCTCTCCTCTTTTTAAATGATCCACAACAGAAGAATATATATGAAAAGATATGTGCAGGACATTGGCTGGCATGTTGCATCTATACGCGGTGGACTTGATTTAATTTGGCTGATCTTCTTTATGGAAATTAATTTTTGAGAGCAATGTTAAATGTATGCTGGCTCAAGGGTGGTGGCCTTGAATCTCCCAGTAGCCAACCTTTAATGAAAAAATTGTTTCCAAACCAAGAAGCTAGTTTGGAGGCAGTGCTGATATACAGAAACTTCATGGCAATTTTTGAGTTTAATCCAATTGGAATTTGTCAAAACTTACAATATGAAAGTTTTAGATCTTTCTCTCCTCTTTCAATAGGATCTTTAATCATATCAAACGATGCTCGAATGAGAGAAATATGTTAAATTTACTAAAACAATGTTGAGCTGCAAATCTGGGTGATATTCTACATGTGCAGTAATTTCAAGATGATTTTTAACCTTCATTAGTTTATAGTTAGCCAAAACTCAAAACATCAGGATTGTAGATCTCTCTCTTATCTTTTGATATAATTATGAATCACATCGAAAGGAGACTGGATGATAGAGATATCTATAATTTACCAAACGCTGTCATTTTCTAAAACTTGGATGCCATCATTGTAAAAGTAGCAACTTCACGACGTATTTTGACTTTGATACATTCCAAATTTTTCTATACCCAAAACATGAAAATCGAAGATCTTTCTCTTAGCTTTCAGTGTCATTTTAAATCATCTCAATAAGAGTTTGATGAAAGAGATACGGTGAATTTATGAAATAACACCACAACTATCCTGATATACTTGCTAGTGCATGAGTGATGTGTTCTCTTATAAAGGTTGGTGGCCTATATTCCAAAATCGCAAGCGTACTTTGTAAATGTCCCAAATTTTTATAAAACTTCTCTAATTTTCTTGTATTTGTAATATAAGTCCTTCAAGACAAGAAATATCACAATAAACATATTTAAGTACCATTCCTTTTGATTTCTATAAAATCAATAATGATTAAGTATAATTTGTTCAATGAAAAGTAAGTATAAAATGACTTTATCACTGACCCTAAACACCTCTTTAACCCAGTACAGCATGAGGGGAACACAACATTATGTTTCACTCTGTGTGCCTTTCTAATCCCTAAACATAAGAGAAACATGACTGAAACATGGGGTGCCCTATCCCCTCATGTTCCTCTTTGGTCTCAAAACTCCTTCCACGTTGAAAGAACACGAGGGAATATATCTCCTTGTGTACCTCTCGTGTTCTTTACGCTGAAAGAACATGGGGGAATACGTCCCCTTGTGTATCCTTTGTACTCGTTTCCAGCCTCTTCATAACTTCACCAATTCTCACTCGAATTGCAGGAAACTTGACCCAATTCTTCCCTTAACCTTGGGAAACCTTCCATGACATTTAAAATACAAATTTAGCAAGTATTAATACCTCATTCATAATACATCACCCAAAAACTTGAGTCTAAAATGCCTCACACAAGCTAGAGTAATTCAAACTTAATAATTGGAGTAGAGCACTTGATATATGTGTTTTATTCTATATTTAATAGACTAAATTGTAGTAAATTATATATGTTATTGTTAAGATTTGATACTTAACTTGGTCAATTTTCAATTTTTAAAAGGAAAAGAGCTTTGGAGTGAAATTGAAGTTATATCAAATTTGGAGTCAAAGTGAAGAAAATGATAAAGACTTATGAAGAACACAAGGGGATGCAATCAATTGTGTTTTCCCCATGCTCGTGTTGGATAAAAATCAATTATTGAAGAATCAGAGATCAGAGAGAAGCATGGAGAATACATTCACTCGTGCTTCTTTAGAGTTAAATTACAATACAAGTCAGTAAGAAACATGCTATGATAAGATGCATTGTGTTTTCTACTGTGTTTTCCCTAGTGAATTGGAAGACTCAAGTTAGAGAAAAACACGACTAAATGCATCAAGTCTTGTTTCCACCGTGTTCCTTGAAGAAAAAGAAAATAAAATGAAGAACATCATGCTATGAAGATCGAAGTCAGAAAGAAGCACGATGAGATGGGAATAGTCGTGTTCATCCCATGTAAATCTGTTTTGCGAGTCATTGAAGGTTCAGGCAGATACATGAGGAGATAGATGTCATCGTGTTCCAACCGTGCTATGTTAAAGATAAGATGTATGGAATGATCAGTAAGAAGCACGCTATACACTAATTGTGTTCCTTCTTAAGTATGATATATTCAATAGTTATAAATACCCAGGGAGATGTCCGAATGGATGGAGCTACTCGTATTCACCTCATGTACTTCTTGAAGACTTGGTCAAATATAAAGAAATATCCAAGGAACTT
This sequence comes from Combretum micranthum, assembly GCA_024138025.1. Taxonomy (NCBI): domain Eukaryota; kingdom Viridiplantae; phylum Streptophyta; class Magnoliopsida; order Myrtales; family Combretaceae; genus Combretum; species Combretum micranthum. Next base: position 796,052 of record JAMXBD010000443.1, read on the forward strand.
AAGCTTATCTAAAATGTAGGGACATATTTGACATTTGACAAGTATAAATATGTTTTTAGAGGTCAAAAACAGAACATGATACTTAGATCATTAATTTCCCTACATTAAAACATAGTTTTAGATTCTTAGAGAGAAAAGAAAAATAGAATTCTTAAGGAAAGCAACGATCAAGAGAGAGTACAAGATTTGTTCGCTCAAGTGTATTCCTTCCATTAATGTGTTGATTTGTAATTGATGTTTGATGCTCTAGATAGTATTGTAATGGAGGAATAGAAAGCTATCATCTAAACAACAAGAACCCAAGATATTATTATATGTTTTATACTTAATTGTAATTTAATGAATTTTTCATGTTCTTTTAAGTCTAATTATGATTTTTGTATTGTTTTATATATTGATATATCTTAAATATTGATTCTATGATTGATTTTATATATGTTGATTGAGAAATTGCATATTTGAATAGATCTTGCATAATTAGAAAGACTTGTTTGAATTGCTAGACATAGTGATACAAGAGTCTTCCATGCATTGAAATCGATTTATGTAAAAGATTCATGTTCAATAATTCAATCCTTGAATTGTTACTAATTAAAAGACATTCTAATAGGTAGATTTAAGAGATTAATGATTAGTAGCCTTGAAAGAGATACTAATTTATTCTAGGAATCATATAGAATAATTAAATATGGATAATCATTAATGTTATCTTTTGAAATAGACTATAGTGATAATCTTGTGGGGAAATTGTTGTCTAGATGAGTTTGAGCTTTGAATAATATTGAATCTTCATATCTTGTCGTTGAGTTTTCTTGAGAATATAAAATAAAAATTAATCATAGTGGTATTGATAATAGATAAATTTATATTATAATTGAGGGTATATAATAGAGGAAGAAGTCATTACTAGTAATTAAATGATTCTTATGGGACGATCTCGTTCTTGTCAATTATGCTATGAATGATAGGTGTATTTGCTTATGAATTGATTGAAAAGAAGGATTAGAACAATATATTATTGATTAATCAATCAATTAATCAACATTACGACCTAAATGAGATTAGTAGATTATGGGAACCTATTCATGAAAGGTCAAATCGGGACCCACAAAGTATAATCCACTAAGGGTTGGTTGACCTAAGCCTTAAAACTGATCATAACCTATATAATTAACTAGATAATTTTGCTAAATGAAACAAATGATTCTTTAAACATTACCTTTGAGTAGATATGGTTAAACTAGGGTAACCGAGATGTAACAAAAAACACAAATGAAATAAACATAGTAAAACTACATTACCTTTGAGTATATATGGTTAAACTAGGGTGACCTAGATGTAACAAACAACACAAATGAAATAAACATAGTAAAACTTAAGCTAGTTCCCTACTTCAATTGTGAACAATTATTGGATATCGAGCTTTAAAAAGGGGTTTGAAAGATTAAATCAAATGACAGGTACACAGTAATTACGTGTTGCTTGCGGGATAGCATTAATAACTGATTAAGAATTTAAACTTGGTTAATTGATGTTGGTTGTTGCTTGGCTGCTTACTCTAGGAGTGGCAACCTTGGACTGGGTTGCGAGCCTAATTGCAACTTTGAGATGATGTGGTTGTAGGCACCTAGACCCCCATGGAGTGTGTGTAAGGACTAGTGGGTGGTAGTTGATAGGGGATTTTCAGAAACTTACGATCGGTTAAGAGTTAGTGTAAAGTTGCAACGGAGTTATGCAGAGGTATAAGCTTTTGCATTAGACATTGCAATGGACTATCTCATTGATGGCTATTTGTGTGGAATTGATTCGTATGAGACTACTTCATTCTTTTATTTTCTGGTAAGTTCTAGGGGCTTATCAAACCCCATCTTCAGTACGAGATCCGTTGAGAAATCCTACGCTTTTTTTTGCTGGGTCATGAGTACTCTTGTGCATGTTAGCATTTCTATGATGTGGGGATATCTTGATTGTGGACTTTAAATTAAATACCTAAACTATGGTTGCTATGTTAGATTAGGAGCGTGTAACATGCGGGTGTGCTTGTATTATGTGTACTAGGTTTCACAGCTCATTCTTTAATATTCTAGGTTTGTTGGTGGTACGATGGGATGGGTGCTAAGCACGATGACTTGATTAAATGGTGATGTATGACATGTGTTTTAAGTTTTTAATGAAAAAGTTTTATTATTATCAGATTTCATAAATTTGGTTAATTGTAAACAAATACCTATCAAGGACTTTTGTTTGACTTGATATGAACCTTTAAGTCCAAATATTTTGTAATTGAATTGTCCTCATTTGATGGGTCCTATAAGCAACATTTATAAACAATTATTTTTTTTATACTTATTTTCTAAACAAGTTGACCTTTATAGGTTTTGATAAACTCGAACCATTGACAAACATGACAATTTGCAAAATTTTTATAAAAATGAAAAAAAAAATTCAAATTAGAAACCTACTCAATATTGAATACCTTGCACATGTCGCTTAGAGTCAATATGTGCAGTGTAACTGTCTCGCTTACATGCTCGAGACGAGGGCCGTTGCAAAATTCACATGAAGTAAAATTACTCTTTACATTTAATTTTAGGGTTGAAATTACATAGAGGTTGTTAGGTTAGAAGGTTATTTAACTATGGTTTTAAGTTTACTTTTTGGATAAATTACAGCAAGAGGTCATAACATTTGGGTATAAGTTCATTTGAAACCAACATTTTGAGTGGTTCCTTTAAGGTTACAACATTTAGTGAAGTGGGTCAATTGCTGTCACTATTGACACGTGTCATAATGTGGTGAATCTTATGAGTTTCAATGAAAATTTTCTCCTATTGATATGTATCAATGTTGACTTAAATTGACTTACTTCTATAACATTGTGACCTTAAATAAACTTACTCCTTAACATTGTGATATGCCGGTTTAATTTACCCTTATGTTTTAGTATACTCATTCCTTACGAAATTATGAGAGTTCTATGATCTTAATGAAAGAACAAATGAAATTTGTCTCTTGATGATCTTTCTTTAGTCTCTCTCTAAAATTAAATGGATATAAGTGCTTATAAAAAAGGAGTAAAAATAAGTTGGTATGAGCGGGTCTTAGTCTCTCAAAGAGCAATGAATCACATTCCCCTTTATCAACTATTAAAAGAAAATATCACAAAAACTCCCTATAAAAAGTAAATGAAGAGAAAAATGTGGAAAAAGAAGTGAAATGAAATAAAAAGAGAAAAACCAGGAGATGAAGGATGCAATATGCTTTTTTTCTTGATTGTGGTACTTAGAAAAATGAATGAGGGGAGTGTATACTCCTTAGTAAATGTACAAAGTGTGCTTGAATCTCATTCTTTTTGGTTCATCTTGTGATTGATTTTTACTTTAAGATTTTTTTGTTTAAATGATGAGGGTATTATTTAAATTTATTTGGGTTAATATTTAAATTGTGGAAGCTAATATATAATTGAATGCAAAAGAGAGATTTGAGCCTTAATGTGATTTAAGTGAGATGGATAGTTGAGTTTCTTGAGTAGTATGCTTTTGAAAGAAGAATGATTTTGTCCTTGTAGATTATAAAGTTGATTATTTGTTTGAGGACAAGCAAATGCTTATGGGGAATCTGATAAATCATTATTTAATCTTTATTTAAGAAGGCTATTTAGAGTTCTAATGATAGATTTCTACATAAAATTATAAAGAAAAGGTACTTAATGAGTTTAATTGTTGATTTCAGGTTTTTAGGAGTTATTTGTGCTTAAAAGAAGGATTTTTTATTAGTTAAAGTAAGTTTTGTTTAAGTTGAAGAAAGACGGAAAAGTGTAGAATACGAGTCTACTTATGTAGGTAACAAAAGTTAGTACATAGGAAAGTACATAAGTTATGTATAGACTCGTGTGGGTAACAGAGAAGTATTTTGTGTGCCATACAAATGAGAACACAAGTTATGTTCGGGTTCGTGTAGGTGATGTTTTGTACATAATTAGGGCATTTTTTCAGACTATACGAGTGGTACATGACTGTGTTGCCACTCATGTACGACCCAAAGACATATCTTTTTAATGTTATCCGAGATTATTTGAAAAGATATGGTCAAGATATGGGATAAACTTTATCTTAATGCCTGAGAAGGGGGAAATAAAGGATAGAGTCCTATTTTAAAGAGGAAAGCAAGATTGAAGAGGATATTTACAAGAATTATATATGAGGAAGATCTCAATTCCGCTAGATAAAACTTTTGCCATAATTTCACTATGAAATATTTTGAGAGATCAAGAATTCTTAGAGCTAGATTAGAGATGATAATCGAGATTTTTGTGCTATTGAAGATTTGCAACTTTGGAGATTATTGAAGATCATCATAAGGGTTTCTATGTTTCTTTATTCTTCTAGATTTTGTGATCTGATGTTTAATCTATGGAAGAATAGAGAGTTATTACTCTAGCCTTATAAGAACCCGCTTTATTATGCAAGTGGGATTACTAGTTTTTCAATAATAGATTAGTTTATTTGAATTCATCTATGTGTTTTGATTGCTATTAAATTGATATTTGCTAGCATTTTGATTTAATTATTTGATTTCGTATATTAACTGAGAAATTGCTTATGTGAATAGAACTTGTATAGATGTAAAAAGCTGCATGCACACTTAGAAATAGGGCAACATAATTCTTCCATATTAGATTTAAGATCTAATGTTAGGTTTTAATTCTAATAAATGATTCATTGTTTTTTAATGCGATTTCTAGATTCTTGTTAGTTGGAAGAGATTCTAATAAACTAATCTAGGGCTTAGGGTTTGATAATTTTGAGAAAGTTAATAAACTAATAAAGAGATTCTGCGGTTTAAGAAGATAATCTTTGAATTGAAATATCTTTATAGGGTAAAAGTTACATAATAAGTAGTGATAATTTGAAGAAATAAAGTAAACTATGAAATTTGATATTTTAAGAAAAATAATCTTACTCTTAATTAATTAGTTATAATAAGTAGTTAAAAATAATGATTGAGATATCTAATATTTTTAGGTTAGATAATAGGATTAAGGTGATACTAGTACTTGAAAGAGATCTCTATCTCATATTTAATTGCTATACTATAAACCTTTTTTTTTTTAAACCAAATGCTATATTATAAACTAATTGGTATATCTGTCAGAAAGTGATAGTAGAATAGGGTAAATATTGAATTTTTAAATTGGTTGTGAACGATTCAGGAAGATTTAAACGTATACCTTTAGTACTCTACCAAGACTCTTTGTCATTCATTGTCTAAATCTTTCCCAGGATATTTTGACGAAGCCTTCAAGGATGATCGAATGTCTCGTCCATTGTATAATCTTCTCTTAAATCCACGATATATCTTTAGACATGTGCAATAGGGAAGAACACCTCGTTTGAATCTCAATTGGTAGAGATTCACGAAAAATAGTTTTAGTTCTCATTAAAAGATTAAATTGATAAAATATAAATATAAATCGAATATATTTATACTTATCATTTTGATACAGATATAAATACAAATAAAAAATAGACCATTCAAACAGACCCTAAATCTTGTATGTCTTCAAATTCGGTGTTAATCCTCATCATTTCTTATACTTTATTAATATTTTATCATTTACCTGCAAAACAAACAAACAAATAAATAATTAAAAAGAACAATTACCAAAAACACGAAGGCCAAACTTAGGAAATAATCATGAAAAATCATGCAAAATATTACGCATTATCATACCCCTGAGTTTTTAATTTACTTTTTTCTTAAGTAATTTATATAATGAAATTTAAGGAAAAGTCATGCTATATTAAGAAAAACTTAATGATTTTGTTGAAAGGTTAGAAATTGTTAAATCGCATATGTATACCCATTGGATGGTGATTGGACTGATTTCATCAAAATTAATGACGAAACCATAGAATTTCACTAGGTATGAGTCAAAAGATTCACAAACTACAAGGTTTCAAGTAGACATCGGCATGGTTCCAAAACCGAACCAAACCGAAACTGTCAGTTTCGGGTATTGAAAATGAGGAACTAGAACCGAAACCATCTCTCACGGTTCCGATCTAGCTCTATGGAACCGGGGTTCTCAGTTTCGGTTTGGAATCGTGGAATTGTCTGTTTTTAAAAATAAAAATAAAAAAATAAATTAATTTTAGTTTTTAATAAAATAAATATTAATCTCAAAATAATTAATTATTGGGCCTATAAGTGTTAAATTATTTAACCAAAGTTTTTAAAAATTTATTTAAAATGCACATTTATTTATACAAACATAACCAATATCAATTGTAGTTGGTAGCATGAGATTGCGAAATAATCTAGAGGATGAAAAGAAAATTACAATACAAAAAATAGTCTCACAATATTAAGAAAATGAATTTGTTTTTAGGAAAAGTTTATATAAACTAAATTATATATGATTTTAAGTTATATTTATTTATGTTGTTGATAATAACATATTAAATATTGTAAATAGACAATAAATTTTATTATTAGTGTAAATATTAATAATAAATATAAATTTATTGAATTTTTTCCCTCTAATTTCCTTTTTTCTTTTAATGAAACCATTGGTTCCACCCGGTTCTAGGCCATAGAACCGGTTAGGAACTGGAAAATCGGCAGTTCCTTAACAAGTTTGGAAACTAGCTAATCGGTTCCGTTCCAATTTTAAAACCGCCAATGATAGTTTCGGCATTTCGATTCCTGGTTTGAAAACGAACCGTGCTTATGTTTAGTTTTAAGGAAAAAAAAAAAGGATATGTTAATCCTACTCAAGAGATCGTATATCGAACATAAGTGACACGAAAGCTCATGTCATGGACATATCTTATTCTAAGTTGCTTTTTTACCTTCAACAAAATGATCAAATTCATAAGGATGCAATCATGCATAAAAGTAATTATCGATATCAGGGTTCATTGTTGTTCTTTAATAGAGAGATTTTTTCTATGAACACTGCTCTCAAAAGTTTGTCCTTGGTTATGGTATGGCTATTGGAAAGAGGAGCTAGATGATAAATTCAGGGCAATTTATATTGAATTTAAATGGAGCTGTTTGGATAATTTAGGTAAGTCTATTTAAAATCCATTAATACAATTTAGACATAGAATTGACTTATTATTTACGTTTGCTTCAAATAGATTAATTAATAATAGTTTCTGAAGTTAGGAAAAATTAATCAAACAAGTACTTCCAAAAATAGGGGTATTAAGTATTAACTAATGAAGTAAAGAAAGTAAGAGAAAATTAAATAAGATCATGACTGAGGCCATCAACAGTAAATTGCAAAATATGGTGGATGTCCACGCAAAAGCTAGACATGTGGAAGAACAAAAATTAATGCACGAAGATCACCATGGTAATTAATGATTAAAAATGCAGGTACTAAAGTACCCATTATTCCAATGAAAATGTTTTGAGACAAATGATTTTTCAATTTTTAGTTTGTTTAAGAAAAAAATAAGATAATTAATGAAAAAAAATAAAATATAGACTCATTTATAGTTTATTTTTAAAAAAACAACTTAGAAGGTATAAAAAAGTAAGATATTTTTTCATCAATTCTTGAATTCACCTACTAATCATTTACTATTAAAAAAATTTATTATTTTATTATTAAATTTTAAAATAATTTTTCGTTAAGTAGGTTTATTTTTTATTATAATACATGTATTTTTTATTTTTATATTTAAAATATATAAATTACCTTAAAGTTTTATAAATAAAGAAAAACTATTTTCATAAAATTAACCAAATATTTAAAATATATATTATTTTAAAAAAATCATAAAAAACATTTTTAATATTAAATATTTTTCCTCCAAACAAATAATCTTAATTTAGCTAAATTTACTCCTAAATGAGACACCAAAGAAAAGGACTAACGGGTGTACTGTCACAAAAAAAAAAGAAGGACAAGAGTTTGGTGGCCACTTGCCGCTATTCCATTGAAGACTCTCACATAAAGTCAAGTCCTGCGAGCATCTTTAGATGGACCACGCATCATCGCGCCGCACCCATTCCTTTTAATATTTATATCCTATTCCTAACTTATTATTGTAAAAAAAAAAAAAAAATTGGCATTCTAGATACCTTCATTATATCTTTCTCAAATATAACAATATTTAAATATATTAAATAATTAAGTAGAAAATTAATAATTGTTATTATCTATGGCCCAAATTGTTTTAATAAAAATATTTTCTTTTATTTTTTCATAAAAAAAGATAATTAATGAAAAACATTTTTCTTTGTTTTGACAAATATGTATTTATTTATAACGTATTTTTAGAAAAATAACTTATAAGATATAAAAGTATAAGTTATTTTTTTATCGATTTATAAGTTTATCTACCAATCTTTTACTATTAAAACCATTTATTATTAATTTTAATTTTTTAAAGTAAATTTTATTTCTTATTAATATATTATATTTATTAGATCTTTAATCAATTGATTAAAATACCGTTAAATTAGCAAATACGAATCCCGATATTTATTTAAAATCCAATATGCCGACATGCTTCTTTCGTTGCATTTTGGAATCATTGCTCCACCATCCTTCATTGTCCTTTGTGATTTACCAAGCTTTTCATTTACAACGAGACTTGGCCTCATCCTCATATAAAAGATGGTCTTTTGTTTTCTTCTATAAGGATAAATAAGAGGAATTATTCCCGTTTCTTTTCTTTTTTTTTTTAAAGATACTCTTAAATATTTGTCTATTTTGACTCAGCAATATGATAAGTAAATCAGACGTAAAAATTACTTTTGACAATTAATAACTTTCTGAAACACCAATTTCAATGCTGCCAAATTTGTGAAAATTTATCGACAGGCAGAATTGACAAGTCAAAGACATTTAACATTGAATTTTCCACTTTGAAAACATTTTCTCATCTTTATTAAATATTTATACTCCTATTCACGGACGTTTTAATGCTGACAAGTTTACTTCAATCCTGTTAGGTCACTATTTATATTTATATTATAGTAACAGCTGTATAAGCAGAAAATGTGTGTTATTGCTGTGATGCACAAATGTAAGAATTGCCATGAGACTACATGGACATATAACATGATTACATTTATGTATGGTGGGACACTATCAAGTTTTTTCAACATAAATGATCATTACTTTGGTATACTTCCATACATAGGGTGTCTTGTCACATTTACCAATTTTTTTTTTTTTAATTTAGATTTTGGATAAATTATATAAAAATGTAACAATATTTAAGGTAAAAAAATATAATGTTTTAAATAGTTAAAAAAACTATTTTTATTTGACAAAATGAGTTTGATAATATATTAATAACTGATCATTGGTAGAAAATTAAACAGATTTAATTAAACACAAATTCAAACCGTGATACCTCAAATCAATTTTACAAAGCATTAACTCCTCATTTGAAACATTTTACCAAATACTGATGCATCTTTTCAACTACTTCAAATAAATATATCTTAAATAAACTTACTCCAAACGTTGATATATTCTAGTGTAATTTACACTTTAGATTTTTATTCTGGCAAAGAAAAATGTTAAATTCCGTACTTCATCTTTTCATAAAAGTCTTGATATAATCAATTTGACGCATAATCAAATTTTTATATCACTATTTTCATAATTCACCTCGTTTCATTTATCGATGTGAAAGAGATAATCTATTAATACTATACCACATTAAATTTTAATGATAAGCTGTCTCATCAATATATATATATATATATAATTAGAATAGTAGTAAAAATCGCTATACAAAAAGTTTAATTGAATATTAAATTGACAATTTTAAAATGCAAATATCAATCATATAAAGTTTAAACATCAAATTTGACATCCACCCTTCCAATAAATAACACCTATTGCTTGTGTATAAGTATAGGCGTGCTATGTCCTATAAAATTGATTCATTTTATTCACATTTGGTGACTTAAGGTATCATTGGTCGCCACGATTGCATAGAATAAGGAAAACTGAACAACACGGTACAAAGATAACTAGAGTGCACAGTATAAGGATAATTGGCAAAACAATTTTCTTGTTCTATGTTTAGTAAATATGGTTTTAGACAACACTCGACCGATTCTTATTAAAAGATTTTATTTTTGTCTAAGTCCAAAGAAATAAGAATTTTAAGTTCTGTTTAGTTCTAAATATATTTTGTAAATTAAACATGGTATAGTAACATTTGTTCAATCTAATTGGATTGGGAAAAAGAAAAATGTGCAATCAAACAATGTTAAGTATAAGATGATTTGATAGGTTTGGTTGGGTGCAAAGCACAATGGATATCTTCAATATATAAAATATAAATACAAATATTATATAATTAGGAAAATATCCAGGAATGTCTGTCTTCAGTGATTTCAAAGAAATAAGAATGCCTAAATTATGGCATCAGGCACTAGACAAAAGAAGGAGAGTGCCGACAGCAAAATTCAATAAATGTGACAAGGACAGCCTGGAAAAATAAACAATCAAGCTCTACACACACAATTTCAATGGAGAATTAAAATGGATTATTTAAAATTATATCTACAATCTCTCACTTTTTTTTATCTCAAGTATCAACAGCATCTAAACTCATTTTCCAGATAGGTAAAAAGGATGGAGAATTTACAAGGGAGTAAAAGGAAAACTAACAGGTTCTCATTTACCGCAAACTCAACAGAAATAGAACAGCCAATAAACTAGAAAAAAGTTCCAGAATGTACAGGTTTTTGTGCTTGTTGGCTAGCAGATGATTCCATCAAGCAGTATGTGTATGATTGATGGCCCTGTTTAGTCTATCCAGAATCCCACTGGCTTTCCTCTTGGCTCTCGAGGTCCATTTCGCGCAAGTTCGGAGATTGTTTTGTATGTTTTCTCCTCTTCCTTCAGTTCCTTTAGCTTGGTTCGATCACTGAAACAGATGCTGTAGAGGACTGCGATACAATTCTCCTTGTTCCTAGCACACGGAGTCACCCTCATTAACCCAAGCAAGCATGGGACTGCGCCAAGCCCAGCCATTTCCTCAATGGCCTTATGATGGCTAGAAATCATTGCTAATATAGACAGTAACTCATCAACAAGAATCCGTTCTGTAATCTTGTCCAGGATCACTCTTATTGCACCGGACCGCACAGCTCTACCCCGGTTTTCATGGATGATGCACAAGTTAAAAATGGCTGAAGCTGCATCTCTCATTGCTGAGGGGTGCCCTTCTTCTAAAAGATCAATAAGGGGTCCCAGAGCACCATGTTGTCCAATGTGTGTCTTATTGGAGTCGAGCGCAGATAGGGTGAAAAGCGCTGCAGCTGCATTGCTCCTCGATTGAATAGTTCCTGATCTCAAAGCATCCATGAGAAGAGGAACTACCAACGGGTTCTCCCCAATGAGTTTCTTATTGCTGTCATGAATGGAAACGTTCAACAATGTTGTCACAATATCTTCCTGGAGATCATGGTCGACTCTGCTTATTGATTCGCCATCAGAAAGCACTTTTAGCAACTTAGAAAGTGCATTGTTCGACTCCCCAAAAAGGGCTCGAAAGGCTGGTGCTCTCTTCGTTAATGCCCTAAATTCCTTTGCAGCTTCTTTCTGTTCAGATATGGTTGAGGACAATTTCTCAACTAAAGAAAAAAATTTATCTCTATCTGCTATCATCGCTGTGTCCTCGTTGACACACTGAGCATAACTGGACAGATCGATTCCCCGATTTTTACACCATTTTGATATCATTTCCTTGATCAAAATGTTTGGTGTTAGGTTAACATGTGAAAGAACCACCTGGGTCTGAGGACAAGTCCTGTTGCCTTCTTTTAACCATTTTTGTATGGAAAAGCGATCATAAGTCTGAAAATCACCATAACGATAAGGCCAATCAAGACCTAAGAGAGGTGTTAAAAAGAGAGAGCAAACCCAAGTTGCTAGTTTACTTTTAATCAGCACAAATAAACAAATGAAGTTTTCTTATCCCTAAATGGTATCTCCATCCACGTAAAATGTTATACATAGGAGTAAAAATGCAAAGGGAGGGTGAAGATAGCAACGGGGAGTCCTTTAAGGACATGGCAAGGATGATCCAATATATACCAAAAAGAAAACTTAAGAATGGCAATTAATTCATGAAAAACTCGAATTGATACATTCAACCATTCTCTTAATCCCGAATAGATTAACAGAATTGATAATCCATCAATGCTCACTAGGATTTAAAAATAGACTAGACCACCAACTTGAGTGTCTCTTAATTGTCGTTTTCTTCAATAACTGCTTATTAATGCAGCTACATAATCATATCACAATGCAATCATTAAGAATCAATGCACTTAAATCATGAGTAAATAGAATTGCCTATATAACTTTTTCAGAATATCATTCTTAAAAAATCCGAGACCAACTGGATAAAACAGAGTTATTGATTCATCAACATTCTCTCAACTTGAAAATCACCAATATTACCAGCTAGATATCTTCTTCCCTGTCATCATTTCAACAGTCCCTCATCAATGCAAGTCAAGTATCATCTCAATGATGCTAATCATAACACATTTAGCTGGCCAGGGTTTTTTTGTCAAAAAAAAAAAAGGAAATCCCAAATGCACAATCTAATGAAAATGAACATGCCATTGAATGAAAATAACATAAAGGAAACATGCAATGCTATGAAATGTAACTGTAAAAGCAACCTTTTAGACACCTAAGTCAAACGTTACAAATTATGATGATGGAAAAATTCAATTTTTTCACCGACCAACAGCGATAAAGACAATAAATCTTTCAACCATATACAGGGAAAAGTCCACCGACTACCCTACAACAACAATATTTGATTAAAAAAAGGAACCAACTTTGTAAAATGTGAATAACTTGTGGTAAAGGTTGTTCCAAGAACAATGATACATCACACCAGAATCACTTTCAACATCCAGAAGCTACTACATTTTTATAGCACAAAAAAGAAAGAAGAATCAAAAGGAAGCAAGAACTTCGAATTATCATCCACTAAATGCCAAAGATAGTGTTAATTTATTACTTTTATTTATTTTTCCTGATAAAGATACATTCTTTAATAACAAAAAAAAAAAAAATTAACGAACAAACTCAGTAACACCTACTCTAAAATTTCATGCTTGGACAGCAAATTTGTATCAGAATTTAATATTTCCTCAACCATTAAAAATCAAAAGGGAAAAAAAAACTTCATTTCATTTCAATATCAACTCAACACAATTCTAATACTCCAAACAAAAATCAGACAAACCAAGAACGAAAGGGTTTCATGAAAAACGAATAAAGGCTCAAACTTGATCATTATTTTCCATCCGGAATCTTGGGTTTCATTAGGAGGAAAAAAAAAAAAAAAACCAATCGAGTTGAGGACCAAACCTGTCCAGTTGAAACGATGACAGGATCTTTCATCAACTCTTTGGAAATAGGACACCGAAACTCCTCGGGACATAAAACGTTAACGTTGTCGTAATCTGTCAAACCGCACAAGGACGATTCTTTGACGGCACCACTCTTCTTATTTATATTTAACTCTTTTAAAGCCAAAAGGGTCTCTTCTGCATGATCAATACTATCGATATTGAATTCCTCATCATCGACAATCATCCTCACTAGCCTCTGTAACTCTTTCTTCAATTCAGTTGCTTTCGCCATCACCGTCGGATCAGAGTCCCAAACTCCTGTCTTCGCCATCCGACGGACGGCAAGGCACGGCCACGATGATCGTGCGTGGCGCTGTAAGCCGTAACTCACAGGAACCGAGAAACAAAGTGTTGTACTTCCATTTCTTTTTCGTATGTGATATGTTGTGGTACAGAAGAGAGAGAGAGAGAGGAAGGGATGGGGTTACCTAAGGGAGAAAACAAACACGTAAGGAAATTGAATTTGAAGTTAAAAACAGTGTAGGTTCTGTGTATTCTATGTGACTATGTGTAGGACGGGGATTGAGTAATAATATTGGGGCCCTTATTCAATTTCTGTTCAAATATTTTCCGTTTACAATTTATTTTTTGTTTTTTTGACACGTTCTTTTTGTGCCACTAAAAATGTAACTGGTGAAACCTTAATGGAGTAAATACCGAGGTAATGAAAACGAGTACGGGAAACATTACCATTAATCTGGTATGGACCCTCGTGGTCGGTCTAACCATATTCAATCAATTTCGTTATGTAGAATTTTCCGAAATTTTGTATTTCTTTTAAAAGTCTTTTTGATCACTTGATCTGTCTAACTTCATTTCTAGCATTCTACATGGCCCGATTGGATTTTTTTTTTTTTAAATCAGATGCACCATTAAAAAAGAACAAAATACAAAACAATTAACCTAAACTCCACAAATATAAAAATCTAAGAATAAAAAGCTAATACTCTACAAATACAAAAGCTAAAAATAAACTAATTATTTTTGGCTTTATAAAGGTAAATAGTCTTATTATATATATGAAATAAGATTACATTACATATCTTTGTTGTGTTAAGGCAAATAGGTTTGTCCAATATTAGTTCTCATTTCTAGATTAACATCTAATCTAGGGTCGACAATATTGATAAAATTGTATATAATTGTAATTTGTGTTTTCTATTCGTATAGTTTGTGCACTAGTTTGTATTAGAATATTTTTACGTAAGGCAAAATTTTCTGCTTATTTATATTTGATCTATATTTGCATAAATTGTTTGTGTTATTTTTACTTTTTTGGCATCACATATGTATTTAATATTAAGATATATCAACATCTAATTACAAGGCACATAGACTAAAATATCTAATCAAACACAGAATGTTTCTTTCGTCAAATCTATGAATTAAAGTCAGAAATTTGACATATCAAAATTAAATTTAGACACCAAATGACATGGTTATAAATGGTTAGATGTACAAAGCTCAATAGGTTAAATAAAGAAGTCTTATGACGTAAATGGTTTGACAATCAATTGAGTTAAGATTAGGGTTTTCTTTGATGTTTAAACTCAATCCAATATAATACCCACTCTTCACTTTTAGTCTTCAATCAATTTCCATGCACCTCTCACCCATCTCTCTTTCGTGTCTTTATCCTTGGGATAGGAATAATCGTCATCTACCAAATGATGGAGTTTGTAAAACTTGCCACAATGAAGTCTTATAAATAAGAATGGGTCAGACTCTTTAACTAATAAAGATTAGGTTTGTTTAATACTTAGACAACAAAAAACTTATTTTTCATTTTTTGGTTAGCACTCGACTATCTTTCTCTCTTTCTCTCTCTTCTTATGGTGGATAATTAATTATCTTGTACTAAATGATCAGTTTGCAAAACTTGACATATTAAGCAAAAAAGTCTTATAAATGAATATGGGTCTAATTCATCATCTAAATTAGATTAGCTTTTCTTTAATGTTTATACATTACACATTACAATACTTATTTTTTGCCTTTTGATTTTCAATCTAATTTATGCTTATCTCTTATCCATCTCTCTATCTCTCTCTCACCCCATGGTAGAAGATTAGTTGTTGACTACTAAATGATCGTGTGGGGTTTAGTGTCAAAGATGATTGCATGAAAATTGATTTAATAAGATGATTAATGTTTGAGAGATGGTTTCACTTTGTTAATTGTAGGATTTTTTTTGAAAGATTGTTAAGATAGGATAAAGTATGCCCATACATCGTGCATTGTTATAAATTAAACTTTTGTATTACCTTGATCTTAAGGCATTTACAGTCTACTAAGTGACTATATATGATATGGATATGCTAAGACTCAAAATTTACTAATTATTTCCAAATACATTAATGACTCCAAGCACACAATATTCACACCCACACTAATTCTATAACTGCTCAATTGGTAAAGCCACTAACAATTATACATAGTCAAAATACACCTTAATAGACAAAAGGGGTCTATACTCAATCAAGAAGATACCAAATAGTATATTGATTAAAGTCATTAATTCTCGGAATTGCATTCAGACAACTTACTATTCATTGGTCTTCTTAAGGTTCACCAACTCTAGCTTTGTCCCATAATTTACTAGTAGGTTACCATGTTTACTTTATAAATTATAACACATCACTTGTAGTTGAAAAAGAAAAGAATGAACTAGAGCTTAACATTTATATACCACAAGTATATCCGCGTGTACAAATAATTAACCAATTATATGCCTATACGTATGTCTAATGCAACATGTAATAAATTCATAGTCTTTAGCATGTATGTCTAATGCATCTATATCTACCAAAATCATTTCTATGTATGACTTCACTCATGAACAATGCCATACATGAATCATTGATGTGTTGTGTTGGTAACATAAGTACTCCTTACTAACTAAACAGCAGCCACACACACATAACAAGAAATTATTAAGGCCCATAGTAATTTATCTTCATTTGATTCACTATCCTAAACAAACACACATAACAAATATAGTGTATACATGGAATGGTCGACTCTGATGATTGAAGAGGGTAAATTTCATAAAAAAGTATCAATATTTGAGAGTAAAGTTCATTTAAAACATCAACATTTCAAGTGGATGAAAAGAGGAATTAATATTTTGTAAAGTGAGTCAAATAACATATTTAAATTCTACTCTAAACATTAATACCTTAAATGAGTTTTGCAAAATACTGATTCATCTTTTTAACTATTCAAAAATATTGATATCTTAAATGGATTTACCCCCTAAATATTGATACTTTATGGTGTAATATATCTTAATTGAAGCTTTAAACTCCTAAAACCTGATATGTAAGAAATATTTAGTGGGATCACCTTAGGGTCATGTACTTTTGGACCACCTATAAATGACTAAAGATATACACAAAGGGATTTACATAGGTCACTATTAGGGGGCATGTATTTATCTGGTTATAAATATGTGATGAGAAAAACACCTATAAATAACCAATGGTACACAAAGGGATTTACATAAGTCATTGCTGGGGCATCATGCATTTTTCTGGTTATAAAAATAGTGATAAGAAAGCTTCATAGGGGTCTTACGTGGGTTGTGTTAGAGGGTTACGTACTTTTCTAATCACAAATACAATGCTAAAGAGTTATACAAAGGTGTTTCATGGGTTACGTTGGGGGTTATATGTTTTTATGATAACAAATATCTACTCCTCCATAAATTTGATAATAAATACAATGAATAAGAAGAATATAATGAATTCATGATCATAACCCTTTCAATTGACAATATCTCTCATTTTTTCAATGCAAGGTCTTTTACTTATTTCCAATTGTCTCTCCAGAGGTTTTTTTCAACAAAGTTGGCTAAAACCATTAGGGTTTCAATTAAATCTTGATATATATATATTATATGTATATATATAATTCTTAAAAACCCTTGAAGTATCTCTTCAAAAGAATACATGTTGAATTGATATAGTCCTCCATAGGGCATGGCACTCCTTAGACAATAAGTTCTTCAATAGCCACAGCCAGTGGCAAAAGTCATGGAAATATCTCATTTATTCTTTCCTTCGCCATATATCTAAGAGGTTGTGGGAGTCTTTGGCCTCTTTTTTAGGTCACCATTGTCTTTCATTTGGGTTGTTGTGGCTATTAGTGTATCCTTTCCATTTCTTCTCAAAATCTACCACTACCACCCTAGGCATGGGCCATGGGAACTCCTTGCTAATCCAACTTTGATTTTCTTCATAATTTCAAGTGCTTTCTTCACGAAACTTCATCTTCGCCTCAACTTAATCCTTAAACACCTAAAATGAACAATTTAACTCATTAAGTACCAGATTCCCATAGTTATCCACAAAAATCTATAACTTAAAGCTGAAAAATACTCATATTATAAGGGTACTTTGAACACCTATTAATTGTGTTGGACGATCACCTTTTGGAGAGAGTTTCACAGTGGTGTTGTAAACCCCTAAAATTTTCGAAATCGGTTTAGCATAAAAACCCTAACCGGAAGTCAAACGAAACCCTAAAGGTCAACGAAACCCTAGTTTACCGTATCAATCTAAATCCGGCATTGCCGTTTTCCTTGGCCCGGAAAAACGAAGTTGGGTTAATTAGCTCAAATAGTCCGTAATAACCATAGGTTTCATAAAAGTTTCAGTTTCGCGAATTTCGGATGTCCTTCGAACCCGATCGGACACAGTTCTCGAAAAACGTGTGGAAGCCCGGACAGTAAAAATATTCCGAATATACCGTTAGACTCGTAAAAATATAAGTTTTCCAAAAATATCAATTTCATAATTTTTCGGTAAGTAAAAATAACAGATATAGCTATTATACGCGTATTTTCTTACTACCGGTACTTTAATTGTCATATCTACTTTACATTACACTATTCATTACTATTCTACACTATTCTTTTATCTCTACTTTTTCTTACACCTACTCTTACACTCTACATAACTATTATCTTAACTTTTTACCTTTCCCATAACTTTATATCACATCTACCTTACTTATTACATCTTTTATTTAACAAAATACAAAAATTAAATCACTCCCTCTCTCCTCTCAAATGTGGCCGGCACTCTCTCTCTCTCTCCCTCTCCATTTGTTTTAATTTTGCATTTATTTTATTCATCCAAAAATCACTCCCCATTTTCCTATAAATACCCCCCTCCTCTTTCACTTCTTTCACACCACTTCTACACTAAAATTACTCTCTCAAAATCTCTCTAGAATTTCTCTCCAAGAAGCTCTTCAAGAAGTTCTCTTTAGGCTCATCTCCTTTAGGTAAAAGTTCTTCAAGAAGTCTCCATGTTCATCTACTTAGTATGAGCTTAGTGTATGTTTTCTAAAACCATGAAGGTTAAGAAAGCAACATTAGATTCATACTTTGTTTTTGTTCATAATATCAATTTCTTTATGTTCCTTATATTTCCTTTATGTTCTTTATATTTCTTTTATGTTCATAACTATCTACTATATCTAAATAACTATATACATATTCTTTAGAGCATATAAGCTCATAATCTTGCAATTTATTTACCTTTCATGCAATTTATTTACTTCAATGCAATTTATTTATTTCAAGATGTTTTTAAGACTAGTCTCTAGTCTTAGACTTGTCCTAATCAAGTCAAAACAAGTTTTTCTTCTTTCATTTTATTTCTTTATGGGACTAGTTTATTTCTTAGTCCCGAGAGCCTTGAAAAAGCTAAGACTCCAATACTTGATTTTATTATTTATGCTTTATGTTACTTTGTTTATTATTATTCTCATAATCATGTTCATTATAATGTTGTCCAAAAGTTTTATTTTCTAAAGATAATGAAATAAAAGAAGACTTTTTGTCACTTAGGAATAAGTTTATGAAAAGTATAAAATCAACACAAAACAAACTCATTTCTTTTCATGTTACCAAAAAGAGAACTCACAATAATTTTATAAACTACTTTTGCTTTACAAAGATATAAAATCTTATTATTTCCACCTTGTTTTTCAAAAGGAGATATTTTTGTTAAAATGTTCTTTTCATAAGAAAGAAAATAAGATGGATGACTTAGGAAATTTCTAAGTAAAGACCTTTGCAAACTAAATAGGCAAAGAAAAATTTATAGTTTGAAAACAATAAAGTTATTTCTTTTCAAGTTACAAGAGGAAATAATAGAATTAAGAAATTAGTTTTCTATAAAAGTCCTTAATTGTTCACACTTTTTTTATGAAGAAAAAAATTTTCATACATGGATGAATATTTTGAAATTAGGAGACATGAATGAGAAATTCAAGTAAAGATTTTTGCAAAACAAGTAAACAAAGGAATTTACACAAGAAAATAAGGAAAAGCATATTTTCTAGAAAAACTTCAAAAATATTATTAGTGTAACTTAGAAGTAGAAAATTTTATTTTCAAAAGTCACTTAGAAAAAGATAAATAAAACCAACATAAAACATTTTTAGAAAACAAAATAAACAAGGTATTCATTTCAAAGAAATTCACAAAAACAATTTCCGAAAAGCTTCAAACCGACATTGTTTTACTTAAGAAAAATAATTTGGACAACAAGACACTTGAGCATGCTTAAATATGAGTTATATAGTTATAAAAAGAGAATTTTTCAACTATATAGATAACTAAGTATTTATCAAACAAATTTTGATTTCTTGAACCAAAGTTGTTTTTACTTGAAAATCCGTGGTGAATTTTGTCACCAGTTTTTCGGAGCCTATGGCTTTGTTTGTGGGAAATAATTTTAGAAATGGGTAGATCTTTTCGAGTAGATAGAAATCGGTATATTATATGCGCGATTCCGAGTTAAAATGACCAAGTTATGGCCATTTTAAGTTGGAACATTCTTCCATACGAACTTTAACGTTCTTTGACATTGTTTTGTCAAAATTCAAGAAGATCTTCAAGAAAAACTCATTATGGGTATTTTCTTTGGTTAGGTGACCCCGAGGAAGGATTCTTCACCCCGAGAACTATTACGATTAGTGGAGTGTGTGAACGACTCATCCGCTTAGAGGAATAGACGACAATGGCATCGTGAGTTTATTTCCATTAAATGCTACACTTGTTGTGCTTGTAAATTAGTTGCACTAGAGTTAGGAAAAGATAAACCGATATGCATGTAAAATAATTCCTTGAAAGAATTCTAAGAATATCGAAGCCCGAATTGTTCTAAGTGATTGTTTTAGTATAATATTGATTTGTGTGAAATTCCTTGATCACCAAAGTTGAAAATAATTATGTTATGACTTTATAAATTAATGAACTCATGCATACCACGAAGTGAGTCACATTACATGGTTGGGATATTATCCTTGGGTGAGAAGGATAGTAGGCTCATGTCGAAAGCAACACTTGGCGGAAGATCCGAAAGCGATTGCTTGGCGGCTTAATGGAATATGCTTGGCGGTTGATCCGAAAGCAAGGTCAATTCAAGTAGGTTCGGAATACTTGGCGATGTGCTCGCAAGTATAAAAGTTTTTATTGAATGCTTGGCGATGTGTGCTCGCAAGCTTAAATTCTTTTATTAAAACTACTTGTTTTGAGTATCACCAAACCCCGAATGGAGGGCGTAAATCCATTCAACATATAGTTCCCGGAAAGCTATATGATTGTTTGCCCACGTGTTTGATGCATTACATATGTGTGATTAACCAACTTGTTTGAATCTTGTTACAAGAAGTTATTTATGGAAATAGTTCTCACTAAGCCTATTAGCTTATACCCCGATAGCTACCTTTTGCAGTTCCGTACTTATGGCTAAGGCCACGTGGACCATGTGGGCAGGTAATCCCTTTTGAATATTAGAACTCTGGATAAAGTATCATAGTATTAGCATGCAATTATTTATATAATAGCTTAGTAATTTAGGGAATTGTTCCTAAGTATGCACAGTCTTTGCTATGAACAAATATTCATTGTGAATCCTCTTTTCTTAATATGTTTTTATATCTCCTTAAGCTTCATTATTCCATATATGGTCCTCTAAAATTGTGAAAGTAAGCCTTACACTTAATATAAAAGCTTTTGGAAATGACTAAGGTTGTCATACTTAAGCTTTAATATTGAGTGTGGCGGACTGCCACGTTTAGGGTACCCGTTGGGGCGTGACAGGTGTTATGTGGGGTGGTGTTATGAGGTCACATACTTTCATAATCAACTTTTTTTTTTGGTTTTCCAATTTAGTTCTTTTCTTCTCTATTCCCACTTTAAACACATTTTGCCAAATTCATCCTTACAACATTTCCAAAAACTATCTTTTAACATAAACATAGATTTAATAAGTTTTAACCTAACAATTACATAAGAAAAGCACAAGATTCAAAGGAACATACTTAAAATTACTTTTGAAATCCTTCCACATCAATGAAAACTTGTGAGAACCTTTCTATTAAAGATACTCTTTCAATACAAAACTCCATATGTTTAGATGATTAATCCATAAAAGGTAACATCACTTACTACTTTGATTCACAATTCCCTCTTGAACAAATGTTCCATGACAATGTAGATAGTCACAACCTTGTAACTTCCAAAATTTCAACTTTTATGTGCTTTATCTATATTAGGAAAAACGGGTGATGAAAAGAAAACCATTTACGACCGATTCCATATGAAGATTCTTCAGAATGTGGATAGTCTCTAGAGAGAGGGAGAGAGAAGAAGAAGAAGAAGAAGAAGAAGAAAACTATTGGGAGAAAAGAAACATAAGAGATTTTAAAAGAAGGAAAAAAATATGTTAGAGGAAAATTATATACATATATATATGTGTGTGTGTGTGTGTGTGTGTGTGTGTGTGTGCATTAACACTCGCAAAATTCAAAGGGGGTGAAATGAATCCTTTACCCCTTATCTTAGTTACTTTTTATTTTTTGAATTTTATATATTTGTACATTTATTTTGGGCCATTTGAACTCTTTTCTTTATAAGAATAACATTCGTATATGCTTTTTTTTTCCTACCATTACAATAGGAAGGTATGATTCAAGCTTGATCCATTCCACTTGGAAGACCAGTGTTCATGCTATTAGGTGATAAGACTATTGACACATTTATAACAACCTTAAAGCTTCCTTTTCATAAAGGGTTATGGGGTTTGTCTAAATTCTATTCTTCTTGGATCATAGATGCATCAGTCGTAAGTAATTATGTATATATAAAAGTTATATTTAAAGGCACTATTGACATTTATGTCACTCGTAAAACATTAATAAAATAAAAATTAACAAGATAGACTGAGGAAACATGTTTATTAAGCTAGTCAAGATAAGAACATAAGTTTACTATCATAACAAGTAACAAATGATTTATGTTAGGGGTTATGGACTCATAATGGACATACTAAGATTCAGACGCAAATTTGCATCGAAAGCTTGTATGTCTAACTTAATGGGGTTTTTTTGTTTGTTGGTTGGTTTTTTCATTAGTTTAGTGTTGGTTTGGTGTTTGTTTAAATAAGACTATTTGTTAAGAAATAGATATAGATATAAAATAATCATATTTATTCATAAACAAATGAAATAGTCTTGATAAAGATGAGATGCAAATTAGGTGCAAATCTAGATCAGATGAAAATAAGATAATCTAAAAAGACCCCTAATTTACAATTACTTTAAGCTAATGTAGAAAGAATTGCAATAGTAGTTTAGGCTATCAGTATTAAAGCACCAAAGATAATGTTTTACCACGAGAATAAAAAGTGCTTTTTTTTATCAAAAGGACATATAATTAGTTTACTCCTCTCTTTTAATAGTTTAAAAAAAAAATACAAAATCTGTTTTCCAAAATAATGACACTAATATCCTTTCCCTTGGAGAATCCTCCATGAAATTTTTAGGGAAAATAAAAAGAAAAAGATAATTTAAATGTTGGTCTTTCTCTCTCTCTCTCTCTCTCTCTCTCTCTCTCTCTCTCTCTCTCTCTCCAGAAGAGCATCCTTATCCCTAGGCTACTTAATGAGTCATTTAAAGTACCATGTCAACATCTAAAGCAACCCTCTCTATTAAGCAACTCTTTACTTTATCCTTAGTTCTTTAAGAGGGTTGCTTATCTACTTTTTTTTTTCTATAAATTCTTTTGGGTCCCATTTTATTTTATTACCTTAAAATTATGTTTATGTATATATTTTTTAAAGATTAGATAAGAATGAAAGGACCAATGAGAGGAGAAGTGGATGGCTGTCTTTTTGTAAAAATTAACTATGTGTGAAAAACTAATAGGAGGAAAAGTGAGAGGGTTGATTGCCCAAGCTATTTTGGTTGCTAAACAACCTACTTGATTGCATAAGCAACTGTCACATCATCTATATCTCTTCAAGTTTCCATCAAGTACCCAAGGATAAAGATGCTATAAGTGATAGCGATTATGTTGGTAACTAATTCAAGAAGGCAATTAAGGCCATAATGTCTTATGGTAGAGCACTTATGGTGAATGACGCGTTAGTGTCACCTATCCAAACATGAGTCCATTTGACATATTGAGTGTCATTTTATTATTTTGAATGTTAAAAGCTAATAATCGCCCTTCTAAGAGCATATTAAATTTTAGGTTTTTAATCTAATTTAGGTAATATAGTCATGAAATTAATGGGTGAAGAATTTAAGTTATGATTTGATTATCTAGTATTGGTCACAAATGTTGATTTTAGTAAATTAGAAGGTAAAAGTGGTTAACATCCAAGAGTAAGACCACTTACATGAATAATAATAACTAGCAGTTTAAATTCTAAGCTATAGAACTAGTATTATGACATTTATAACAAATTACAACTAAGTTTTTAATGTTGTAAGTACATTTATGACATTGCACCAAATAAGTTGCATGTATTTATGACTATATATTACAAGAAAAACTAAAATAGGAATTTTACATGGTTAAAAGAAAAAAGAAGTTAAATGATTCATGCAAATATATAGTACTTCTTGAACTTCAATGCAAATATATTGGACTTAATTATACTTAATACAAATGTAGAGAATTTCTAGTGTACGCATGAATATATATCATGGAAAATGCTAGTCAAAGAACTTACATGGTAAAAGTTACAAATGTTATAGACTCAAGAGACCTAATTGAATTTTGGCACAATCATAGTGAACTTTGTAGGTCCTAGATAATGCAAGTTTAACTCAATATAATAACTCGAGGAGTGGGGCTTAGGATTGGTTATTCAAAATTTTAAACTTTTTCTTTCAATAAAACAACCTCTTAGTTAAATAAGTTCAATGGCCTAAACCAATCAAGCAAGAATATTAACAATAATAAAGTATGGATAATAAAAGAGAAGGGAAGAGGAAAGTAGGCTCAATATAAAGGTTCCGTCTTATGTGTCAATCATTTCTTCCAACTCTAAGTCAGGGATCCCGTCTTTCTACATTGGTATGCTCCACTTTATCTTATAAAGTAAGGATTAGAAAATTTTTCAAAAACAACCTTGGACTTAGTTCTCCTTGATCATCCTCCTAGCTAAACCTTAGCTAAACTGAACTTCAACGTCACTTATAATCTAGGATGTGCTTCACAGCACTTAAACAAATATCAACTATCACTAGCATGAAAGTTAAAAAAAATTGTAGCAAGATAATAAAAAAATTCAAAGTAAGATGCCAAAAGAAAAGTTGCAGGTCATAATGTTTGCTTTGAAGTATATCTTAGATTACAGCAATGTGTATATTCCAATTTTGAACTTCTTGGGCTTTTATATCTTTAATTCTAATTATTGGATTATGGATAGGAATATATCAGCCTTTGAACGCTAGAATATCCCTCAAATATCTCTTGACTTGGATAATGTTTATCTTCAATCATCTTTTGAAAAATCAAAACTTGACTTGTTATTTGTTTCCTCCATGTGTGTTGGATTTTCTAATATTTTTCTTCATATCTTAACCAAAGATTTTGAATTTAAATAGTTCTGTTCTCATCTGGTAAAGTCTTCAAGAGTATCCCACTTTTTTAGCATGAAATATATTTTCTCGATCTTAGTTATAATCTTTAGTTGTCTTCTTGAATATAACACGACAACATTTGATTTAAGTCCTTTGCAAAAGCTTCAAATCTTGCCATAATACAAATCTCTAAATCAACTAAATTAACAAATTTTAATTCTGTAGAAAACTAAATTTAAAAAAAAAAATTAAACTTGCTACACATTGAATAAAATGATCAATTCCCTTGGATATGTGTCTAAAAATAATCTATCCTTAGAGCTAGCCTTCAATATATATATATATAATATATATATAGGCTTTGTTTGATTTGGATTTCACCTATTCTATTCATTCTCGCATGTTCAAATTTTGCGCAAATGTACACTATGAGGTTTGCTTTGAATAATCATCAAGAACCTTCTAATGGTTGCTCTAGTTGTCTCTTATTCTTGTAAAAGCTTGATAATCATTTTCAATTTTTTTTTATTGCAATGAAATATATTTTCTTAAGCTTTTCTAAAGTCTATACACTTAATTAAACGTATTAATAGTTTAATATACTTTTTGTTATCATCAAAATCTTGTGAAAGAATTTAACATTCGTCTCCCTTTTTTTATGATAACAAAACTGTTTCTCAAAATTAGAACAATTCATTTGATTTTCAAAAATTGAAGACCGAACAGTTTAGAATTTCATATTTCAAATAATTTTAAATATATTCTATGATCATAATTAATAAGATCAACCATAATTATCATATTATTATCTAAAAAATTATAATAGAAATTATTTTTTTTTTTGTTTAGCATTTTCATCTTTAATTATGTACTTGTTTTAGTTTAAATTTTTACATTCTTTCTCCCTTTTTTGTTATCATCAAGCAAATACTCCCTTTGAATATATGAGAGAACTTGAACATATTATCTATAAGATATAACAACATTGGATAGAAAAAAACATTTCATTCCAAAAGAAAGGAAAGGATAAAGAAGTCTGATGAGATAGAAATTGAACAAAACAAAACATGATCCAAATCTGACTTAAATGTCTAGAAGCACAAACTGAAAAGATCAAAACATGAGATAAAAGAGCAAAGTCAAACTAGTTTGTCAACTTCTTCACAAGCTTTTGTATTTTCCCTAGCCAAAGTTTGACTCTCCTTCTAGTAGATGCTGGAAATGATTGACTATGAGTTCCTAAAGGAATAGAAGATGAAGTATGCTATGAAGATCTCCAAGTATGCAAATCTGGATTATAAAGGATAAGCTCTAAAGTAGGTTGGATAGACGAGGGTACAACAGCTGGAGTTAAACAAGCTTGATCATTATTTGTCTTTAGAGAAGAAACATTTTCTGAATTTTCTTTTGGAGTAGAGAGAGGTATTTGATGTGGAGTTTGCTATGGTGGACAAGGTACAAGTGTGGGAGAAGCTTTAGATGATTGAAACTTAGATTTCTTCTCTTATAGAAGATGCTGCACACATACTAGAACTTCCTTTTTAAACATTTCAAACTTCTTTTCCAAAAGTTTGACCAATTTTGCCTCAAAACTACCTATAGAAGTCTCTCTAGATCCATTGAAATTCACATTTCTAGTCTTAATATCCGAATAAAATGTTATGCCTTGATATCCTTCCTCATTTATCTTTAGATCCCCTTTAGTCCTCATTTTCTTTTTCTTTTCCTTTGGAGGCATAAGTTTCTTTCTAACTTTCTTTGAGCCTCCATCTTCTACAACCTCATTAAAATGACTCGACTCCCCCTTAACAATTGTCATATGCTTTTTAGTAACATGTTTCTCATGAATATAAAAAGGAGCCATCTATACAAATCCATTTCATTGCCCTAACATATATGTTCATGCACTTCTAATTCTTCTCATCCAATCTTTATTTTTCCAAGATGAATTGAATGTTTGGTTACATTTAGTCCTTTAAACTTGAACAATTTCATCAGCATTGAAAACTATGAAAAATCTACCTTATTGTTAGCTAAACTAAACTTTGAGGTCACTTGCAATCTAGGATGTGCTTCACAGCATTGATAACAAATATCAACTATCACTAGCTTAAAATTTAAAAAAATTGCAACAAGATAATAATAAAAATTCAGAGCAATTCGCTAAAAGAAGAGTTTCAGATCACGATGTTTGTTTTGAAGTATGTCTTAGATTGCAATAATGTGTCTATTCCAATTTTTAGCTTCTTGGGCTTTTATATCTTAAATTGTAACGACTGGATTATGGATAGGAATATACCAGCTTTTGAACGTTAGAATATCCCTCAAATATCTCTTGACTTGGACAATGTTTATCTTCAATCTTCTTTTGAAAAATCAAAACTTGACTTGCTATTTGTTTCCTCCATGTGTCTTGGATTTTCTTTGATATTTTTCTTCATATCTTAACCGAAGATTTCAAATTTAAACAATTCTGATATGATCTAATAAGGTCTTCAAGAGTATCCCACTTTTTAAGCATGAAATATCTTTTCACGATCGTGATTATAACCTTTAGTTATCTTCTTGAATATAACACGACTACATTTGATTTAAGTCCTCTGCAAAAGCTTTAAATCTTGTCATAATATAAATCTCTAAATCAACCAAATTAACTTTATTTTAATTTTGCAAAAAATTGCCTAAAAAAACTTTATACTTGCTATGCATTGAATAAAATGATCAATACCGTTAGATATATATCTAACTTTTAGTGGAACATGATGAATTTGTTACCCAAATATCTATCCTTGGAGCTGGGCCTTCAAACATCCAAAAAAAGCTTTGTTTGATTCAGATTTCACACATTTTGCTCATTCTCGGGCATTCCAGTTTTGTGCAGATGTACTCTCTAACTTTTGTTCTTGAATTCTCTTAAACTGAAAAACCTTCCAAGAAATCTTTTGATGTTTACTCTAGTTGCATCTTATTCTTGTAAAAACTTGATACTCATGTCCAATCCTTGTTTTTTTTTTTTATGAAATATATTTCTTAAGCTTTTCAAGAGTTTGCACACTTAATTAAACATATTTGTAGCTTAAGATGCCTTTTGTTATCATTAAAATCTTATGAGAGAACTTAACACAAATAATAAGATGAGATAATAAATTACATAAATATAATATATATAAATATAAATAACTAGGGTAAAAATAAATGAAGAAAAGTAGAAATTAAAAGAAAAAAATACAACAAAGGAAAAAGAAAAAAAAAAAACAATTTAGCCACCCCCTTGGATGGTCTTTTTTTATTTTTTTTAATTTTTTAAAGTTTTATATTATTTAATTAATTAGTATATACAATAATTGTAATATTTGAGTAAGATTATTACCTTTTGGTGGTAACACACCATCATTTTTGCAAAGTATGCATGGACATTGGCAAAAAGAGAGCGACTCTCTTATATTTTCAAAAGTTAGAGTGTTTATGTATTTTATAAAATATACATGAGTTATCAATATCATTTACACCATCATGTATTTTATTTTATGTAATTTTTTTCTTTTTATATTGCAACCCTTTTTAAAAGTTTGGGAAAATAATTTTAAAATGATAATTTCTTATGGTAATAATTATTTTGATAGAAATAATAGGGTCTCTTCCCTTAAATGACAATATCTTTCTAATCTTTTGATAAGATAGCTAATCTTTCCTAAACCTAAAGAGTTCTTTCTACAAATACTCATAGATATCTAGATAAATTATTTAATTTTATAGAAAACGCTAAAAGGAAAAAAATTCTTTAGTATCAAAGTTGAATCCTTAATTCAAAAAACTAGAGCAACAACTCATTAAAAGGTCCCTTTTATTATTTAAACATTTTGTCAAATATATTTTAATTTTCATCTTTTATTAACCTAAAAGTGAAATTTAAGTTTAAAAATAGTGTAGTTGTTGCAATATAGCTTAGTGGTATCAATATTGGTCTCTTAAGTGAAATGTACTAGATTCAAATTCCTCCTCTCCTATTGTAATGATTGAAAAAAAAAATAGTAGAAAATAGTTTCCCTTAAAACATAAAACATTTTCATATTGTTGCAAAACTTTTGGCACTTAACAGGACAATAGCTTATACTTTTCAAAATGACAAACCATTTTTAGATTACTCTCTCTAGTAGGATGTACTAAGAAGACATTAGCATGGTTTAGGTATGACTTGTCGGATTGGTTCAACTCTATAAGTCATGACTTGAGTCTTAACTTAGTGTGTTGCTAGGTCATAGACGAGTCATTAGTGATAACCCATCAACCTATCGGGTCGACCCATGGAAAAAAAGAGGAGAAAATAAAATAAAAAGAAAAGTGAGAGAAAAATGTAAATAAAAATAAAATTTTAAACTATTTTTCATGTTAAAAGTAAAAAACTTGTCATTATCTATTATATTAAATATGATGCTATTATTAACAATACAAGTAATGATTATGCTTAAAAGGATATCCAATTGAATTTGTATAGATTTCTAATAAGAGTGATTTCTTGTTTCATAACAATCTGGTTGAATTTTATGCTGTTTATATTTGTAATCCCACATTGCTATTTTTATAATTAAAATTGGATATGCTTGCATATAAATAAATTCACATCTTCAACAATTCTTTTAACAAATGAGATGAGACTATTTTTCTTAGGTTTAATTCCATTTCAATTTAAAATTTTGTTTTAGTTGATTTTAAATTTATTTTTGTTTTATTTTTCTTGATATTTATTTTCTTCATGTTTTTTAAAAACAATTATATGGTTCAATGGCCATGAACGGACTTAGCCTACCTTAGGTCGAGTTTGTTTTAGGCCATCCCTGACTAGACTCGTGACCGATGTTACAAGCTAGTTTAGACATGTGCTTATACCTAGTACTAGGTTTAAATTCCTTTTCTTTCATTGTAATGAGTAAAAAAAAATTAAAAAGAATATATAAAAATAGTTTCTCCCATAAAGGAAAACATTTTCATTTTGTTGGAAAAACCTTAACATTTAATATGACCACGACTTATACTTTTCAAAATGGAAAGTCGTTTTTGGATTACTCTCTCCACAAGTGTTCTCTCTCTAAAAAAGTAATTCTATTTGATTTTTATTCAAATTGACCTATAAATTATATTTTCAACCGAAAAGGTTTTAGTGGGAAAAAAAAAATCAAA
Source organism: Combretum micranthum (assembly GCA_024138025.1). Classification (NCBI taxonomy): domain Eukaryota; kingdom Viridiplantae; phylum Streptophyta; class Magnoliopsida; order Myrtales; family Combretaceae; genus Combretum; species Combretum micranthum. Next base: position 826,547 of record JAMXBD010000443.1, read on the forward strand.
ACTTTAATGGAAAAAAGAAAAAGCTCAAAACATAACTTATAGAGTTATATATATAAATATAAAGAGATTACAACTATCGATATAAAAATTTTATACACCGGTATACCTTTTACATAAATGGTATAAAAGGCATATAATGCATATATGATAATATATTCATAATACTTTATTTAGGTATGACTATAATATACAAAAAATTCATATCAAACATTGAAAAAATCTTTTTAGTACAATTTTACAAATACAACTAAACGTATCAAAATATGTTGTTTTTAAGACAATAGTTCTTATTGAAAACATATTCTATTAAACAAGGGATTTGCCTTGAAACAAATAAAGCCTTTATGCTATTTCATTGCACAAAATCAGTTGCAAAAATATTACATAAATTAATTAAATATGAGAAACTTAGTTCTCAAAAATATAAAACAATGGGAGAGCCGGTTTTCCTTTTAATCTCATAGTATATTACCTAAGCACACTTGATTACTTATTGGTAAGTGTTGAGTCTTCTATTTTGGTTCTATTAGATTCTCTTTACTTGATTCTAAATTATCCTATCAAGAAGAACTCGGAACATAAGGTATAATAATAATATGCTTCATAAAAACTGAATTACTTAAATTTAATCAAATTTTCGTAAAATATACAAGATTTCTAGGGAAATTGTTCTATTTTCATTTACTAAATCAATTAAGCGTTTAATGGATTCAATCTAAACTACCCAAGAAAATTAATCCATAATAAAATAAGGCCCTGCAAATCCAATAAAACAAAAAGAGGATTCTCGGCTAATATATCAATAGAAGAAGAAGTGAATTAAACATTGTAGATGAGTCGATCCTATTGCTATAATCACACATGTGTAATATTTGGCTAGCACTATATGTGGCTTTAGAAAAGTGGCTTGCAATGGAACATAAGGATGACTTAAGGAGAGATAAGATACGAAGAAGGAGTAAACATTCCCAGAGACCTCATGTGGTATTAATCCTACAGTTCTTAGAAAAAGACAATGCGTTCTCACATGCTTTTTGTTGAAAGATTATTTTTGTAGTATAAGAATTATTGGTCATTGTACCGAATATGTATGCAATAATAAAACTAGTGAGTACTAAGTCGAATCCACAGGGAACTAATTGACTAAGTACTAGATTATAGTAATTTTACTCTAAGCTAGGTAATCGAATTGGAGGTTGAGGTTTCTAAACTAATTAAACTATTTCTACCGCTATAAATTACGGGTCTGTTTGTTTTGGCTTTTTTCCGGCAGATACAGACACTTTTTCAAATTTTTTTCTAACAACTTATTTATCAAGAAATAGATATAGATAAAAAAAAGTTGACAGTTCTCATCAAAAGATCAAATAGAACAAATATAGATGAAATTTAGATGCAAATCGGATATATTTTACACATATCATTTTAAAAAATATCACGGGTGCTCGTTGTGCGTCGGTTAGCTGTTGTAGAGCTCGATGGAGTCTGTTTCACTCATCTATCCATGTCAGATGCTCGGATCACTGCTGCAACAGAATCAGATCGTTGTGAAGCTTGGAGTGTTCGAGTCTATTTTTGGTCTTGTCGATGGGTAGTAAGCTTGGCTCCTTGAAGGGCTCGGTAGCTGACACAAGTCTGGATGGTACATGTCTATTGCTGCCCTTGCTTGATTGCGACTTTAACCAGGTTGGTGAAGACAATCGAGTTAGTGGTGATCGAGAGTCCTGCTTGGGCTGCGCTTGGTTGGTGATCAAGACTTGGTGATGGCTGAAATAGGTCGGGTGAACATCGGATGTTGGTGAGTGCTCTATTGCATTGTTTTGGTCGGTGCTTGACACTTGTCTTAGGCGCTCAAATTTAGTTGCTCGAGCAAAGTGGTGTGCAACAGCTCGGCATGGAGAAGCAGGTCAGCTCAGGCTTTTCTTTCTTCAGTTGCTGTTCGATGAGGTTGGCTTGAGCTCTGACATGCGCTACTGTTGTTGGAACGAGATTAGGTCATTGCTTAGCTCCACTCGACAAACAGTTTGGATCCTTCTATTGTTCTTTGCTGCTGTTGCTTGAGAATTCAACTCAAGTCAATGAAGTTAGGAGCTCTATCTCGAATCAGTTCGTGATTATGAGCTCGTTTTTTGGACTGCAACACTGCTTGGATTCGTTGCTGATTTTAAAGTGCTTCCACATGCTCAGTTGAACTGTAGCACTAAATCAACACAACAAATATAGTCCATTTAGAGTCCTTAAATCATAATTTTGATCCTTTTTATCAAATTTTTGCACAATTGTTGATCCATGTTCATGTAATTCATCCATTTTTTTTTTATGGAATTTTACTTTAAAAGCATAAAAAACATGCATGAAAATATGTGATAAATGTAGGATAACTGTGTATAAAATACGTATCTATCATGTTCTTTATTCAAAATCCTATTTGATTTTTGAGACTATAATATAACAACACAACATCATTTCTTTAAATTTTTGAAATCTTCCAAATGAGGGGGAGCCTTGGGGTATTTTTAGTTTGACTATTTATAGCATCTGTTGGATCGTGTGATGTGTCAACAGTCATGATGAATCATCTTACTAATGGATCCTTCCATAGACTCATATTGAATTTAAGCTCATGAAATGCCTTTTTTATGTGCTTGAGCTTCTCTTAAAAGGTGGAAAGTGGATAGACAGGTCTAATGATCCTTTCCCCAAGCCAACCATGATTAACCTCTTTTAAGTTATCCTAAGGCATGGATTGGACTTTTAGGCCCTATTATCTAGATCAAGTTTCAAATCTAGATATTTTATGTTGTAATATTAGCCCTCTACAAACATGTAGATTAGATGACATAGAATGTAAATAGTAAAATAAGAAAACAGGTAAATTACACAAGAAGATATCAATGTTTGGAGATAAGTTCATTTAAGGTATCAACGATTTAAATGGTTAAAAAGAGGTATCAGCGTTTGACAACTGTGTCAAATGAGGTATTAACATTTTGTAAAGTTCATTTGAGGTATTGACATTTGGATTATTTCAATTAAATCTTTTTAATTTTTACTAATGGTCGATTATTGATACCTTATTTAACTTATTTTTTTAAATATTGTTGATACTTTTTTTTAACCACTCATAATGTTGATATCTCAAATGAAATTACCCTTTAAATGTTAATATATCTTTTTAACTACTTAAAACGTTGGTAGTTTAAATGAACTTACCCCTAAATATTGGTACCGACTAATTAACTAATAAGAAAACTTAACAACTCAAGCTCTATAGATAAGACTTGTTGTGCTCTCCCTACAATTCACTTCTATAATAGGTCACTTGTGAGTGTAGAGAGGAAAACTACTCTTAAATCACACCCAAACTAATAGGCAATGAAAAACTCAAAATTGTACATGAATAAGAACCATCCAACTCAAACATAATCTTAACATCGTAATCAACAAAGTTAAAAACTTATATATATATATATTATATATATATTGGTAGAATCCAAGTTCATTAGCTAAAACTTGAAGAGGGGTTACGTGCTAGCCATGTTAGCCTACTTTGCCTCATATCACATACAAACACATTTGTAGGGATATCCCTTTCATGCATTGTAGGGTCCTACTCATTATAGACATAAAAAAGTTTTACTTGGAGTTCTCAAACAAAATATTAAACACATCAAAGGCATTGTCAAAAAGAAGATTCAAGACTTTTTTCAAAAAGCTTGTTGCAAGGTCATGGGCTACATCGTTAGCATCCTTTGTCATCCAGTCTATTGTCTATGCTAGGGAAGATCGGATTAAAGATCTTCACTGTATAAGATCAATTGGAATAAAGTCAAAGTTAATATCATCAGACTTGATCCGCCACATCGCCATGGTTGAGTCAGTTTCAATCACAAGATTAGAAAGATTTAGGTAACTATCCGCATTCCCCACAAGATAGATTAGATTTTAGCTTCAAGGAGGGATGCAAATCTAGCTATTTTAATGAAACCTTTAATTACTCTACCTCCAGAGTCTCGAATAATGCCCCTAGGCTAGCCATGTTCATGTCTGATGAGAACGAGGCATATGTATTGAGCTAAAAATAATTTTTCATTAGGAGGTTGCTAAAGGCATATCTCCAATCGTGGGAGAGTTTACATTTATAGCTATTCTGGGTGGCTCAAAATTCTTTAACCTGGCATTTAATAATTTAAGATAAAGCTTCATTGTTTAAGTTTTTGAAGATCCGATTATTTCTCTCTAACCCGACATTCTATAGGAAGAAACCTAGCCAAGTCTGTAGAGGATTTCCATGCTCTCCCATCTCTTCTTCCTGTAACTTTAAAATTGTATCGTAGCTAGTCCTCAAAAACCAAGTGGGTTTTAAAAACATTTGTCCTTCCAACTTCTTACCATTTTGATCTAGTCCATGGATAGAGAGTGAAGAGATGGTGGTCTGTTTCCTAATGGCAAATGCAGAAGATGCATGCATCTGATTGCAAAGTCATACCTTTGTTCAAGAGATTTTCCCTAGTGGGTAGTACCCTATGATTTTTTGTAGTCTGGGATGTACCATATCCATTCTTTTCCTTTTGTGTTAGGTCCTTTTTCTTTCCTGCAACACCTCTTATATTCCTCTTTGACGGTGTGTTGATCGTTAATTTCGCAATTGTAGCACCAAACATCCTCATTATCCCTATCTTGGTCTATGGAGCCTACCCCTAGCCAAGATTCAAGATGCGTATCAAGTGGATAGCCAATTAGGGTTTCATTCCATGATTTGATATCCATTCATGTTTCAGCAACCTTAAGCTGTTCCATTTCTTTAGTTAGGGGACTAGTAATGAATTTTCTAAAAGGGCCTTCCTCCTTCCAGGTGCCATACCAAAAGAACATCGTGCAGCCATATTTGAGTCTTATCATACCCAAATCATGGACCTCCTCCGGGGTGTTAACAATCTCCTTCGTCATTTTGCAGCTCCTACCAAATCCCTATTTACCTTGAACCTTCCTCCTTTTTAGTTTTTTCCTTATAAGGTTGGCCCATGTTACTTTGGAAGCATGGAGTTTCCAAGCTAAGCGCATAGCACAAGCTTTTCCTCTCTTCATTAGGTTGTAGATACCAACACCACCATTTTCCTTAGGTATGGCCACCTTCGTCTATTCAAGATCATGCCATTTCTTATGTTCATTTAGGTTATTAGAGCCCAGAAAAAATTTTGAATGATCCACTCTGCTTTGTCCATAAACAAGGATGGAAGCTTAGTGGATTGCAGGTTGTACCCTATCATTACTTCAAGGATAGATTTGATGAGAACCTGTTTTCAACCATACATTGTAAGTTAGTTTCTATCCATTCAACTTTCTTTTGAGCTTTTCTAGAGTCTCCTCTAAGGTTTCTTTTTTGGCATTTCCCCTTTTATAAAAAATAATTCTTATATACTTGCCTAGGTCCTCCTTTTCCTTAAGGTTTGCTCTACTTGAGATTTCCTTTCTCAGGTCTTTTGGTATGTTTGGAAATAAAATAACAGATGATTTGCTGTAATATGTTTTCAATCCTGTTGCAATCTCCAGGTTTCTCAAGACATTCTACAATTTCAATGCTCACTTCTCCAAAGAAGATGATTTCATAAGCAAAGAAGAGGAGTGAAAGTTTTAAGTCCACCCCTTTAATTTAATGGGTTTACACCAATTCATCTCCACACATAGGTTAATCCAGCGACTAATAACCTCTAATGCTAGAATGAAGAGATAAGGAAATAAAGGTCCCCTCGTCTTAGACCCCTAAAGGCTTTAAAAGATCTTGACATACTACCATTCAGGATAACAAAAAATGTGGCAAAAGAGAAGAAGAAAGCTATGAGTTTGCATTAGGGAATTAGGAAGTTAAGGTACATTAGTGCATTTTGAATAAAGTCCCATGATAAGGTATCATAGGCCTTCACAAGGTCCACTTTCCATACAATCCAACCTTTTTTTTTCCCTTTTTTGCAGTAAAAAGCAAGCATAACCTCTTATAAGAGTTGGTGGGTTGAAGCTAGCAAATATATATATTTAGGTTTGGATAAATACAATTTCAAATCACAACTTGAAGTTGAAGTTTTCAAAATTTATAAGGCTAATTGGTTCTATTCAACTTTAGTTTAGTAACTTCCAACATTGTCAAGCGCACCTATCGAAGTAGTATAAAAAGAATTAGGTCAGATCCTAAGGAATTGGTAGCAAATACCACACTTACATTCTATCCATTATCTAGACAAGGAAAAATTTAGAACAACATGGTAAAAACAAAAGCTAAGCTATGTTAATGGAATATTCATAAATGTTTGCTAGGCAAAATTAAAAAATGGGTTTGTAACTTTGCAAAAACAACAACCTAGGGTTTACTACATCAATTCCTTATAACGTGATTTAATAAAAATAATACTCTGAGAGAGTGTTTTGCTAGGATACTGGCATCGCTGGATTCACTAATGTAATCTAAAGCTTCTTTCGAAGTCAATAGTTCTAAATCTAAATACTAGATCTGCATAAAGAATAAGAATCCTTTGTTTGAAAAACCAACTCAATGAATTTTAAAAACAAGTGACAGAAAGTCTTCACCCATCCTCTCTCGTGATAAAAAGGATTAACTCTATTAGTAGCTATAGATCTATTCAAAAGAATGACCTCTTAGCCTATTCAATTGAAATCAAGCATGGATTTAATAGGTGCACCACACAGTTAGACCCACGAAAATACATCAAGCTACTAATTACAAATACCCAGTCAATTTACTTGAAAGCATATTTGAAATTACATGAATTAGGATTTGGATTGGCAAATCCTAAGCTGTTGGAGATTATTTCTCCATGGGTTTAAACATTTAAGAACAAATATGAAGAAATAAAATCAATTCGAAGAATAATTCGATTAATTACTTAAAGTCTTGTAATGATTATAAACATCAGGGTTAAAATGATTTTACCTGGAAAACTATGAGTTCACTTAGGAAGAAGAAAATTGATTTCTTTCGCCTTAGAATTCTCTTTCTAAACTAAGTCAGAGAAAATTTACACTATCGTACATTACTCTACAACGCATGTTCGCTTGTTTATTTATAGACTAAAGGCACATAAAACACGACTTATTTATTTCAAACATGGCAGATTCTTTTATAACAAATTCTTTTCATTTTCCCATACGTACGTCTTTTCATGTGCTTTGGCTGTTGTAAGATAAATTGCAGCTTTGGTCGAGTGCTTGCAGTGAAGGAAAAATAGACTCGTCACTGAAACGCTAAAGAATGCTCGCGTTTTTATCCATTCATCTATCAAAGGTAAAATTCAAGTCGTCGAGGCTCGGAGTCAAAGAATTGATTTTCAAATAGCAACTGTCGAAGGTCGAATGCGAGGCTTGACTTTGAGGCTCGACATAAGCTTTTCTGTAAATTGAGGCTCGACCTCCTCATAACACATGTTGAGGATCATGTTGAGGGCTCAAGGTTGAGGCGCGACAGACCATTTTTCCTTGTTCTACTTCAACTTTTCAGCCTTCATGGCAATTTCACAGGGCTTGACTTTGTCTAACTTTGACTTTATTTGCTCTTTCGCTCCAAATTGATAAAAACACTTCATTGCTTCTTCTTTGGATTCAAGGAGCTATAAAACAACAATTAACATTAAAAGCACATGTATTCATAGGAATTTATTAAAAATGCACCAAAATGAGCTCAAATTCCTATGAAAAAGATAGAGTAAAGAGACTTATCAAATTCCCCCACACTTAAGCCTTTGCTTGTCCTAAGCAAAACATCATTCCAAACCAACAAGGCTTAACAAGAAAACAAATCATAAATGATAATTTGACCAGATCAGATAATTTGAATCATCTCAGCACCTCGAATATTCAATCATCTTTTGACTATGCTAAAAATTACTTTTGCTGAAATCACAAAATTATCTATAAATCAGCCTTTACCCTCATCATTTAATAAAGAATTCTAAAGCAAAAATTATTTAAAAGATCAATCGAAGTAAGAAAGAAACTCAATCAACTTTATTGCCTTATACATATAAGTATGTAGTTCCTTAATCACTTCTCTAAGCATCATAATAAAAAATGAAGGCATATACTTAGATTATACCCTGAATTTTTTTCCTTAAGTGTGCTTTTTATTTTTATTGATTATTATGTACTTGATGCTTTGGGGGAAGATTTTTGCGTTCTTCTTTTTAATACCTCTGGATGGGTTTTACCGCTTCTTTTCACTTTTCTTTTTTTTTTTATGGCTTATTTAAAATTGAAAGTGAGGACAAGAAATTACTCTTTTGAAGACCAACCCATGCCTATTTCAACTCCAAGTGCTTTAGTTTTCATTTTTTTTTTCAATTTTTGTTTGTATAAAGCATAAGGAAAAATCATCAAGTTACAATCATCATTTGATTCTTCATCAAAGATTACACGCTCTCAAAATCACTAAATCTGAAAAAACATACAGATCATTTAAGCTTTTAAGAAAATTGAGTATCCTTACCAAGGACCTTAAGTTAATTCCAACTTTAAATTTCTAAACTAAACAACAAGTAAAACTATTCCACACAAATATAGTAAAGTGATTTAAACAAAGTAAACATAATTCAGTCTCATGATAATTTAACTGATTATTCAATTGATTTTTTAAAAAAAATTTAACCATTTCATTGATTCCTTATGATTTTACATAGGAAAATTGACCTTTATCCACAATTACTCTATTTCAGAATCATTCAACATTCAACCTAACATCTTGCTAATCCTTCCTCTCCACTTAAACTAAACATTGTCATCGATGTTTAATAGCATGCATATAAACAAGGGATTCAAATCAAATCAAATTAGAGCAAGATTCAAAAATTAGAAGTTCAAACAAAAACTTCTTTTTTGTGAGACTTGAGGGTCAAATTGTTATTTAGTCTTCAGTGCCCTGGAATTTTGTTATAAACAATTTCAATAGTTATCAAGGCTCAATCAGAGCCTTGATAGAGTATGGACAAAAATTTGTCATAGAAAAGAATCTGCATTACTAAAACGAATAAAAGAATCAAAGAAAAGAAATGGGTTGCCTCCCATCCATCGCTTGTTTAAAGTCTTAAGCTTGATAACCACTTCTTCTACAGCTCCATGAGGCTGCATCAAGCTCAATGCCTCTATCATTTTGGGATCTTGAGGTGGTCCTTTGTATAATTTAAGCCGCTGGTCATTAACCTTGAAGAGCTCACCATCTGAACCTTTAATCTCTACTGCTCTATGAGGAAAAACTTTGTGTACCTTAAAGGGTCCTAACCATCTTGATTTAAGCTTCCCTGGGAAAAGCCTCATTCTAGAGTTGAATAATAGCACTTTTTCTCTTGCTTGAAATTCATGTGGAAGCTTGATCTTGGAATCATGCCATTTCTTGACCTTTTCCTTGTACAACTATTGTTCTCATAGGCTTCCAAACGTAGCTCATCCAATTCATTCAACTGAGAAAACCTTCTCTTTCCAGTAGCTAAAAGGTCATTATTCAGTAGCTTTATAGCCCAATATGCTCTGTTCTAACTCTATAGGCAAATGACATACTTTTCCATACACTATTCTGTATGGAGTTGTACCCAGTGGTGTTTTGAAAGTTGTTCTGTATGCCCACAGTGCATCATCCAACTTTTTAGCCCCATCTTTTCTATTAGATGCTATTGTTTTTTCAAGATGCGCTTGAGTTCTCTATTAGCGACCTTAGCTTGTCCACTTATTTATGGGTGATAAGGGGTACATACCTTATAGTGTACTCCATATCTTTTTAAAACTTTTTCAATTTGATAGTTACAAAAAGGGTACCTCTATCACTAAGTGAAGCACATGGACATCCGAATCTTGAAAATAAATTTTTTTTTTTCAGAAAATTTGTGATAATTCTGGCATCATTGGTAGCGCAAGCTTGAGCTTTCACCCATTTTGAAACATAATCAACAGCTACCATAATATATTTGTTACTAAAGGACATGGGAAATGGTCCCATGAAGTTTATAACCCAGACATAAAAAATTTCGCATTATAAAATAAAATTTTGAGGCATTTCATCCCTTTTTGAAACATTGCCTATCCTTTGCCAATTATCACAATTGGAAACTAAAAATTTTGCATCTTTAAAAATTGAGGGCTAGTAGAACCCAACTTCCAAAACCTTGCCTGCTGTTCTGTTTGCACCATAATGACCTCTAGTTGGTCCACTATGGCAATGATTTAAAAATATTCGGCCTTCTTCGTGTAAAATGCATCGCCTAATTACTTGGTCTGAATAAATTCAAAAGAGATATGGATCTTCCTAAAAATAATATTTCAAGTTAGAAAAGAACTTTTTCTTTTGATTATAATCAAGCTCAGTAGAAACCTCCTTATCGACCAAGTAATTAGCTATGTCTGCAAATCAAGGCTTAAATTCATCTACGGTGCAAACAAAATATAACTTTTCATCTAGAAAAGTGTCATCAATTTCATCTTTCAAATCATTCACATATGGACTATCAAGCTGCGACAAGTGATCTACAGTTAAGTTTTTTTTTCTATCTTTAATCTCTAAATCAAACTCTTGCGACAATAAAATCCAAAAAAATCAATTTTTGTTTAGCATTAGTCTTTGCAAGCAAGTATTTTAGAGTAGAATGATCAGTGAAAACTATAACCATGGAAAGAATTAAATATGACTTGAATTTTTCAAACGCAAAGATGACAGTGAGCAACTCCTTCTTAGTTGTTGTGTAGTTCGCTTGAGTAGTTGTTAATGTCCTACTGGCGTAATGAATTAGCTGGAAATGGCGATTCATCCTCTTTCCCAGAACAGCTCCTATTGCTAAACACTGGCATCGCACATGAGTTCGAAAGGCATATTTCAATTAGGTGCCACCATGATTGGTGCTTGTGTAAGTTTTTCCTTTAATAATTTGAAGGCAGAATGGCATTCTTCATCAAAATTGAATTGGGCATCTTTCTCTAGGAGATTGGTCAATGGTCGAGCTATCTTCAAAAAATCTTGAATGAAGACCTACGAAACTTTTGATGCTTTTGACTGTAGTAGGTGGTGGCAGTTTTGCAATAGTATCAATTTTTACTGTATCCACCTCGATACCCTTCTTGGAAATTTAATGCCCCAAGACAATTCCTTCTTATACCATGAAATGACATTTCTCCCAACTTAACACCAGATTCGTGTCTTCACATTTTTGAAGGATCTTGTCCAAATTCTGGAGACAGTCATCAAATGATTTCCTAAAAACAGAGAAGTCGTCCATAAAGACTTCCATGATGTCTTCAACATACTCTTTATGGATGGCCAACATATACCTTTGGAATGTTGTTGGACCATTGTAAAGCCCAAAAGGCATCCTTTTGTATGAAAAAATTCCATAAGGGCCTGTGAAGATTGTTTTCTCTTGATCTTCATGGGCTCTGGGGATTTGGAAGTAGCCAGCCATCTCATCGAGGAAGCAATAGTAGTCATGACCAGCTAGTCGCACAAGCATTTGGTCAATAAAAGGCAAAGGGAAATGGTCCTTTTTGGTGGCATCATTAAGCTTTGTGTAATCTATACAGACTCGCTAGCCAATGAACATTCATGTAGGTATCAATTCATTTTTGTCATTAAGAACAACTTTCATTCCCCCCTTCTTTGGTACTACTCGAGTAAGGCTTACCCAAGCACTGTCAGAAATGGGATAAATAATCCCAACATCCAAAAGCTTTAGCACCTCTTTCTTCATGACTTCTTTCATATTCGGGTTCAACCGTCTTTGTGGTTGAACCACTGGCTTAAAATTGTTCTCCATTAGAATTTCATGCGTGTAGAAAGAGGGACTTATACCCTTGATATCTACAATCTTCCATGCTATTGCTTTCTTATGACTCTTCAAAATCTTTAATAGCTTTTTCTCTTGTTCCCCATCAAGCTTGGAAGATATGATGACAGGAAATTTGCAGTTCTCCTCTAAAAAGGCATATTCCAAATGATTTGGAAACTTTTTCAGATCTAATTCTAGTGGTTCTTCAAGGGAGGGCCTCAATTGCTTGGCATCATCTTTACCCTTCTCTTCCCCTTCTCGATTCTTTATAATTTCTTTGTTAGCTTCAAGGTGTACAAGCTCCTTCTCGGGCTCATCTTCATTTTCATCCTTCTTTCCCAAGTACGCCTTATCAACCAGATTTTGAATTACTTTAAGGATCTCAGTATCCATAAGTTCAAAGACTAGGCAGTTATCATCATTCATCATCCCTTACCTTGAACTTTCAGTTAATTTGATTATCATTCCATCATCCTCCACTCTTAGTGCTAATTTCTCACTTTTTATATCCATAATTGCTTCTGCTGTTGTTAAGAATGGTCTCCCTAGAATGAGTGGGACATCAACTCTCTCATTCATATATAAGATGACAAAGTTAGTAGGGAAAATGAAGTTCTATACTTTGACAAGGACGTCCTCAATTATTCGTTGGGGGTACTTAGTAGATCTGTTAGCTATTTGTAAACTCATTCTTATCGGTTATGGCTCTCCTAACCTTAATTTCTTGAACATGCCATAGGGCATGATGTTGATAATTGCCCCCAAATTTGCTGAAGCCTTCTTAACAGGAAAATTTCCTATAAGGCAAGGTATAAGTAAGGTCCCTAGATCCTTTCTTCTCTTTAGAAGTTGATTTAAGAGCAATGCAAAACATTCTCTCCCAAGAGTCACCAAAGATACTTCTTCCAGTCCTTTCTTACTGGAGAGTAGCTCTTTCAGAAATTTTGCATGCTTTAGCATTTACAAAAGTGCATCTACCAAGGGTAAATTTATATGCAGCTGTTTGAACACACCGAGGAACTTCTTGAATTGTTCTTCATCTATTCATCTCTTAGCCCTAGCAGGATAAGGCAATGGAAATTTGTAGGGTTCAACAGGAGATGTATTCTTTTTGTGCTCTAATTCTTTTTCTTTTCTCTTTTCTATGTTTTGCTTCCTTTCCTTTTCCTTCTCATAGATTACTTTTTTCACTTCATTTTCTTTTTCAACCCCCTCTTATTTTTCCTCTTGTCTTTCTTTTTCCTCATTTTCTTTTTCTTTAAATTTTCTTTTTCAACTCTCTGTTCTTTTTCTTCTTGCTCCTTCTCATCTGTTCTTTCTTTTCTTATTTTTTTCAACTCTTGATCACTTCTGAGGGTAACAACATGTACTCCCTCCAAAATTCTCTCTCTAAGCATATCAAAAACATTATTCACTTCTCTTTCAAGCTTCCTGACAGATTGAGAGTGACTTTCTAATACCAATTTAGTTTGTTGGTATTGATACTCAACATCTTTGATGAAGGATAGGAAAGTCTCTTCTAGGCTAAAATCTTGATAGACATGAGAGTTGAAACCTCCTGGTTGCATGTTTTGGTATTGATGATAAGTGTTCCATTACTATTGGACATTCCAGCATGCTTTAGGGTGAATTCTCGAATAATCACGAGGAAACATCTCATGAGGGTGGTAGTAACTAGGCTGTTGATATGGATAAAATCCTCTTCAGCGTTACCCCATAGATTCTTCAATTTGTTGAATAAACAAATAAAAACAAACAAGCACGAAGATCATAGAAAAACAAACAAACTACACTAGCGAAAAGATATATGCAACAAAAATGGCTAGAACAATAAATGGGAATTGCTTTCTAATATTGCCTTGTTGGGCTTTAAAATAAATGAATCCAACACTGATCTCCGACAACTGTGCCAGAAAACTTAGTGGGTTGGAGTTGGCAAATATATATATATATATATATATATATATATTTATTTGGGTTTGGATAAACACGATTTAAAATCACAACTCGAAGTTGAAGTTTCCAAAATTTATAAGGCTAATTGTTCTGTTCAACTTTGGTTTAACAACTTCTAACATTGGCAAGCGTACCTACAGAACTAGTATAGAAAGAATTAGGTCAGATCGCAAGAGATCGGTGGCAAATGCCATACTCACATTCCATCCATTATCTAGCTAAGGAAAAATTTAGAACAACATGGTAAAAACAAAAACTAAGCTATGTTAATGGAATATTCACAAATGTTTGCCGGGCAAAATTGAAAAATGGTCTTGTAACTTTGCAAAAATAGCAGCCCAGGGTTTACTACACCAATTCCTTATCACATGATTTCATAAAAACAATACTTCGAGAGAGTGTTTTGCTGGGATACTTGCATCACCGGATTCACTGAGGCGAACTAAAGCTTCTTTCGAAGTCAATAGTTCTAAATCTAGATACTAGATCTGCATAAAGAAAAACAATCCTTTGTTTGAAAAACCAACTCAATGAATTTTTGAAAACAAGTGATAGAAAGTCTTCACCCGTCCTCTGTCGAGATAAAAAGGATTAACTCTGTTAGTAGCTATAGATCTATTCAAAAGAATGGCTTTTCAACCTATTTAATTGAAATCAAGCATGAATCTAATAGGTCCACCACACAATTAGACCTATGATAACAAATCAAGCTACTAATAGCAAATATCGATCAATTTACTTGAAAGCGTATTTGAAATTATATGAATTATGGTTTTGATTCGCAAACCCTAAGCTGTAGGAGATTATTTCCCCATAGGTTCGAACATTTAAGAACAAATATGAAGAAATAAAATCAATTAGAAGAATAATTCAACTAATTGCTCAAAGTCTTGCAACAATTACAAACATCTAGGTTAAAATGATTTTACCCAGAAAATTATGAGTCCTCTAAAGCAAGAAGAAAACTGATTTATGTCGCCTTAGAATTCTCTTTCTAAACTAAGTCAAAGAAAATTTACACTATTGTACACTACTCTATAACGCGTGTTTGCCCATTTATTTATAGACCAAGGGTACAAAAAACATGGTGTATTTATTTCAAACATGGCAAATTCTTTCATAACAGATTTCTTTTCATTTCCCTACACACGCATCTTTTCATGTGCTTTGGCTATCGCGGGACAAATTACAACTTTAGAAGAGTGCTCGTAGTGAATGGAAAATAGGCTCGACACTGAAATGCCAAGGAAAACTTGCTTTTTTGTCCATCCATCTATTGAGGGTAAAATTGAAGTCGTCGAGGCTCGGAGAACTGAGGCTCAAGGTAAATCTATCAAAGAATTGGTTTTCAAATAGAAACTATTGAGAGTCAAATACGAGGCTTGAATTTGAGGCTCGACA
Organism: Combretum micranthum; assembly: GCA_024138025.1. NCBI lineage: Eukaryota > Viridiplantae > Streptophyta > Magnoliopsida > Myrtales > Combretaceae > Combretum > Combretum micranthum. The sequence goes on from JAMXBD010000443.1 coordinate 841,714, forward strand.
GAAGCTTTTCTATAAATTGAGGCTCGATCTTCTCAAAACACATGTCGAGGGTCATGTCGAGGGCTCGAGGTTGAGGCGCGACAGACCATTTTTCTTCGTTCTACTTCAGCTCTTCAACCTTAATGGTAATTTCACAGAGCTTCACTTTGTTTGCTGTTTTGCTCGAAATATGGACAAAACACTTCATTAGAATTTATTTGGATTCAAGGAGCTATAAAACAACAATTAACATTAAAAGCATAGGTATTCATTAGAATTTATTCAAAAATGCACCAAAACAAGCTCAAATTCCTATGAAAAAAGATAGAGTAAAAGAGATTTATTAGGAGTAATAGGTTATCTTAGGTTGATCTTCCCGATACAAAGCTAGCTTGCATAGGATTGACCAGCTGATCTAGAAACGGCCTAAGTCTTTTGACTATAAGCTTGGGAATGACTTTGTAGATTGTATCAGATGTTTTTTCTCATCTTACTCCACATTGGGGTGGGAGGCGATAAAGCCAATGTCTACCATCCCACATTTGTTCTTGCAATTTTGATAAAGTTCAGCATGTTATTGACTCGCTCTCCCACCCCCCGCCACCCTCCGTACATTTCTTAGAATTATTCAAGACTTTATTGAAGTCCCAGTCATTAGCCAGGGGTCATTTAGATGCAAAGCCAACAAACTTAAATTTTCCCAGAGCTTTATTCTTTCAGATAAAAAGTTATAGGCATAGATAACATAAATGATAATATTAGTATGTGATCCACTAACTTGAACAAAAGAGTGAAGTTCTTGGCTGGTGTTGAATAGCGGTATCGCCATTGCTTCATTCCCATGCCACATGGCAACAATTCCTCTATCCATGCCTATTGCTTCTACTCAGTATGAGTTGTCATAGCTTAGTCCAACTTGGAGGCTTTCCGCTTGTTGTCTTCTAATTCAAGTTTTCAACTAGGATCAGCATATTGGCAGATATGCCTTCATGATTTCTCCCAAAGCTAGCTTCCTCTTTCTTGCATTAACTCCTCTAACATTCTAGGCATACACCATAAAGGGAATGTTCTCAAAACCACCTATGTCTTGTTCCATTAGGTTAGGATTATCCATAGATAAAACAAAATGAACCTAGGAATCAGGAGACAAGAACGAATCACTCATCCTCACTATGTCCATCCTCCACGGGCATGGCCTCCACTCTATGATAAACATGGCTAGGGTTTCTTCCTTTGGGTTCACTGTTCAAGGTATTAACACCACCTTGTTCATCACAACAACCATTGAGAAAACCAGGAGGTCCTTGATAGCTTCTTTCTACATCATTATACCGAAGATAATTTCCTTGATTGTCTCTCCCCATTCCCTAAGGTAGTATCGTGTATTGAGATGTTTCTGCGTTGGTTTTAGCACAATACCTATCTCTCCTTCCTTCAAGGTGTGTCGAATCATTAGATTGCTATCTACAATGATCCTTCCGCTCGGTACTACATCTGTGTAAGTTAGTCGAAGTATTTACATTTCTGTGTACCCCTCTATCTCCTCTAAATCCACTAATATCACTTCTACCATAGTCTTCATCCTTCCTCTAACAATTGCCATTAACCAAAAGGATGACTCTGTTATGATTAGAGGATCCAAGGAGTCCTAATAGAGAAGGCTGATGGCAATACAAACTCTCTTTGCTAAAACCATTCTTTCGGGCAAGAGATTTGACTTAGGTTAGTCCTTTTTTGTGTTTTTTTGTGAGATAGAAGGGTAAAATATTTGTCTAAGAGGTTTTTTTGTTTCCTTGTTTGAAAAGGCTTGAGAGATAAACTCAAAAAGCATGGGACTAGATGGCTTAGTAGATGTCATATCACCACTCTTTAGTTCCATCTCATGTACATCCCTTACAATTGTGATGGCAAAGCCACTCATTATTTCATTGTCTTGGGTTGACGTTGTGGGATCTAAGCTTGAGTGATTGAGGAGAACCAATTTGCATGGGGGAAAGACTTTTAACCCAATTGTGTTTTTATACTAGGTAATTGGAGGAACTAGTTAAGTTGTCTTGAAGTTTGTAAGGTGAAGAAGGGGGCCGATTCGGTTTATTTTTCCTATTTTGTACTTGGGTCCACCTTTTTCTTCCTATCAGTTTACCCGTTTAGTGGGGAGAAGAGAAGGAGGAGTGGTTGGAGATGGGTTAGAAAGAGGGGTTTCAAATATTAGGTTGTGAAATGGGGCCCAACGGGGGGGTTAATTCTAAGGCTTAGCCTAAAAACTTGGGTCGAATTCTTCCTGAGGCAGACTTTTTGGTTTCCTATCTTCTTCCAAAGACCAATGGCAGTTCCAGTAGCTGTAAGGACACTGGATTTCTTATACATATCTTATCATCGTGGTCACAGTAGCCACATTTGTTGTAAAAGGTTCACAGCCGTTTCGTACTAGACATGGAAAATATCTCCCTCTATTATAAGGGAATGTATGAGAGGGGTCTTTGTATGAATTTGGACACATAAGCATACATATTTGCCTCTTTCCATCTCTATAGTGAAAGAATCAACCTTAAGGACCATTCAAATTCCTTTGCCAATCTTCTTAATAAACTCTTGGCCGTAGTACTCTAACGGGAGTTCGAAAGATTCTTGCCTAGACAATAATCTTATTGAAATATGATTTAGAAGGTCTAAATCTTGGTTTCCATTTTCGTGTGGCGATGAAAGTACCATTCATGTTGAAATAGCCATGAAATCCTTATATTGCATGTTAATATGATATTGGAATGATATATATATAAGTGTGTGTGTTTAACTAATGTAATTAGTGAAGGTGTTAATTTATATGTGTATAGTATTATGAAACTAATATTATTGTTTAATATCTATAAATGTGTGAATAGCTTAATGAATGCGTGTGTCTTTTTGCAAATTAATATGCATATGTTATGTTTAGAATTTAATTAAATTGCTTTTGAATTTGCTTAAAACATGACAGAATTTTGGCTAAAGTTAGACCCACTTTTTGAGCTCAAATTTAACTCAAATGCATTTGAAATTTTTCCAAATTAAACCTAGGACAAATATAACCCTAATGGTGAGATTTGGATGACATTTGACTTTAATTTGGACAAGTTAACCCTCCCTTTTGGCAGCCTCAAATTTTCATACGAATTTCATTTTCTTTCTTTCTTTCTTCCTTTTCTTAATCCAAAATCTTAAACCCTAAGCCAAGGTTTACTACAAGCTTAAGGATTTGAACAACATTCCAAGCCAAGATTCACTCATGTAAGTTTAATGCAACATTTATTTTTCATTTCATGTCTTATGATGTGTTGTTGTGAATGTTAGAGTAGATGTGATTTTGAAGTGATGTTTGGTATGAGATTTAATTGGTGCTTGAATGATAGTTTGAATGGGATTAAGTGGCTAATGGAGTGGTAGTTTGCATCTCATAGGAGCATGAAAGTGTGAGAATGAGTGTTATAGAAAAATTGAAGAATTGAGTAGTGAGTTGAGATTTGAAGTGTGATAAGTGATTTGATGATTAGAGGTGGAATTCATGTTGTTAGGATAGTATTTGGATCATATAACAAGCTTTAGAAAGTTTGGACTAAGTTTGGAAAATTTTTAAGAAATAAGTAAAATGTGGAAAAACAGGGGATTTTAAAAACAATTTTCGTATAGGCTAGATTTTGAACGTACGCCGGCATCTGGGGATTCTACGCCGCCTGCGTAGAGGCGGTGTAGAAAGCCCACAGAATCAATTTTCCTAACGCCGTTTGTTACGCCGCCAGCTTTTACGCTAAAGATTTGCCAGCGTCTATTCTTCAGAACATACGTCGGCAATTTGAGTCTCTACGCCGCCGGCGTAGAGGCGGCGTTGAAAGCCCACAGAATCAAATTTCTTAAGGCCGACCGAACGCCGCCGGCTTTCGCTAGAAAAGTGAACCGGCGTTCTTTCATCCATATTGTACGCTGGCTGCTTGAACTCAACGCCGCCGGCGTATGTTTCAAAGCTGCCCGCGTACCTAAGTAAGCGGACGGCTTAGACTTCTCTGGATGTTTTTGAAACTTTGGGTTTTGGATTCAACGCCGGCTAAAGGCCGCCGGCGTAGGAAGCGAAGGCTAACGGCGTACCATTGAACACTGCCAGCGTTGGCAGTGTGAATTTTCAGGACATTGAACATTGGCTCAACGCCGTCGGCGTTGAGTGCCGGCGTATCCCCTGTGCTTTTGAATTTTTAAGAACTTTTTCTAAAATTTTCCAAAGTTTGTTATTTGAGTAATTATGTATTTATTAAGCGATCTAGGGTATAATAGGGTGCTTAAATGCTTTATTTTGATTTTGAATTAAATTATTTGGATTTCTTGGATGTATTTATATTTTGAGCTAGTCAATTAGATTTTAAACTAAGTGTGAACTTTAATATTGATTAAACAGTGATAGATCCTCGCCCAGTCGACTCCGTTAATTCCCGAGCTATATCAGGTATGCAGTAGCTTGCTTGTCTCTTTGTTAGGATAGGCATCCGAATCAAACTACCTTAAATTAAGAAAATCTTATTGATATCTGAAATGTTGATTGTCGTTGTTTGCCGTTGAATCTGGTTCGGAGAGCGGCACCCTGCTCAGATTGGGGCAGGGTGCTTCCTCGTTAACGGTTAGAATGGTTTAGGAGATATGAGTATCTGAGCTGCTCATATCAACCCCCGAGCGTGATGCGTTACTCAGGAACCCCTAGTATTACGGGCTACGCCGGAAGTGGGCTGCCTAGTCTGTATGAACAGTATGGACCACTCAGGGAGGCGGACGTAATACTAGAACCTTGTTCCGGAGTTTGAATACTCCCGTGTTATCTTATTAATGAGTAAGCGATTGTTGCATAATGCATCTAGCCTAAGAATGTGTGATTCACTTCGCATTTGTATTCGTTACTTGTGTACTGGGCCTTTAGCTCATATTTTATCTATTTCAGGTGATGATCCCGATGAGTTCTATACGAGTATGGGGTACGGAACTGACTTCGAAGATTTTCTTGATGGGTTGGAGGATTAGAGATGACCATGGACTCAATGGATCCTATAAATGTAATAGATTAGATGAAATTCTTTTTGGTTAATGGTGTAAATATTGTGTTAGTAGAGTTGTGTTTTGAGAATTTTGGTTAAGGCTTATAAAGAGCCTTTGGATGTAATATGTATATATGTATGTATGTAGCTATTTAGAAGTAGAGTTATTTCCGCTGCTAATATCTATGTCGTTTGTTGTATAATATCTTATAGAATTAGATAAACAATTACTCAAACAATCCCTTTAAGCAACCTTACATATAATCTTAGGGGTTATATGTGGTTGGGGATCCGTTATTTCCTATATCAAATATAGGGGTAATATTCCGGGTCCTTACACATGTACCATAGGCCATTTCTTAGAACCAACAACAAATCTTCTTTCGTTTTGAAAGAAACTAGGTAAGTGCTTCTTCCCAAGCTGATCATATGGTACTCTCCTCAACCTGTCCATAGATTTTTTAAGTGGTCACGAAGAGGTTTATACCCACCATGTGCTCCAAGGATGTTTAGAAGAATCTAGAGCTTCCAAGATTTTGTCATTCGATCTGTTGCCTCTTAGGAAAAAGTTATTCTGCACACTCCCCCCTCAACTTGAACAATGCCTTCACCTTGATTACCATTTTTATCCTCATTCTCAAGCTTCCTAGTAGGGGAGGCGTCACTAGAGTCCTCTATGGCATCAAAAGTATCTTCCTTTATACCAATGAGACCATGCATTATGGCTAGCCAAAGGTTACATTATGGAATCCTTTAGCACCCAGGATCCTTGTGTTTCCTCATTTAGGACCTTTAGGCCCTCAACAATGGAGGTTTGATTCTTTTATTTGGATTTTACTTTGTCCATGGAAGGTTCTTCTGTTGCTTTGCATTTTCTTCCTTTAAATTCTAAGGTTGGGGATGAACATGGATTTTCTCCAATTTCAAACCTCATGAGAGTCTCCTCGGATTACTAAAATCAAACAAGCTGCCCACTTATTATTCAAATGACCATGTATTATCTCTATCAACAGAAGGACCCCTCTAGGGTTTAGGCCTTAGTGATGATTTATAGTTATTTCTAATTTTTTTTTTGTGCAACTCCTATTAATTCCATCATATAAGCAATAGCCACAATTGATGTGGTTTTTTAAAAAAATCTTATAGATAGTTCAACCTTAAATCATTAAGTCCATTTAAACCATGTTCAATTGAAATTACACAATCTAAATCTTTAATATACCTATGAATTTAATTACATAAAAATCCAATAAATTTTATTACTAATATAAATTCCTTTACTAACATAAATAATAAATTTTGGAGCAAGACTCGATGAGTGTAATAGTAGTAAAAATTTCAAAATCTCTTTCTTAAAGAGACCCATGTTAATAAATTATCTTCATATATTAGATAAATCAAAAAGTTGAATTAAAAAACCTCATGATAGTTGGCACGAATTTGGACCTTATATGAGATAAGTAGATTAAGATTAATATGTATGGACACACACCCACACACACATATGTAAAGCGAATTAGACCTGAAGAAAAGGATCATTTAGACCCTAAAATAAACTATTGAAAAAATGTGAGAAAACAAGTAAAGCAAGTGTAATAGCCTTGTAACCTAATAGTATCTAGTTTAATTCCTCATCCTTGAGATATCGAATTCGATTCTTCATGTTAGTGCATTATAATGATCTTATATAGTTACGTTTTAATAGCTATTATGGTTCACTCGGGAAAAAGAAAACAAAAGAAAAACTAGTCAAAACATGCCACTTGGCTACCCGTAAAGAGGATTCAGTCGACCTAATTTCAATTTCGGCTCAGCTGCATGTAAGTCCATTCTACTTTTCCTTTAACAATTTGACCACCGACCGTGTGCCGCCACCCAGAGTAGTTTGGAACCTACCCCTCAAGTAATCTACCAATAAACGTATAAACTAAATCTGAAGTTATATTTCTATATAGCATTTTTTTAAAATAATTAAAGATTTTGTTATTCTGATGATAGGATGATTGAAAAATAGCTATACGAATTGGATGAGCTCGTTCCAAATTCGGATTTAGCTTGTACCAATTATTACATGGGTAGAATAGTAAATGGGCAGCATGGAATTAAATTACACCATATCTTTAACTTATGCTGTTTATATTAGATACTAAGATTAGGAAAATTTTATAGTTCCGGTATTAATTCTGATGGGATCGGTCCCATCATCATCCAATGATTTACACTATATTTAATCATGATCAAATAACTAAAATAGTTAATATTTCATTTACTATATTTATTTTAATGGTTAAATTAATAGCGGATAGTCCCGTCGACAGACCATAGAAGCTTCCGTAAGATTTATAAAATTTTTTATAGCCGAGTCATTAGACATTCTTGAATGAGTAACTGAAACGTAAATAATAAATATAAGAATTTGTTTAACCTACTATTTTCCTAATTGGCCTATTAATTACTCTCTCAGGCTTAATCCTAGGCAGGGTTTGAAGGTTACTTGTTAAGATAATAAATCATTACAATAAGAAAGTATCATCATACTAATAAGTATCTAAAGCGCGTTGAAATCACACCAGTATTATCCTAATCTAACATAAAGCTGTCGGTGTAAATAATTTGGTCACAGAGACGTCAAGGCAAAGGTGGCTAAGCTGTTCCTTTCAATGAAAAATATGCACTTGGGGTCCTCAAGTTATAATAATCAAAGTAGAAGAGATCACACAGGAATGATAAGACTGCCAGTGAATAATAAATTCCAATTAGTTGAGAAACGGACGACCCCGAATGGCCTGCCACGGTTGGAATAAAATCACAATATCCATATGGACAGTTGGCTTTGGCATGACGCGTTCCTCGTCGTATCATATGCAGACGGTGCACGAAAATTTCCACCATAATCTTGTGAGATAAAGAGTATATTACACGCTATGTGTAATATAATGTAGATGTAATATGTAATTATCAATAAATTTTTAACACGAGATATATGAATAGTTATTATTTAAAAAACTATTCATTATATTATTTTATATAATATAGTTGCTGATTATACACCATATCCATGTAGTTTTATCATCTATTCAATATTTTTCTCAAATATTGAGTGTTAAGTCCACCGTTTGCTAGCATAATTATCTCAAATAAACTAGCTTATAGTATAATTAGTGGGTACTCAAATGATTACTTAGAGGAATAATTTTTCAATGGAGTACTCAAGGTTTTCTCGAATTTTTTTGATTTAATAAATATAGTATAACACAAGTGATGTGAGTGGGTTAATCGGCCAATCTCTTTTAATTAATTTGTGAGTTAAATAGGCAAACTCGTTGTGAGCCTTAATAAGTAGATTAGTATTTTTAGGCTAACTTGTTCCACAACTAGTTAATAGGAAAAATGGTCCAACCTACAAATCTGGGAGATTTATCCCATTTATATTACTAAGTGGATTATACATGCCATTGACTACCTAAGTTATTCATTTTTTTTTTTTTTTTATACAGAGTTCTCGATCTCTATTCCTATGGTGGCCGTAAACACCTTATTTTTACCTCCTTTTTAGTTTTTCCTTTTAACTAAGTTAAAAGATATATCCAAAATAATAAGAAAAATTATAAAAAATCAAAAAAGAAAACAAAAACAAGAAAAAAAACTTAAAAATAAATGCAAAAAAAAAATAATAAGGATAATTAGATCAAAAATTATTTTTTAGGGTTAAAAGTTTTCATAGAAGTCAGAGTACATTTACAAAATTCGATTACATTCAAGCTCTTTCAATAAATTGGACTAATTTTATCAAATTTAATTATCAGTCTAGATTGTTCGTGTTCATAATCATATAAAGTAGTCAATTTAGGTAAATTGTGGTTTTAAACGTAACCTAATTAAAGCTACAATGATTATTTTACAGACAAGGAGTCTGGTGCAAATTGGACTAGGAATGAACCGAGCTTGTAATCTAGTCAAATTGGATTATTTTCACATATACTAATCGGGCTATTTTATAAAAAATATTACAACATGAGTTATTTGAGAATTGATGAAGTTGGACTAATTTTGGTCTAATTTTTGGGTCGCGATTGGAGCAGCCATATGCAAAGGCTTAACAATAGCTCTTTCATTAAGAAACACACATGCGATTTCTGTTTGTTGAAGGTTCGATTCTCCCGTTACTCAATAATATGCATATTTTTTAGATTGGTTAGTGGCCACATGTCACAAGATACCAGGTAGTCTCCCATTAATGTGTCCATGCTGCGCTTGGTCATTCCTTGCATTATTGTCATTTGCTTCTCTTTTGGATGGTGAGCTAGTATTTTCTTTTTCGGTCTTCTCATATTTATTCTAAGCTTATCCTCCCCTCAGGGAGTGCCTTCTCATTGTTACCATAATCGTCTACAGGTTTAGAAAGCTAAATTGTTCCAACAGAATTCAACCTATCATCAACTCATCACACTAGCGGTATAAACTCTCAATCAATTTGCATAAAATAAGCTAAACCATTCTTCAGAGTAGACTCACTCCTTAAACTAACTAACCTATTGATGGACTTGCAACATTACCTACCCATAAAGATTGACACAAATAGATTTTTTGTTTTCTTTTTTATTCCCAAACCATTGGTTTGGTTCAAATTAAATTTTTTCAAACTATTAAAAAATGGTTTGGTTTTGTTTGGATTATGGATTAATTCAAATTCAAAATTCAAAATTAAAAAAAAAATTCTTCTAATATTTGACATTACTGAGGATATTAAAATATTTATGATTGAAAAAAAAAGATCAATATGAACATAGTTGATACTCATTGCTAAACATATACAACAAAGTATTTATTTATTAGTGGGTTATGGGCAAAGATTGATATGAAGTAGGGTTGTGGCAACAAATTGACTAAACTATGAATTGAATTAGACCGATTTAAATCCCACTGAAATTTCAATTTTTTTTTTAAACGGTTTGGTTCAATAAAGAGTAAATGGTTTACTGTTTGGTAGGATACTCTTAATCAAACATTATAGTTCAAATTGAACCAAATCATTTTACATATTTTTTAAAAAATTCAAACATATATTTTCTTTCTTTTAATTGTTTTATTTAAAAAATTAATCATTTGTAAAATTTTATTTAGATGTATATTTTTCATGACAATGATCTTAAAAAGGTCATATCATATTTCAATTGTTACGGTGTGTACACAAATAAGATAATTTTTATATATTACCCTCTAGTATTTTGTAATTCTCTCTCTCTCTCTCTCTCTCTCTCTCTCTCTCTCTTTTATCCCTTTATCTTACTAATTAATCCACTGTTATTACTTAATTAGTTATTTATTGGTTTATATAATTAATACTATGTTAATTAAAAGTATACGACAAATTAAAATTTGCATCTCATATTAGAATAGCATATTTGTATTTTTATCGAGTATAGTATATCATTATTGTTTTCAAGATGATTATAATTTTATGACATATGAAATCTCACCCTGATTATAAGCTTTGCATATTTATTTAGGTAAATAATTAATTTCAAATATTATTTTTATATTTGTATTGATAATAAGAAATATGCAATTGAAAATTATTTTGATAGAATTTATTTTTATTCTTAGAATAAAAAGCTATTTGAATCGCAAACCGAATTATACCAAACTATTTTTTTATTTAAAAAAATTACAAATCGAACTATTTGGTTATGTTCAAATTTAAAAGAAAATCGAACTGTAAAATACAGTTTGATTTGATTTAGGTAGCAAATCTGATTGAAGCATGTTGTGTACACCCCTAATATGGACATAATCAACATTGATATAGAAAGAACATGAAAGTATATATGTTCAAATATATATAATTCAATTTCTATAACTTTTTGAAGGAAAAAATAAAAAAGATTAAGAGAAAAAATATTACTCTATAGAGTCCAAATTGCAAATCTAAAAAAAAAACCGTACTTTGTAAAACCATCACATTTGAAATCTATAGTCCTCTATAATATCATCTAGTCACTAGTTAGACATCTGACCACAAAATATATACTAACTAATACGTGGCAAACTATAATTTATAATACTTTATGAAATTATCTAGTCAATCGTCCACCAACGAAAAAGATCTACCAATAAAGTACATAAAACAACCAATATGTAATGAGAGTCATAATAGGAAGAAGTTAATATTAATCATTATTCACCAAATAACAAATGTCATGATAAAACCAAAAAAAAAATTATATGACCTTTGATCAATTTTCTTAACAAAATTTATAATTATAAGTAAATTATTATTATGCTTTTCTAAAACAGTTTGGTTTGGTTTATCCTTCTAAAACAATCATAAATTTATGGATTGATTTGTTTTAAAAATTTTCTATACCAAATTGTTTTTAAATAGAATCATATTTTCAATTTGGTTTAGTTTGATTGTAGATTGGTTTGGTTTGATTGATATTTTGTCCACTCCTATCCGCTTGAGTTGAGCACTTGTATTTGGCCTTCAACACTTGGATTGTGACATTCACCTCACTTAAATTCACTATGCTTTCGTCATGGGGAAAATCCATTGCCACTATCCATACCCACAAGATCACTAACATTATGGCACCTGTTTTTACCCCTTAGGTCTTTAGGTGTCCAAAGGCTTCCTCTTATCCTCGTCGATTCCCATATCCTCTAAGACTACCTCTTGTTAAGTTACCCAATGATAGGGCTTGCTCACTAAAGTGCATTTACAAAGATTTTGGAGATCCTTGTTTCAACCTCAACTTGCGATACAATTGACATTTGTCAATCTAGTAATGATATCCTCTCTCTATTTGCTGCTCTTCACTTGAACTCTGTCCACACGAGCTGAACTAACAACTAGAACTACTTATACATTAACCACACTAGGTGGCATTTCAACGGCCTAATGGAGTAGGAACTCTAGCTCTAAATTCCCTTGTCATGAGACAAGATGATATGTATCAGGGCTCAGTTGGATCGATAACTCGATTTAAAGCTAGGAGATTGATGAACTTAGCTCAATAGATCATTTTGGGTAAAGTAAATGAAGGTGAGTTAGGGTATTTACAAGGATATCTTATACACTTTAGTGCTAGAGATGATTTAGTGTGCTTAAGTGTGAAGGAATGACAAGATTTAAAGGAAAAGTCATTAGTATTATAGATCATGCCCGTGGTAAAGACGGTAATTGAAGTAGCGCAAGAAAATCATATCACAATGGAGATCATACCCTGAGTTACCCTTGTGATCTAGCCCATGATCATAGATACGGTTGTAATCACGTTTGTGAGCTCGTTGTCATCAAAGGAAATTAGAGGCCAAGCAGATCAAAGCCTATGGCACGGCCATACCTAGGACTGTGACTGAGTCGTAGAATAGTATTGAATATGTTGGCTTTATTTTACTTGTGAAGTTATATGAATTAATTGTCGAAGTACATTGGAGTCTTACATATTGTTATATATATTGGCATAATATTCGATTTTAGTGTGGTAGTATAGTATTGGGAGCAGTACTGTATGTGTGGCCTATTTGTGAATTGGCTATTGGAGGAAGAACTATTGTTACACCACTGGATAGTTGTATTCTGTCTTATTTTTATGGTTCTAAGCCAATGTAATTAGGTTCTTTTACTACTGAATTGTATGAAGGAGGTTTTGTGGCTGAAGATACGGTGTTTGATGTTGGTTAGAGTGGATATGTTGTGACAAAAGTAGATTGTCATGTCTTATGGGAAAAGCCTGAGTTTTTTTTTTTTTTTTTTTTTTTATGTCTTTACCCATGGAAGATTAATTGGAATCAACTTGAGAATACAAGACACTTGTTAGATGAGTACTTATCTTCATGTTTATGGATTTCAATTGACTTGAATGGTGTGACTTATTTAGGAAGCCTTTAATTATGGGCATCGATTATGGCATAGTATGATTAGGAGTACTTGGAATCGATGTTGAGATGCTTTATGGGATCCCATTTTAGAGAGGATTTGTGGATCAAGTATTAGAGGTTACTTATGAGACAAACTTTATTGGGAATTATTACATAACTACTTTTGAGCTTTATAGGATTGTCTGTAATCTACGCGGATACACTTTCAAAGATTTAAGAGCAAATCTTCATGATCCTGGAGATATGCCAATAACTCGATCTAGAGTTAGGAGATTGATGAACTTACCTCAATGGATCCTTTAGGTGAACCAAATGAAGGTGAGTTGGGATATTTACAAGGATATCTTATACACTTTGGTATTGTGCACGATTTAGTGTGCTTAAGTGTGAAAGAAAGACAAGATTCAAAGGAAAAGTTATTAGTAATAAAGATCATGCCCATGCCAAAGACAGTGATTAAAGTGGAGCAAGAAAATCAAATCATAATGGAGATCATACCTTGAGTCACCCTCGTGATCATGCTCGTGAGCTTGTTGTCATTGGATGAAACTGAAGGCCGAGAAGATCATTGCTTACGGCATGGCCATGCTTAGGACTAGGATTAAGTAATACATACCCATGACATACCTTATTTCATAGTTTGAATGTGTAATTGTGGAATTCTCCCTTACCCCAATGTACACTTGTGCCGTATAGTGTGCCATTGCACCCCTTTCCGAAGCTTATTGTTAAGTTTCCTATTTTATTTGTTTTGATTTTTATATTCTTATAGTGCCCTTACCTGACTTATGGGAGTATATTAAGGTCACTAGGATTATGTTAGTATAAGCCTACCTATCTTTTGACGTCTTTTGATATTGGCAGTGATCAATTGCTTTTGTTGGATTTCTTAGAATTGTTTCCAAAACCTTCTTGAATAATATTGAATTTGCTTTCTCAAGGTTATTCTTTATTGTTTCTTTTAATTGTGTGTAACATCAGATTCTTTCTTTGGTGCATCATCTCTAATGATTGATCATTCATATAATTTATTTTATTACGATTGATTTTTGGAAACCCATAAAAATCATAAAACTTTGCAATTGTATGATCTTATACTCCGTATTCATTCGAGGAATCCATTGTGTAAATTATAACATGGAACCTATCCGTATCACAAGAGCATCTCCCCTCTTGCGGCGCTCATGTCATGTTCAACCATCTCTTACATTATCATTTACTTGTATATTGGATGACAAACTAACATTCTCTTTTCCTATCTTTCTAGGTATATTCCTAGCCCATCCTTCTGTAAATGAGTGCCATCTTAGCATTACCACATTTTTCTACATGTTTGGGAGACTTAATTGTTCCAACTAGTTTTAGTAAATCATCGCCTCATTAGGAGAAGCAATATTAGCTCCTTATCAGTTTACTCACAGGAGGGCATGGACCCACTTCTTGATTAAACTACTCGATTGATTCCACTCGCAATATTACTGGCCCAAATTGAACACTTTCACTTATCCCTTAACACTTAGATTATGACACCTTGCATGTGCTGCTTCTTAACTTTTAATCAAGTAGAGAGAGAAAAAGATATGCAATGTACAAATTGAGAAAATTTCGACCATTTTGATTTATTTTTCTATCAATCTTATCAATTAAAAAAAATGCAAAAATTCATTTCCAAGAACCGATTGACTTTGATGTGGATAAAAATAAAATGAAATCAAAGAAAAAAGATAAGTGTTTTCAAATTATTTCGGATAAAATTTATTAGAAACGATTTAGGAACTTTAATAAAAACCTAAATTAAAAAAAATATAAGGATTAAGTAGGGGTACATATCATGTGCACTTGACTATCCTCGTCATTTGCATCTCGACCTAAGGACTTGCACTTCCTCCAATGCCTAAGAACCATATGAAATCCAAAAAGAGCCATTTCACTTATTTAATCCCAAGATAGGGGTTCTTTGCACTTCCATTCACACAAAGCTTCCTAACACTGCCAAGCTTTGAAAATGTGTCTCATTATCTTTCCTTCAATATTCCTTCATTCGGTGTCCATGACTGTTTCTCATATCTGGTTGCTTCATTTTATCTATAGTTTACTTAATTTGTTCTTTTTGTTGTATTTACGATATTCTATTTTTAACTAGTCTCATCCTTTATGTCTCGTTAAATTTCTTTCAAATAAAATTGGTTTTGATCTCACGAATTACTCATGTTTCTTCCATATCCTTGAACTCATGAGTCTCCCCTTAATAACCAATAACTCTAGAATATACTCCACTAAGATATTCACCAATCCATGCAATATCAAATGCAATATTTCTTCCCCACAATCCTTCTATTAGTCTATCACTAATTTACTAATTATATGTCACCCAATATTGTCAAAACAAAATTTATTCCTAAATATATTACGTAATTCCATTCATCATACCAACACTCATTTCCCATGACACAAAGTCCTCATTAGGTCTATTTATTGCTTTAAGCCAAACTAACCTAAATCTAAATTATATTTCCTCATTTGTTACCTCAAATTCATATTTATTGACTTGGGACATAGATACACTACAATGATCATATGACTCAATTTTAAGGAAAAATGGAGAGTTTAGCTTAATCAAGTATCATATTTATTATTCACCTTACATCCTTAGTTTAGTTAGATCTCTATTTAACTAATCCAACAAGTCACCAATTATTAGCAAAAGATATTTGCATTTGATAATCATTCTATCCTATTCCTTATAACCAATTGTGTAACCTTACATTTCTATCTTCCTTTTTTTCGCAAAAGATACGGAGTGTCCTATGATATATAAATCCTTTCTTAAGTAACTCTTAGTTTTGAGTCTTTAACTTCTTTTCCCCATAACTATGTCCACATAATCAATCCTTACATGACATTTATCAACTAAATCAATTTGATCGAAGATACTACCTTATCCCTTATTATCATAACCCTTTCCACTCTTTGTATTCCTAAACTCAACCAATAAACAGTTAACATTCAAAGGCTCCTTAAAACATTTCATTAGCATTCTTAGTTTCTATTATCACCTCACATGGATTAATAAACTACATATTCATTAAACATTCTCCAAACAAGACAAATATCCATACACTCAATTTCCATTTAACCCCTAACAAGGAGGTCTCTACCAATTCATTTAAATTAATTCCCACATTAAGTAACCACTAATTATTGTTCCTCATTTATCTAAAATGTTACTTAACCATAAGTGTGTTTATCAACTTTACTCCCCAGTCATGTCAATAACCTAAATAATATATCTGTTTAGCTCCCCTGAGGTCCTAAACCATCTAAATCAAGAAAATAATTACATGGATCATCTCATCCACCCATATGCTTAACTCAATTGTCCCTATAATTTGACACTATAGGAAATTCATCAATCAACTCCAACTCTCATTATCACTAAATGACATAATTATCAATATCTTCTCGTAACATAGTAAAAAAGAATCAACCATGCCAAAAAAAGTGAAACTTTCATCCCATTCAATTCATCGTATCTCATAGGCTCTAAACTGCCAATCGTTTATTTTTGTTGGTAGCCATCAAATATATCATATTTAGATCCCTTTAAAAAAGCTAACGCACTTAGTTTTGAAGCTTTAAACACAATCAAGCTTTAAACACAATCCCAATAAATTTTTAATAAAGAGTATTAATCTAACAACATATACTCGTAGCATCTCATATATCTATTATCTTTAATTCATTTGCTTACTCAACTCCTTTAACATATTACTCACTAAGTTAACAAGATATTTAGTATCACGTGGTTTAAGGTAGTTTCCTCAAGGGGCATCACCTCATTTGATGTTTTCTTCTAGCCATCTATTTTATGCAACTAGCAAGGGCACTCATTTTAATTCAATTCAACCAGTTCAGCTTATCATCAAGCAGCACAAAATAGAAAGTATACTAATACAAAACAAATAACATGCTAATCTGGTTTTAGGTTTCATTTTCATGATATAGTAAATTATGGAAATAAAATAATTAAACATTCAACCAAGTTGTTAATTATTTAGTCCATATCCATTCTAGGGACGCATAAAGCAACACAATAAGCAAGAACGCCCCAACCCCCTCTCATTCTCATCGTTTTAAATATCGTGCCCAAGCTAGTTTAAACTTATTGATTTTATACCATTTAAAATTGTCATGTATTAAGAGCACAAGATGTATCAATTTTTCCACATGTATCGCCTCCATTAATATATATATATATATATTAAGAAATCGTTATTAGATTTTATGCAAAATTTTGGTAGAGTGTTGCCTGTATTTTCCATAATTCAAGATAAATCATAACTTCTAAAGTAACCAGTCCAAGATGTAGATTTCATAAAATTACTTACTCATAAACATTGCCCACTAAGGCCCACCATACGAGCATGGCTTAACTAGAAAAACATTTCAAATCTAAGCTCTATCTCAAAGTATAGTGGTTTCAAGGTGGTTAAATTGTCGTCATCCATTAGGAAAATGAATAGTTAACAAAATCCTTTTATAAATTCATAAATGTCCACATTCTGTATGACACCACCTACTCAAGTATTGCTTAGAGTTCTCATGCAAAAACTAAATGAGTCTTATTGCAAATCTATGTATGAATCATCAATAATACATGAAATGTGAGCAGCGAAGCCTAGTTTACAGTAAACAAATACATACTCGTATGTCACATATTCCTATTTTAATGTAACAACCACAAGTGTAGTATGTTAAATAAGAGTCTAATACGCAAGCATTTTAGACGTCCTAGAAATGCCAACACTTCGAAGAGGACTAGTGGCTCCCACCAAAGGAATGAGGGAGTGGAAGGGGCCTTGAATACAACATTAGGGGGATTAACAAGTGCTATAACTTGTCAAAAAAGAAAAGAAAGAAGTAGCCTTGTCCTATTCATCTCCTCACTTCCATTCATTAGTGAGCATAGTCCATTGCAATACTTCACACAAGATGCCTAACTAATCATTTAATCTTGCTTGATCGACTACTTACCAAGCTTTACCATGCATTCCATGGGGACATAAGCACATAAATATCATATCCTCTCGAAGTTGTGATTAGGCTCGCAACTCAATTAGAGGGTGCCACTTCTGAAAGTAAGTAGCCAAGTAGCAACCAACACTCTTTTAAGTCAAGTTTAAGTATTAGTCTGGTTATTGATTCTATTGTAGCAAGCAACATGCATTTACTACATACTTGTTAACCATTTCCAATCCTTTACTCCTTTTTTTGAAGTTTAAACACTTTTCATTTAGCACGAGATTGAATGAATTTGAAAGTCTTCCTTCCCTTTTACTACCTTTTCAATCTACCCTTCTCCTTAAGCTTTGGAGAGAGATCTAGAAGATAAAGAGGGTAGAAAAAAGTATATAATTAAGATGGGGGAGGAAAAGGCCGGTGGGTAAGGTTTTAGAAGGGTAATGTGATGCTTTTCATCACATTGTGGCGCATGACACACTCTTAGGCGTCCAATTTTTACATGTGTAAGAATTTTAACCAATTTTAAATAGCCTAGGATCTTAATTAATCTCTATAGGCCAAATATGATTAAAATAGTTCAACTATGTCTAAATTTAAAATTTTGAATTTTAATTTGCATAAGTTCTCAAGTATAGGAAAAATTATTATTTTGCAAATAGAAGGCCTCAAATTGCATTGCTTTGATTTTATATATAAAACTTTCATCCAAAAATACTTTTAAACTCTAATTTAATTTATTTTCATATTTTAAATTGTTTTTGAATTTCCCTTAATTTGCGTTCTCGGTTTAGGGCAAAATTAGAATTTTTGAAAATTTTGATCATTTGAGCCTTTAAATGACTTTAATTAACTTGAAATGATTTTTCGTTATTATAAATGGTGTTTGGATTATTTCACATTTGTCTGTTGAATTAATGTAGTTTTATGAGATGAGTCTTACTTGGCAATTTATGATGACAAGTACGTGATCTAATATTGTTTGAAGTTATTATTATACAAGTGAATTTGGAGTTATTTTATGTAAGTTGAGGAATCTTAATAGGTTTTAAGCTTAACTTGTCCATACTTGTTACAAATAAAGCTGGCATATAGGCTGCGGTCCATGGGTCGACCCGTTTACCCACTTAAAAAAGTGAGCTAGAGCTAATTTTTTTTGCCTATTTAAAAGGGAGCAAAATTGACGGGGCCTGTTTAGCCTGCGGGCCAAAGCAGCCTGGCCATGATGGGTCGGGTCGGCCTACAGGCCAATATAAAAAAAAAAAAAGAAACAAGAGAGGAACAATTTAAGAACAAAAATAATAATAACAACATATTAGTGATTATTTATGATATGTTATCGAGAATGATTAATTGATATTATAAACTCTAAAAAATTTTCACACTAGTACACAACACTAAAATAGAAAATGTGAATTAGCTAGTAAATCTAGAACTCAACAAAAACCCTAAAATAAATCCATGAGTTGAATTCAGCTCGTTTATGATTTAAAAGCTTGAATAAAAACTTCTTTGACCCTAATTGATACCAAAAACGAGATTTCGTATCTTGAGCTGATAACTCAAGATATAATTAAAGGTAACACAAATTTTCAAACCCCAAAACTTGTCATACAAATAGAAGTAGATTGAAATATATAAATATAGAAAATAGATGGTTATTATTGAACTCAACAAAGACTTTAGAATAGAACTATGAGTAGTAATGAGTCTTTATATAGATTTAGACCCCAAAACAAAGGTTTCTAAATCGTATTAAAGATTACTAATAAGATTTCATAGTAGGTATCGAAAACCCAAGATATATAGATAACTTGGCTAAGATATTAAGTGCGATAATGAGTAAATAATCAATTATGCTTATAGTTAGGAAATGATAACCTAAAGATAAATCGTTAGGGTTATAAATATATAATAAAAAATATAAACAGATGCAAAACTAATAATCTAGACTCCAAATAAATATTTGGATCACACTATTATTTTAGTTAAAGTAATTATAAGCTATTGGAGTCTAAAACGAAAATTGACCTATTTATCTTATAAAATCTTAATCGCGGGAACCAAAACTTTAATAATACTTAATCGCGTAAACTTTAAGCTCAAAAGTGTATCTTTTGACAATCTAAAACTTTTGTAGAACCCTATAAAAATCCTTTTAGACAAAAACTCTCAAATAAACATTATATTTGTGCCCGATTAGCTTGATAAACTATCTTAAAATCTAGATAATTATCAATAAATAATTTTATAATATTTTCTCCTTGATTTACTGTGCATATACGGCTCAAAATTGTACAAACATAAGCTGTATATTGTCTTGAAAACATCACAGCTGAACACTCCTTGATTTAGTCTAAATAATGCACAAACTAGTCAACAAAATACACACACACACCAATCAAATGGAGACAACTAAACAAGTTAATTAATGCTGCAAAAACAACTTGCTTAAACAGTGAAATTTGGAGAGAATTTTGGAGCTAAATCTTGTTGGAAGCTGGCCATTTTCCTTCTTCTTCTTACTCTATAAAAACTTCATAATGAACAAATAAACAAATAAAGGATATTATACACACCAAACCGACCTTAAACATCTGAACAAACTCTTACTAAGCCAGCGAACAAGAATCACTCAACAACAACTCCAAACCAACTCAAACAAACATCAAACTCCATTAAAGTAACCTTAAAAGCTTGAAAAAGGAAGACAAGGTGAGTTTGATTCGTTTTTCCAATTTATTTTGTTCAAATAAGTTCCAAAACATGTCTTGATGATCTCAGAATCAAAGACAACTCATTAAAAGGTCACAACAACAACCGGAATAGCTCGAGCAAGGTAAAATAGATAAACCTTAAGTTGCACCACTTTGATCCAATAATCATGGATTAAGGACAAGTTTTGATGATTTGAGTTGATATATATGTATAACAATTATGTATAAGCATATAGGAGTGATCTAGAGGCTTCATGCACATGAAAAATGGAAGAAAATCGGCCAAACTCATCGGAGAAGACGATGAACAATGTCTTCCCCACATGAGCACGGGAGGAACACGGGTGTGTTCCACCCCATGGACCTCTCGGCATCCATTTAAAAAATAATAATAATAATAAATTTTTTTAAAACTAATTTATTTAGACTAAATATTATAATAATTATTATTATAATTAATATTATTGATGTTATTATTATTTCTTTATTTTTATATTATTAGGAATGTTATTACTATTATTATATAGTTGTAGTTATTGAATATTGAGTTTAAAACTAAAATTTGCAATATTATTAAATATGGTATTTAAGGATATTATTATTATTATTATTATTATTATTATTATTATTATTATATTATTATTATTGATATAGTTATTATGTAATATTGATATTATTAATATCATAAAAATTTAATACTAATATACAATTGTTATCACTAAATTAATTAAAGTTTATGATATCTTTACAATTATAGTTATCAATATATTATTATTATTATTATTATTATATTATTATTATTATTATTATTATTCCCATTAGCATTAATATTAAAAGTATATAGATTAATAATATTGCTAGAATTATTGTTTTAAGATATTATTATACTTAATATTAATATTAAAACCCAAAAGTTAAGCTTAAGGTTATTTTGATATCATTAAAAAGTATTAAAATTACTACTAGTATTAACCATAATATGTATGATTTTTGAATTACTATTAATATTATTTATATTATGAGTATTACCATAATAATAATAATAATAATAATAATAATAATAATAATATATATTATTATTATTATTATTATTATTATTATTATTATTATTAATGCCATAATTATTATTATTATTATTTTTACTATTATTTTTATTTATATAATGACACAAAGATAATATTATTAATATTTTTTAAATTAATTTTCGTTTTGCAAATCTTAATATTGTTAATTTTATTATCATTATAGATGAACTTAGTATATTTTACAAATAAAAATGGAATTATGGTAATTACTAAGTATTTATTGATTTATATACATATAGACATACATATAACAATGGAAATTTAAATAAGCTAAATTTTTTAATAAGGTGATATCTATACATAATAAGAAAATTATATCAAGTAAATCAAGAGAAACACGATGACACTAAACAATAATAAATAAATACGAGTTACTATAATGAGTTAGATAAAGAACAATAGAAAAATAGCTATAAAAATATAAGCTGACTAAATATCAATTTTTCAAATACCCCATGAATATATGTAACTATCAAACAAGATCAAGACAAGCAAAATGAAAATAAATATTAAATAATACTTAATTATTATAGGACCATTAAAGGACCAATATAGTAATAGAATGAAAACCCAATATCAATATAAGACACTTAGACACCCATAGGAGTTTAATCATATAGTTTATATGATATTAATAAATATATTAATCATCTCAATAGGTGATCTTGGTACCTGTGAGGATTTTCCTGACAATTATTACGACTAGCCAATATGAGTAGGTGAGTAACTCAGTCTTATTACATTATTTATGCTTATAGCTTAGTTGTATCTAAATAAAAGATAATAATTAGAATGTGTGCATAGGTTATGGAAAATTCTATGATTAGCTGATTTGTTGATTGCTAAGCTACTTTATTAATAGTGATAATGGTATATATATGAGTTGATTGTTTACATAACCTGTTGCTTGTCTGAATATTGGTTGGTCACCTTAAACCTGATTAGTAATTATTGGTTCCATAAATAAAATGGATATGCATTGCACGATTTGCATAAATTGCATAACTAAAGATGTGGCAGCCTACTCGTGTTAGTATTTCGGATCTCTGATAATGCTTGGTACGTCTAGGCTAAAGGCTATTAGTCATACCAAGGTTACCTTTATTCTATCGATATCATAGAAACTAAATGGTAAATGAATGATGCTGCTTATGGTATTGCTTGAAATGACTAACACCTTGTGGAGAATTCTAAGATGGAAAACAAGAAATGAATAGTAAAGATGTATTAAATTAAAAGTGATAATTAAAATGAGTATTGTTGTTTCTTCTATTTGTTTAGTATTCCCTGGGTAGGTGGATCTTAGATTGTGATCCTTCAACCCCAATGAGAGAGCGTAAATCTCCATCCTGCTTTGGATTTCGAGTTATCCAGGCTTGTAATTGTACATATGCTTGAATGTTGCATTTCATATGATTGTTAATAAACATGTTTTGATATGTAGTAAGTTCTAGTTATTCACTGAACCCGTGGTTTCGCTCACACTTTAACAATTCTTTTAGTTTTACACTACAACCTTAGCTCATTACTTCCAGGAGCATGGTCTCGATAGGAATCTATAAGCTGGAAGTTTATGGAATAGATTGAGTTAAGATATTTATCTCTATTTCTAGCTATATGTAGTTAGCATTTGATACTTTAAGTCATGTAATTGGAGATTTTCTAGAAATTATGGTCTACAATATTATCATGATATTCTCTACTTTAATGATATTTATTTACCAATTTATGCCTTGTTATATTTGTTCTTCTTATCAAAGTAACTAAAAGATCCTATTTATTAAAAATATGTCATTCTCAGAAGGTAAACTAGTAGTAGTATTCAAGTGAATCTTGTTTACTACTACTAGGGTACCCTCAAGGCATGACAGAGATACACATCACATGCATAATAACATTCTTTTTAAGTACATATTTGTTAATTTAAACATAATATAATCCAAAAAATTATTTAAAAAACTTTTTTCATATACATGTAATTAAAATAGTAAAAAATTAATCATTGATATATATATATATATATATATATAACACTAAAATACATAAATATTCCAATTTTCTCACAAATTAACATTAAAAATA
The DNA here is from genome assembly GCA_024138025.1 of Combretum micranthum. Taxonomy (NCBI): domain Eukaryota; kingdom Viridiplantae; phylum Streptophyta; class Magnoliopsida; order Myrtales; family Combretaceae; genus Combretum; species Combretum micranthum. The sequence continues at coordinate 865,531 of JAMXBD010000443.1, forward strand.
AAAAAAATTCTTTTTAGCCCGCTAGCCGACTTGTTTAGCTTGCGGGCCAATGCAGGTCGGGCCTAGTCCAAGAAATTTTGGCCTGTTTAAAAGCAAGCAAAAATGGCCTAACTTGTTTAACTCGCGATTTGAAGCGGGCCAGCCCGACCTATTCCGTTTAGCCTGTATGCCTACCTCTAGTTATAAACATGTGATGGGTTGTAAATAAACCTAACTTTGGGGTGTTACAGTTTGAGTGTTGTGATTAATTATGACAATCATCAAAAGGCCATGCCATACCTAATAGATGAGGGTAAACATTGACATGGGCCCAAACTAACTCGGACTTGCTAGGTCATAGGTTTAGTCAGGGTTGATTCATGGCTTATGGAACTGGCCAATAATTTTTTTTGAATAAAATAATTTAAAAATAATTACATTAATTATTCTTTTAAAAGATAAAATTTAAAATAAAAAGTAAAATAAAGATACATTTAAGTAATAAATTTAAAACAACTTAGATAAATTTTTAACTTAAAATAAAATTGGGCCTAAAAATAATAGTCTTTAACCCATTTATTAGAACAATTGTTGAAGATGTAGATTTTTTTCTTGTAAAGTTAGAAATGTAAGACTTCAACACAATTAAGATACAAACAAAGACAAAAATGAGTCACACATTGTTAAGAAATAAAAAAATATCATTTGGTTGGAAGTTTATATAAATGGAGTCACACAACTTTTTAACCATATTAATTACTTATGTTGTTAACAATAACAACTCATTTAATATTGTGAGTAGTGATAAATTTTCACTATCCACTATAAAATAGTTTAAGCGTTTTTTTATTTACATTATTATTTTTTAAACAGGTTGACCTTGTATAATCTATCGAATTGAAAGGTTTGAGGGCCGACCCATTAACGACGCAACTACCCCTATCGATGATGGTTGGGCCAAGTCATGAGCTAGGTCCAGCTTATGTCCTTGTCTAGATGAGGGTCAAGTAAATAGAAATGAAACCTCTTGTGATAGCTTATGTCCGTGTCTAGATGAGGGTCAAGGAAATAGAAATGAAACCTCATGTGATAGCTTTACCAAGCCTTATGGCTGGAACAATTAATGAGACCTCAAATGATTGAATTTAAACATAATTCCTCACTACAAGAAAAGTGGGTTATAAGACAAAATTTCTATCTCTAAATATAAAATTTTATCGTAAAAGTAATTGTCGTTGATTTAATTTGTAGAGATATAATTTCTTTTACCAATTTATCATTATAGAATTTTTATCTTTAAAAATTAATTTCTTGTAGTGTCTCAAATGCCCTAGCTCACAATCCATAAATACAGCATTTTCTTATTCCCACAAACCCACCCAAAAAATAAAATAAATAAATAAAACAAGCAAACAAATAAAATATATCACAAAAGCTCCTTTACGGAAGTTGTGTAATGTTAATAGCTTATTCGAACTGTTTAAATTATTTGTGAACTTTTATATTGTCGATAATTTTATTTAAAAAATCAATTACATAAATAAATTATTCGTCACATCTTATTAATATTTTTCTATAATTTATTTTATAAAATGAATAATACGGACGAAACATCAATCACAATTCGTCAATATTTACTGCTGTTGCAATTTTTTAGTGTCTATATTCTAATTGTATACAAGTAATTACAACAACAATTTTTCGTCTTATCATAATAATAACTTATAAACTAATAAATCTACCGCGTTAAAACCATTGGAATAGCTCATAGTTATACTATTTAAGCTACATTTTAAATTTTGCTTCAATTAATAGAATGACCACCGCATGATGCTAATATTTTAAACCTATTTCTCTGTTTTAATGCTGTGATTATCACTGGAATAAAGTGTTATCTATTGTTTCCTCTATAAAAATTTTTAATTTATTATTGAATAATATCATTTATAATAAGTATTTAATAGTAAAATAATAGCATGATGGTCTTATGATGAGAAAGTCACAAAATACCTTAAATTATTAAAAGCCTTCATCATAAAAAAGAAGAAGAAGAAAACTTGTTAGAAGCTCCACCTTGATGAGTTAGCTAATCAAGCAAGTAAAGCTAATGAACAATTTTGATACCAATTATAATACCTTTTTGTGAGGGTTGAAGTGTATTCGAGAAGGTTCTGCGTTAAAGTCAAACCCTCCTGACGATGGACAAACCAAACCCGGAAGTCTCTTTCTGTTTTGTCACCCTATTTTCCGGTTGGACAGGCAATGTATAGTGACGATTTTGGCATCTACGTTGAGCTTAACCATTGCACCTTTATATATTCTTGTAAATTTTTGGAGGATTCGACTCAACAAAATTCATCCTTTGATTGAATTGTCTCTTTTATCTTAGTGGGTTCCTTTGGTTTTTATGGGCTTATTCTCTTCTTATATATTACCCCAGTTAATTTTCTTCTTCTTCTTCTCTATTTTTGAAACTTACAATTTGATTATTTTTTAAATAGACCCATCCCCAAATTTGTCGTTTTCTTGTTGATCATACATCTCAGATTTTAATTAAAGTAAAATTAGGTGATAAGTGGGTTCAAAAGAAAAATCAAGTGTTCAATGATACAGAAAATTGATTCAACATTGCATTCGTAGAATTCTTGAATTGTTAATAATTTTTTAATCGATATCTGCATCATTAGTAGCTTTCACAGATATAATTTGATTAACCTTAAAACATGGTGAAAGGAGTAGTTATTTTTAGGTCTATTTGGATTATTTGAATTTTTATTTATTTAATTTGTATTTATTTTTTTATATATTTATATGTATTATATCTGTTTGATTTATTTACGAGTAAAAATATAATTATTTATTTATATATATTTATAATTATCTGTTTATAAAAAAAAAAAAGTAAAAGTACTTGGAAAATGATTGAACGAATTGACCCTTTGTCTATTCTATCCTATGAAAACCAAAGTTCAAATGCCACTTCTATCCCCACTCATTAACTACTGCCACGTAGATGGCACCATCGCCATCAGTCCTTACTAAGATCCTCTCATTTCCCACTACTACAAGCCGGTCGAACAAGTCAATCTCCTTAACTTATGTTTTGACAGTGTAAAGAAATTACAAATAAGGATGGACCAGTAATTTAATTGCACCTAATACTTTTTTATATCATAGTGGGTCGGACATATTCTGAGTATATATTTCAAAGTTATAGAGTAGGATTTAAGTAGTAATTTTTTTAAAAATTTGCTTCTATAAGATAGGATATATGTTATAAGTTATATAGTATTCAGAGTATTCTATATTCATTTGTAATATTTATGAACTAATAAATATAAAGTTTTTACTTGTAAGTTTTAAGTTCTACTTAAAAGAAAAATAAATAAATAAACACATAGAAAACAAAAATAAATACAAATAATATGGTCAAGACTAACGATCTTAAACATCTATTATGTTATTGGGGTGATAATGTTTTCATAGAACTATAAGTGTGAAATTAAAAATTATTTTTCATTAGAGAAAAATGTACGCTTATAAATGCCTACTATATATAGTATAAATTTGCTTTTTTTAACCATTATGTGAATATTAACAAGGTCAAGTTATTAATATTTACCTAGAAATTTTAATATTTTAAAGCAAACAATGAAAAAAAAGAAGAAATTACAGGTTTTACAAAATATTAATACCCTATAACCTACACGTAAATATTAATATAGGATTATAGGTACTAAAGTGATTCGAAAGTATCTATAGATAAGTTATAAGTAAGGCTTATATCCTATTCATTTTTTTCCCACTTACCCATAGTAGGAATGGATAGAAAGTGGATTTTCAAAACAATTTCTCATTTTTCAAAATGAAGGAAAGAGTGGAAGAAATGAATTTAAGGGGAAATAGGGAAGAATCCAAACGAACATTTGCTTTTTCTTGAGACAAAGATACACTCTATTGATGATAGTTTATCAAAATAAAATTAATCAATTATCTTTCCACTTTCAATCCTTCAATTTCCTTATTGCCCAAACAAGATAGCCTATATATTTCTTTTTCCTTCCAATTTCTTTCCTTTTTAATTTTTTTAATATCATATTTGGTATCTAAGCTTTTCCTAAATGTAAAATTAATTTTAACGTGCTTTTGTATTCATAATACTATTATTAACTCTGTCAACTAAGTTAGCACTCTCACTTAATGGAGACATCTGTCAAATAATCAATAAAAAACTAGAAAATTAAACATTTAAGCAAGTGAATTAAAACACACATTATCTAATTAAATAATTAAATAGACAAGTTAACTTTAAACAACTCTAATGTTTGTACTAATATGACTATTTAATTATCTAATTATTCTAATTTTTTTTAATGGCTACTTAACATGTGTTATTTCTCCATTCATTGGGACGACTAACTTAACAAGCATATTTAACTTTATTGGCCAAGGCAGTATTAGTGAACACGAAAACTTGAAGTAAATATTAAATTAACTATTTTAAAATTCGAGTAGTCAATTGTACATTTAGGGAAAGTTCAACTACCAAATGTGACATTAACCCTTTGCATTAATCATCCCCTTTGATTTCTTTCCTCTTGCAAAAATAATGTAATGGTAAATGATGTTAATTTTTAAAGTGTTATCAAAATTTGAGATGTTAAAAGCAATTCAAAAGACAAAATCTATCGGAATCTATTTGGTTTATAGAATCAATTTAGTATTAGACACGATTGCCTTTATAGCACTCAATAATTCTAGTATAATACCAGGTGGAAAAAGAGATAAAGCCAGTGAATTGGAAATTTGTATTTCATTGATCAAGTGTATGTTAAAATTGTAGGTTTTAATTGGATTTTGATGAGGAAATGCATTGTACAATTTAACAAGATTTGTGAAAAAAAGTTACAATTAATTACACATTTACGTGTTGGCTAAATCCAAATCAATAGAATTAGACTATAAAGCTCACTTAATCTTCATTTAGATTATCTATTTTTTTATGGAATTTAATGCCTAAAGGTCGGATCAAGCTAAGTGATCTAACCTGTGCAAGTTTTTCTCTTGTTTTCACCTAGACAATCATAATGTGTCCAAATCATTTAGAAGTAGTTCAACCACTACATGAAGATATATTTTGAGCAAAGTAACTAGTAGTCTTGATCATCTTGAAGTACCTAGATCATTGGATATAGTAGTCTAAATAAAGTTCAATTCATATCAACTCAAGGTCAAAATGCCTAAAGGAATAGAACATGCCTAGTAGCCTAGATCAAGTCAAAGTAGTTTGGATTCTTTATAAAGTTTCTAGCTATTGGAGAGAATTTAATGCAATATCTTTTAGGGGTTTTTACTTGAAGTCCACATTTGTTGAAGAGCTACAAATACAAATTTGTGGGAAATTTTAAGACATTCACTTGAGCTTTCATTTGCTATATAATAAAGTTATTTAAGTTTTTATTTGTTCTTATGTCTTAAATTTGCATTGTTTTGGAGTGAGTGAAAATATAGTGTTTGGAGAGATCATAGTTCGTATATTGTACAAGCACTACTTATTTTTATATGTGAGCTCATTTGAGTATTAGATTTGTGATGATCAATAAAATTGGTGGGTAAAGTCTTCGGTTAAAGGCATTATATGATTGTGGAGAGTACAAGAGGGGCCCAAACTCTACATTAAGGTCAGACTTAACCTTATTAAGCCTTCTCTAATTTTTAATACTCTGTTTTGATATTACTTATCTTGTAGTGGTACGGATCATAGAACTCATGTGTTTAAGGATTTAGCAGTATAATGTAATCTAAGGATGTTAAAATTGAAATTAAAGATATAAATGATCTATCATTATATTGGTGCACTAAAAAAGAATCAAATTAGTTGTTTCACCCAATCATATGACACATGATCAAAGAAATAAAAAAAAAAAAAAGAAATTTCATGAAGAAAACTCAATATTATTCAAGAGGCAATTGATCAGAATCATATCAAAGATAAAAGATAAGTAGGTAATGCTAACATAACCCTAATGACCCTTATATATTCCCACAAGTTAAGTAAGGATAATAGTGAAAATCAAATAAAAAAAATATAAAAGCAAACCTGAAAATAGGCAGCTGAGAACGGCATGTAGGCACGTTGTCACACATAGTCGTGCATGGGGGGGCACTCTACTAGACATTCAAATCATGTATCATTCTAGGCTTCATCATAGTTACGGGTCCCTTGTCATGGTCTTAGGCACGACCTACATAATCTCCTCAGCTTCTCCTTTCTTCATCACCGTGCTCATGGACTCAAACAGGGCGTGCATGCATCCATGTATACCTCTAAAATGTCTTTGCTTACTTTGCTTCACTTACTATTTTTAGCATGAGTGTGAGCGTCAATACTTGTGAGTTTTCTTTCCAATCTTGTCTTTTGTCCATGCTTAGACACATAAGATTATGCCAATAGCAAAGCACATCCGATAGCCCTATAGATACTCAATCTTACCTTCATTCAACTTGTTAAGAATGATCCGTTGAGTTAAGTCCACCAATCCCTAGCTCTAGAACGAGTTATTAGTCTAAATGAATCATGATCCATATCATATGGCCATTGTTTGCATTTTGGATATCCAATAAAATTGCATTAATACTCAATTCAACTCTCCCAGTATTAGTTGAGTGTAAATTTGTTTTTCAATATACACATGATGATTTATACAATGGATGTGAAGCATAGAAACTTTCAAAGATGCTCAAAGAGTTTATATCATACTAATACCTATCCCTTAAACCCATTTTATGGAGGCTCCATAAGGATAGAGGGCTTGCAGAAATGCTCTTTTTGAGCTTCGTGTTAGGATATAGATCTATTGTAGGTTATGTGATTGGTGCTAATTGCTAAGCATGCTTATTGCATAAGTCCCTTGCTATGTTCAATGTTTATTTCTAATAAAAAGCTTAGAGATGGTAAGCCCATGCAAGCTATTGGTCTTGTTTAGATATATCGATTCTTATGAGCATGGAGAACTATGCTTAAAGGTGTTGGGTAGAGGAGACCAAGCTTAGTGTATTAGGATGATTGGGTTAAGGTAACATTGCAAGACCACATGAACCAGCACTTGTTTTGTGTAAACAGTATCAACAAGTTCAACATGATAATGATATGAGACTGGCACATTTGATAGATTGGCTATCCAAGTTATAGACGTTGTAGTCATAAGGCTTGAGTCGGGCTAGCAATTTAGCGATTTGATCTAAGGTCTTCTTAAAGAGGATATTAGTTGAGCTATTGATAGATATGAGCACCCAATGGACGTCATAATCGGTAACTCTGTTATTATAAGGAATAGTGATGCACTTACTACTCATTCACTTCATTATAATTGCAATTCCATTATAGTCTTATTCCTTACAACATTAACTTAATCGTAATAGTGATTCCATAAGGAATCCTTATTACAAAAAATATTGAATAGCTACTCTTTTCTCAAATCTATGAATGACAATTCAATGCTAGAATTGTTCCTTTTTTTCTAAAATACGCCAATTTAAATAAAAAATCATTAAAAAAAATCCTATTATAGCTGTATTTCATTCCTTAATAATAGGAATTTCATTGTCGCCTTATTCATTCAATGAAGTGAATGAGCCATTAAGGTTTGTGTTTGAGTAGGAACAGCTGGCATCTCTTTTAGGTTTGTAGCTTTAAATGCTAAGCACTTGTTGGCATCTTCCAAGTCGAGTGTAGGCCTTATTTTTAGGGCTAGATCAGTCACTTATTTCTAAACTGCCCACAATGGTGCTTATGATGACATAGATTGACTTGTTGTTTATGTTTGAAGGCTTGGTGCAATTGTTAACACATTTGGTTTGCTTCACCTTACGAATATCCTTTATGAGGTATCCTCTTAAGTAGCCTATTTAGATTAGGTCTTCAAAGGAATTTTTTAGCTGGAGACATTAATTTGTAATGTGGTAGGTCTTGGTGGAACTAACAATAACTATTGTATTTCTTCTTTGTAAGATTGTTTATCATATTTTTATCTAGAATAAGAAACTTCTATTCTTAACCTCTAAAAGGTGTTCAACATGGGCTTGATTAGTGTGGCGTGTAGGTTATAGTGGGGAATTATGCATTGTTTGGTAGCGTGTCTAACTTGTTTTAAGGATCAAACCCCTTGTCATTAGATTTGGGACCAAGCCTATCTTTGATAGATGGTCCATCATAGGAGCTTTTGATCTTCGTTGAGACATGCTCGGATTGTCATCTCACTTTCTGATGGAGTAGAAGAAAGGATGGTAGACTTTCATCCTTTACATGATAGTGTTGAGACATGTGTTCATGTTAGGTTTAAGATTTGAATCATGGTGATTAAGAAGCTATCAATGTACTGCTTGAGAATATAATCTGGCTCTAGGCATATGAGACTGAGGCAAATGGGTCTTTCTTTAATTTCTTACTTGTAATAAAATACTGCTAAAATGATTGCCCAGCTCATTAATTTTCTTTTTAGCATAAGTTGTCAGTAACCATGGATAGGCTACTTTCTTAAGGTTTCCAATAAAGGCATTATAGAAGTAAGTTCATTTGAGAGAAAAAAAAGGTTACTTAGGTGCTTTTTTAGATTATTGAAGCCATCAAAGAACTTTAGCTAGAGAATTCTAATGTGGGGGTAGATGTTCCTTTCCAATAGAGTTGATGAAGGGAGATCAACTGATTTTGATGGGTCAAAGTGCTTATTATACTTAGGATATGTTAATGTTTTATTGAAGTCGTCAAGAGATGCATTGTGTAACATGCTATGACTAAGTCTTGGAATGCTTGTCTTTGTTAGTGTTGTTCCTACTCTATTCATAAATATGATTATTCTACTCCTAAGTAGGTGAATAGTTGACTAGGAGTTGTCATCATAATGTTGTTGTTGAAGGAATGCTACATCATTACATCTTCTAGTCATGGAGCTTTTGTGCATTTGTGTGAATGCAGCTGTTATCTTCTTTGAGCATGTTGAAGCACTATTTCATAAGATAATGTTCCTTTAAAAGTTATGTCTATTCCTCATCTTGGGTTTGTTTATTATTGTTAACCTAATTAGCATAGTAAATTGGCTAGTTGATTTTACTAGTTCTTTGAGTGTTTATCATAAAAATGATAGATGTAATGACGTATGTGATGTACATAATGGCTTCAAAGAATTGGTATTATATTCTTGTTTAGGAGGTTTTGTGCCTATTCTTATGGATTTTCCAGCACTATGAGCATAGTGAGCTTGCAAAACTAGCTTATATAAGCTAAGAAGTGAGGGTGACCTTAACATAAGCATTTCGACGCTCAAGTTAATAGAGGATATAAAAAGGTGAAAATATCATAGTACTACGAGTTAAGGATATGAAAGGGTATGGTTTTCTTAGTTACTCAAACTAAGGATTTAATTTATATGTGTGTAGGTGGTGAGGGATTTGATCAGAGGCCTTACCTTGTATATTTTAAGAGGCATTGATAGGACGATGCGGATCAATGTTATGTGGGATATGTCCTTTGATTATCTAGTGTATACATGATACAGTAAAACACATCTTACAGGGAGGATTATTAGTGGAGGACAACCTCTTGTGTAGCATCACTAACGTGATGACTTATTTTATTCACTAGTGATAGATTATTGATGGGTCAATTGTAAACTTGAAGGTCAAGTTGAGAAAACACCTTTTCAATAAGAGTATTGGAATTACTTGTATTAAGGTCACATGGAATATATAGATTTTGATTTTACTACAATTTGAAAAATTCATTACTTTAAATTTGATGGAGGTAAACCATATGTATCTACTGGTAGATGTTAACTTAATATTATTGCTTTTGAATTAATTAAAATAGATTTGACCTGTGTATATCATTTTATGTACATTCCTGAAAAAAAAAAAAAAAAAAAGAAGCCATCTGATCTTCTCTTGTGCACCATATGTATGCAGTAGATGTTAGATTGATCTTATTGATTTTAATTCCACATTAATAGGAAGGACACAGCTAGTATCCTCATGTTTAAAAATTGATTATAAACAAACAAACAATAGGTAACTATCTAATCATTGTGTACATAGTTGTAATTTCTAGCATAATGTAGAAAAATAATTGGGTAATTGATATTGTGAAAAAATCATGCTAGCTTCTCCCATGCATCTGAAATTTACAACCCAATCCTCTATTAAGTTTGCATCCGTAAAATCCATTTAACCATATAAATTGATAATTTCACTATGATAAATGATTTCTGAAGAAAAATTAAATGTGTTTTTTTCTTTTCCCCTCAAAATAGTATTAATAGGCAAGTAAATATAATAAAAAAGTATACTTGAATCAACTTTTAAATTTCTGGCCAAAAAAAGAATGAACTTTTAAATTAATGTGAATGATGTCTATCTTTGCACAAAAAGAAAAATTGCTACAACTCAAACGTTGGACTTTGCTTTTTTAGAGATATATATTTTTTCCTTTTCAAAAGAGGAGGCAAGAGCAAAACCACAACAATCTTACCATTTGAATCTTGGATATTTCTACTGTTAAGAATTTTTTCATGAGAAGAGGGGACTTACTCACGTTCACTAGAACAGAATAAGTTGGAAAAAATAGTAATTCTATGAGTGTTGTCTTATTTTAAATTTCGGTGCTTTTGGGGAAAAAAAAGGTTACATTTTATGAGGATAGCAATTTCTTTTGTAAATAAAAATAATAAAAATTCTTCCTACATCGGATAGAGATTCCATGTGTAAAACGTTTTGCACACTAAAAAATATTTATTCTATTCCTATGAATGCTGCTGTGTTAATCATGGCGTTTGCCCTTTTCTGCATAATTCCATTGAACTTAACAATAGCCCACAGCATACAGAAGCAAAGAATCACCTACAAATACTCGTATTTCTGACGTATGCCATGCTTTTGTTGGGAATCAAAGTAAAGTGGAAGAGTCATGATGATTGGAAAAATTATATTTTATTGGGATTCTACGAATTTTCGCACTATGAAAAGGAAATAGGTTTGGATGCAAAAGGTAAGGAAAAAAATATTTTGTTTAGCGGAAAACAGGCCGAAATGGAAGTACTGGGGACGAAGCCATGGGATAGACCAAAATGAAATATAAAGAAAAAGGAAAAGCATTAGTTGCTACTGCTAGCCTACAATGAATGTGTTTCGTCTCGATTTTTCTATTTGAAGGCTGTCTAACAACAATCTTGATTAAATTAGTGAGCAAGCATTCATCCGGCTAACCAAGAATCCAAGGAATCTTACGATTTTCATGTACAAGAATAGAGGAGCCTGTCCGATTCCGAGTCAAAATCCTGTGTTTATAAGCCTCGTCCAGCCCATGAGATGAAGCCCATTGCTCAATGCTAGCAAAATCTAAGTCCAGAAGCTGAAGCCCACAACCATAGAAATCATGCCCGTGTCTTTTTTTTCTATTTGGGCCAGCATGCCCATGTCTGACGTCTATGACTACAAGTCCTCGTTCAAGGCAGTGGGAAAAAGTCAACGTCGAGAAGCTACTGTGCTAAGAACCAAACTAGGCCACATCTCACATGCAAGGACTGCAACAATTCAACCAAGGAAAATCACATCTCGCGCATGCATTTCACACAAGTCCCAAGGCCATGAAAAGTGTAGAAAAAACTCGTAAGATATTTTGACAGTGGACACATGTGCCAGCAGTTAAATCCTCTGAAATGAAAATCATTATATTTATCCACACGAACAAAAATTTCATAATTTCATTATTAATTTATTAATTTAGATGAGATCGATCTTATCAAATATTTTACAACTTCGATCTATACCCAACTGTAATTATATTATTAAAAAAATTAATATTTTAATTATTATATTTATTTTAATAGTTAAATGATTGATCGGACAATCCGTCGATAGAACTGTAAAAGCTACCTTAGACATATTCTAAGAGTAAAATCTTGTAAATTTAGGACTTCTTTTAGCAATTTTAATTCTCTTCAATTTTATAAATTATAAAATTGGTTATTTTCTCTTTCCCACGATCAATTATTCTCTTCCTAAACCATTTATTTTCCCATGCACCTTTTTTTTTCTCTACAACAGCTATAGATATACATCTAGAGGTGGCCATGGATCGGTTTGGTTCGGTTTTTCCTAAAACCAAACCATAATTTATAGTTTGATTTTTGTTTCATCCCTAACCAAACCATTAAGTAACAGTTTTGTTCGGATTAAAAATTTTTTAAACCATTAAATAACGGTTTGGTTCGGTTTGGATTACAAATTAAATCAAAATTCTAACTAAAATTTTTTCTTGTTGTAGTTTTTTTACATTTGTGTAGATACTTAAATATTTATATTATTTTACAAAGTTTATATTATAAATCACGACAAAATACTTCATGAATTCATCATACTTTTCATCTATAAGTTACTCCTTTATCACTTACCGAAGGATTATGAAGTAAGAAATGCGAAATAGAAGTAGGCACTACATCACACATGAATATTGATTTGGAAGAGAAATAAGCACTCAAACTTGTTCAATGATGTAAGTTAATTCCTCACTATCTCTCAATTTGATGTAATAAGGCTATAGATGAATTGTAGTTGGTAACTTCAATCTATCTACCATAACCTTAGTTGTGATATTAACTTAAAAACCATGATCAATAATAACAATGCAAACCACTCTATTAACATAGATTTTCAATTGAAACAAATCCTCTACATCCTCATCTCTAGTGATGGATTAACACTAACAAGAAATCATATTACCTTAGGCCTTGATACGCTATTGCATAAATTTTTCATTTTAGAAGGGTAGAAAATTCAACAATTAATAAAATAATAAATATAATTCTCCATAATCATTATCATCTCAAACAAAACCTTAGATCTTGAAAAAGTCACCAAGCCTTAGATATCCTAATACACCCAAGCTAAATTCAACAAGATATGAGAGTCAAATCTTACCAATCTATCGTATGTCAATCCATAGCTCTGATACTAAGATGATACAAGATAAAATCCGTATCTGAGTTATGTTGTGGATTGCTGTAATGAAAATGAAATATAGGATTAATGGGTTTTTTTTTTATGATTTTGTGATTTTTATGGGTTTTCAATAATTAAACGTAATAAAATAAAAAGTTAATGTTGAATTTTATACCTCAACTTTGTCCAAAAAAGGTCATTTTTTGTACTTCAATTAACAGTGTTAACTTTGTTACTGACATGTACATACGGACTAATCATATCATAATACGTATCATCCGATGTGGCATATTGTCATTTATTTATTTATGTTTCTCTTCTGACGTGGAATTTATATTTTTCATTAGAATTTTTATTTTATTATAATTAATATTATTTTATTTTTTTAAAGGAAGATTACATTTAAAGCGAAGCCTAAGCCCAAGCCCATCTTATAACCTATTCACATAAACCCAACAATGAAGTCCATTTTCCTTCATAAGTTTCTATTTTTCAATTAGAGTTTGCTCTAATTTTACTTGTATCTAAGTCTGTTTCTTAAAATTTTTTCCATGCGAGACATCTTTATATGTAATAAAAGTGTCCAATAACCATTAAAGCTTCTTCAAATGAGTTCCTTGATATGCTTTTTAGGTACTTCCATGCTGCCCTTCTTCAACACATGAACAACCCCAGACACATTCCATTGCCTAACTTGAGATGCAAATAGCAACCCAATTAGCTGCCTTTCTTCGAAATGGAACATTAACAGCAACAACAAGGTCATGCTTCTCTCCTGCTACTCTAGTAGTGGGGAGTGCATTTTATCTATTTCGTGGAAATTGTTGAACCATTCGAGGTATTGTTGCAATTGAACCTTGAAAACTTCGTCCTACATCGACAAAATGTAGGAATTAAATCTTTTGTATATAATTCAAAAGTAGTGTTTGAAAAGTATTGAATTGGGGAAAGGCTCAAGGATAAGAGACTTATGTAGGCTTTTGGCTTAGGAAGTTTAAAACTAATTATTTGAAGCTCTTTTAAATAATAAAATGGTACTAATTATTATAAGATAAAAAAATTATAACGAAAATAGAAATAAAACCTAATAAATTTCCACATCATAATAAAATATAAATAAATAAATTATAATATGCTACGTCAGATGACATGTGTCATAATGTGATTAGTCCATTCGTCTATGTCAGTAACAGAGTTAAAATCGCCAATCGAGGTACTGAAAATAACTTCAAAAAGTTTTCTCAGGTACTGAAACTAAACTTTCGAAAGTTTAAGCACTTAATTGAATTTTTGGGCAAAGTTGAGATATCAAATTCAACATTAACCATAAATTAAATTATATGAACTATTCTTTACTAGGATATTATGCACCAAGAAAAGATCAAACTAGTTGTAATGATCAATCGATATAATGTACAATTGATAAAAGCAATAAAGATTGAGAAAAACTCTCAAAGTCATTCAAGAACTAAGTTCATGAATTATAAAGATATGAAGAATTATCAAGGATGAACAAGTGTTCTCTAGCAAGACCCAATAAGTCCCTTTTATATGCCAACATTAGGGCAAAGGGAAAAATAGTCAAATATAATCTATTCTAATAAGATAAAAATAAGAAAATAATAAAAATCTACTAATAGATCCATATGGTCCTTACCATGGGCTATGGCATAGGTGATGGAATCCTTTAGCCAAGTTTACAACTTATGAGTTGGTTTGATATGGTCTTTTATATGAGCAGTAGTTGACAACATATGGCATAGACTTCACCAGCAGAATACTCCACCATCTGGCGTATGGGCAGTCCACTAAGGTGTAGTCTTCTCTAGTCTTTACTCTCATCTTTCCTAGGTGAATATGGCCTTAGATATGGGGCATAGACTATTGCTACCATCTTTCATATGAGTTATAACTATCAGCATGCCATCGCCTCATCTTGATCTCTATCATACCCCAACTTTGTTTAAACGTGCAATTACTTACATAAAATTTCAATTGGTTAATTTGATGCCCAGTTAAACATTTTGTGTACACCAGTACTATGTAAGATAACTTTATTAGCTACGTTTGATGACGTGACATTTACCCCTTGGCATTGATAGTTAAAAAAAAAATCCAATTTTCCATAGAAAATGCAAATGAAAGTGGGATAAAGAAAAGGGGGGAAAAAAACAAAGTAATTCCCCAAGACCACCAATTTTAACTATTGTGACTTCTTCTTCTTCATGAACATTAAACTAGTGAAAGAAATTTTGAATCTCTGTCACACTAGATTGGTGTTCTTTTGAATAGGATTAGGGCATCTAACAATGGCATTTAAATAAAAGTCACATTGGTGGTGGGTGACTTAGTATAGTAATTGCATGATTTCAAGACTTTGATTTTTGAACTCAAGCATCAATCAAAGCCGAGAGAAATTTTTTTCCTAATCTACAAGGCCTCACAAAATGATTGTTTTTAGATTGGCTTAATTATAGGCAAAACTAGAGAGAGAAAGTGGGTTCTCAAGAAAAAAACTAGAGACGAAAATCTTGAGTACTTCTTGTACACAAAATATTCTATAAAAAAATTGTGTAATACTTTGTTTTAGACAATAGTGACCCGGTTTTAAACATTGAATCACATTAAAAGAGGAAGCCCAAGATTCTTGAAAATCTTCAATCTTCCCCTTTTTAAAGTTTTCGAACTAATCTCTTGTGTTCAAACTATTTTAAGTAATCTTCTTGTAAGATTCACAAAAAAAAAAAAAAAAAAATTGCTTGAAAATAGTAAAGATCAAGCAATATAGGTATAGCATTTCCCTTTCTATTTCTCTTTTTTTTTTTTTCTTTTTTCCTATGTCCTTCTTTTTGAGAAACTCCCTAAATATGTGAGTGCTCTTTTGCATTGATCTAGGTACCTTTATAGTTTGACTCTCACATCTAAATGTCTAAAGAAGTCCCATGATAAGCTCATGCTTCTTTGTGGGAACTATTAGCCTCTTTAGTCCTTACTAAACTAGACATCTAGCTTGGTTGAACTCACGTACCTTCATAGATGGACTTTCAATCCAAACTTTTGAGGAACTCCTAAAGTATGCAAATTTTCTTTAGCACTAATTAAGGTACATTCATCAATTGATTTATATTTAACAAATTGAGGAACTCCTTAAGTTAAACTCATGTAAGGGGAGACAAGTATAATATGTAGATAAAAAAATAAACATCAAACATGGTGTAATCAAAATCATTCCATAATAAGAAGGTATAAGGATTAAATGTCAACATGTTGACTCAGATACACAATCCAAGTCAGCATAAAGGGGGTTAAAACCTCATATGGCTCAGATACTCATTGTCCATCTCTACCCCTAGCTTGTTTATCCAGTACGATCAAACAACTCAACAAAAAGGGGGCAGGACTCCAATAAGTTTAGCTACTAGCGAACTAGGTCTACCTCTTACTTACCAGTTTAGTTCACCATTTTTAATCCTTTAGGGCTATGCTATCCATTTTAGCATGAGTATTTATCTCAAATCACTCACTTGCTTAACCAATTCATTCTTGAATAAGGTCTCAAAGGCTAAACATTATTGCGATTTCAATTTTTTTTTCAATGCTTGTCAAACAAGGTTTCCTTCATATCATATCCATTAAGAAATGGTTGTCTTCATTTTTGAAATGAAAGACATAGGTGGAGTAGCTTATGCATTGGGTTCTAAAATCCAAGGGGATCATGTGAAAAAACTTCTACTCTTTCACAAGAGTCTTACATATGGAAGATTCTTTAACAATATAACATTCATAAATGTAAACTCGTAGACACTCTTATAGAAAATGGTGATGGTATAAGCCCTAAAATGTGTCTTAAGACTCCACAAGAAAGGAAAAAAATGGAAAGAGTTCCCTATTCGAGTGCAGTTGGTAATTTAATATATGTGATGATGTGTACTACACTTGTATATGTTATATAGCGGGGGTTGTTAGTAGATATTAGTCAAATCTATGACCTGCTCATTAGATGGTAGTAAAGAGGATATTAATGTATCTTCAAGATACTATAGATTATTTTCAATGCTATTAGGAAGATAACGTAAATCTTATAGGGTATATTGATGTTGATTGGTGAGGAGATTTACATGAGCCAAAATCAACTTCTGGTTATACCTTCACACTTAACAATGATACCATCGCTTGAAGTGGAAAGGAGCAAACATGCATAACCGTATCAACAATTGGGGTTGAATTTCTAGCATCTTTAACAAAAGGACAAGAAGTAGTTTAGATTAGATAGATTATGCAGCATATGGGATTTCTTTCTAAAAAGTGAGAACTACTGGTGATCTATTGTGATAGTCAAGTAATGACTACTTAGACAAAGGATCCTAAATACCATTGCAAGACTAAGGACATAAACATTAAATATAACTATGTAGAGAGCATTATTATTAAGAAATATGTCATGGTATAATATGCATTGACACATTGAATCATTATTGATCCTCTTACCGAACTTATGCTTAGAGATGTTTCTTTGGAACATATTAGATTTTTGGGTTTTCATAGAATGTAAAGACATTGATTATGTTGATTCAATGGCAACATTATTATTATTTTTTTCAAAAACATGTATTTTACTTATTGAGTATGTTTGAGACAAATGATTGATGATGGGAAATCACCTTTAATGCTTGTGAGCATGCAAAGATAAGATAGTGATTAAACTTTAAGTCACCTTGACTGATGCAAAGTGCAATCCCAGAGCCGACCCCATGCCACCAGTGTAGCACCGATGTGTAATCCTAAGCTGTCGGCATACAAATCCAAGGTTGGCAGTGTAGTGCTGTGCGGTTTTAGTTCATTTGTGTTGATTTATTTCCTTTTTCTTGAGACTATAAATATAATATTTAGGGATTTTGTGAGGGATAACTCATATTTTGTTTTCTGACAACCCAATTTGAGAATTTTCTCTGAAATGTTGCAATTCTTGCAAATTTTGTGTTATAAAAATCATCCAGTGATTTGATTTCTATCATTTACGCTTTTGTGCTGTGTCAGATTGGTATCAAACCAAGGTAAACTCCTATAAAGATGGCAACTAATGACGGTATTGATGACGGTTGTATTCCTAACAATGCTCTAGATACGAGAGTCTAAGGAACTAAACAGTTGGTTTCTAGGGCGGTAATCGATGCCATAGATCAAAGAATCCGACAAGTAGAACAACGTCTTGAAGATTTGATTGAGCATTTCAACATGATGGTTGTAGATACCAACAAAGATAAGGATATTGGTAGGAGACAACCAAGGGCAAGGGATGCTTACAGTGGTCCAATTAATCGACCTGTAGCTGCAAATTGATAGGCACATATTGCAAATGAAGAGTCCGATAAGGATTATGAAATCTTGTGTGAAGAGAGGCAACCGTGGAGATGAGGTAGTGAAGGTGGAGGTAGGTATTGAAGGGACTATCATGAGTATGACTAGGGTAACAACGGTGATTTTCGCCTAAAGGTAGATATCCCTATCTGCAATCTCGATGTTTAGGAATTTTTCGGATTGACTAGCTGAAGTAGACATGTTCTTTAATTATATGGAGATTCCAAAAGAGCGTAGGGTAAGGTTGATGGTGTGTAGGTTGAAAGAAGGAGCCTATGCTTGGTGGGAGAGGTTATGGAATATAAGGCAGAGAAAGGGTAGACAGCCTATACGGATATGGTTCCATATGAAACAACTGCTACAAAGGGATTTCTTGCCACCTAATTATGAGCAAATCCTTCTCCAGCAGTATCAGTATTGTCATCAAAGACCATGTTCATTCCATGATTACACTATTGAGTTCATGAGATCGGATGAAGGTAACGATCTTCAAGAAATTGAAGGCTAACAAATAACATGATATATGGATGGTTTGAAGTTGCAGATCAGGGACAGGATTAGGGTTACTATGTCTAGGAATCTAAGTGAAGCGAAGAACATGGTCCTTAAGGCTGAACTGATGTTGCAGGAGCAAAGCACCAGATTTGTGGGCAACAAAAAAGGGGTACGGAGTTAAGGGTGCTAGTAGTAGTAGAGCAGTAGCTAAGAAAAATAAAGGCGTACAAAAATCTAGTGAGAGTGGTGAAAAGAAAGCTGACAAAGTAGTTAGCAAAAAGCCTTTAGAGGCCAGAGAAGCGCAGAGGCAGAATAACCTATATGTCAAGCCTATCCTAGGTAAGTGTTATTTTTGCAATCAACCAGGACATAGGTCTAGTGAGTGTCCAAATAGAAAGACAGTGAATGTAGTAAAGTGGGATGAAGGGGAAGAGATTAGTTATGAACCTGATGGAGAAGAGGATTATTCTAAAGATGGTGATGTGAATGTTGAGTAGACCTATGTTATTAGGAAATTGATGTTAGCACCCAAGCAAGAAGAGAACACCTAGCAACACCAGTTGTTTCACACTCGTTGCACTATTAAGGGAAGAGTATAGGACTTAATTGTTGATAGTGGAAATTGTGAGAATATTATTGGGCGAGTGGTTATTAATTAGTTACAATTTCTAGTAGAAAAATACCCTAACACTTACACTATAAAGGTAGATTAAATTTGATAAGCGAATGGAGAAGGAGAGATGTAGAATATCGTTTACCATAGGCAAATATCAAGATTATGTCCATTGTGACATTGTAAATATGGATCCATGTCACCAATTATTTGGAAGACCTTGGCAATATGATGTGAGTGCTCAATATGCAAGGAAGGAGAATGTGTACAGGCTAGAGAAGGTTGTTGCAAAATACGCTTTGTTGCCTCTAAAGGTAGTGAATCGCACCAAAGCCCACAAGGTAGAGGGGCACTCTTTCTTGACAATGATTTACTTAGAGAAAGAGTTGGAAAAAGATATGAGGGAGTCCAGAGTTGTGCATGTGCATATAATGAAGAATGTCATGATAGGGGATGAGGAGAGAAGTATTAGAGTGCTAGAGTATGTGAAAGAGGCAATGGATGTGCCGCCAGATGATTTAGCAAAAGGATTATCATCCTTGAGAGATATTCAGCACCAGATCGATTTAGTGCCTGGGGCGAGTTTACTAAACTTACCACATTACAGGGTGAGTCCCAACAAGACTAAATTTTACAAGAGAAGGTTCAAGAGTTGTTGCAAAGGGGTTTATTAGATATAGAGTGAGCCCATGTGTTATGCCTGCCTTACTGACTCTAAAGAAGGATGGTAGCTGGAGAATGTGTGTCGATAACAAAGCTATAAACAAGATTACTATTGGGTATAAATTCCCTATAAACCTCGGAAATTTTTCACATTAGTACACGACTCTAAAATAGAATGTATGAACTAGTTAGTAAACTTAGAATCCAATAAAAACCTAAAAATAGATCAATGATTTAAATTTGGCTGGGTTAAGATCTAAAAGCTGAATAAAGAACTTCTTTGACTCTAATTGATACAAAAAACGAGATTTTGTATCTTGAACTGATAATTCAAGATATGATTGAAGAAAACCCAAATTTTCAAATGCCGAAACTTGTTTTACAAATAGAATAGATATAAAAATATAGATATACAGATTAAATGACTACTATTGAACTCAACAATGATTTGAGACTAGAACAATGAGTAGTAATGAGCCTATACATGGATTTAAATCCTAAATTCAAGATTCCTAGATAGTATTAAATACATTAAATTTACATTTAAATTAATTAGATATTATGAGACGATAAGTATGAAAATACAGGTAATTTTGAACCTTAATATAAATTTATTTTAGAGATTGATTTCGAATGATTTAGCTAGTGGAATTTTACAAATTATAGAATATAATTAGATAGTTTAATGTAATTGAATTAATAATTGAATTTAATTAAAAATAGAAATTTTATTATATCATAAATACTCGATTTATCCCATTAAACTACCTTAATCACCCATTTCAACAAATTCGAATTTATTCAATATCTTCTAATTATTAAACTAAATTTTGTTTCTCAAGTTCAATGGCATAAATCTTTAAATCATAGATTTAGCCATTTGAGCTTAAATTATAAGTCCTTAAATCTTAGAAATTTAAAAATGAAAATTTTCATTCAAATCTCAATTCCTAAGTCCCTAAACTTCTAAATTCAATTAAGATATTAATTTTCCTTTTATTAGATTTCCTAAAATTAGTTTCTAACGCCAATTAGCTAATTCTTTTTCTTACTTCTTAATTTCTAACTCTAAATGCCTAAAGGCCATAACCTAAGACCCAATTCATTATCTAAAAATCCAAGTCTATTAACCAAGCCCATTTATAGAAAGCTTACATAATTCATAAAGCCCATTAGACTATGTTCTTATCATACACCCTCATACATAATATAAAATCCTAATGTCTAGAAAATCTAATAAGTGAAAAGACCAAATTGACCTTAACCAACTCTTGAAGGTTTTTACACGTAGGAAAAGACCAAAATTCCCTCAATTAATTAAGAAAAATTACCCAAAAGCCCTTAACTCTAATGGAAATTACGTAACATGAATTAATATAAATAGGATGCTTAGAAAACCCTAATGCTTCTCCTAACTTCAGTAGCTCTTCTTCTCCAAAAATCCTCTACAAAACATCTTCCAAAACCCATAAAAATCCCACAAAAATACTATAATAATCCCTCATCAAGACAAGCTTCTAATGGGTAAGGAAATAAATTCTTTTTCCATCATTTAACCATTCAATTTCTTCCTAAAATCTAATCTTTAATTCAATTGATTCTTAGGTGAAATTTGAAGACAAAACCAAGGATTAAATTGGGGATTAGCATTGGAAGCATCATCAACCTTTTGAAGTAGTAGTAGCAGTAGAGATTACTAAGGTTTATTTGTTAAACCAAGTAAGTAATTGTAATTAATACACTTGATTATGTTAATTATATATATATTCATGTAAATTACTAAAACAAACTTATATTCAAATATTAATCAATATATGTATAAGTATTCATGAAAACCTAAATGAACACGTATATATGTATTTTATAGTAGTTGTTGATTTAGTGAAATTATTGCAAGTTTTTATGTGTGTGTGTGTGTGTGTGTGTGTGTATGTGTGTGTTGCAATATGTATATATGTATGATTATATTAGATTGATATGTTTTATTGAAGTAAAATCATTAAAAAAAAATCTTGAGCATATGTATGTATGTTTTGATATATATGCTGGAAATTAGGTAAATTATGTCGATGATGATGATTTGAGTTTTGATTTGTAATTTAATTTGTAAAAAATGAATCAAAGTATGAACTAGATGAAACAACATAGATTAAACTTGTTTTAGATGATTAAAATAGGTTAGAAGTCGGATTAAACAAAGGAAGTTTGAAAAATTACAAAACAGTCTTGGATCATCCTGGAGTTAACACTACATCAGCAATGTCGGAGGCTAAAGCAGTGGATGTGATGGAGCCTTGTCATAATAGTAGAGCCACATGTCTACTTTGCAAACCGATGGTGAACCTATCGTCTTAATGGTTAACCTTGAGTGAACTGATTGGTTGTCGCACTAGTTCCTATGATTCTGTATAGATTGCATGTAATTGAAAATAAAACCATAATTAACTAATTAGTTTGGGCCAAATGAACTTATAAACATATAAATATATGTGTTAGGGAGTTTACAAAAAAACTTGAGATTAAGAACCCGAGTTTAAGATAGTGAACCGATTTATTAAAGTTAAGATGCACACTAGTTTTCTATAGGAAATGAGATATTGGAATTTAAGGTAAATTAATTCTAATCAAATAAATATAAAAAAATGTAAATAAGATGTTTTCATATTTAAATATGATTTTAAGATGACTAATTAATTATTTTGATTTTAGAAATTTATTTAATAAAATAGGTGTAAATATGGCGTTTTAACATACTATAAACATAATAGGAAACTAATTTAAATTCCTTAATATATTTAGATATAAAAATAGATTGTAAATTATACAAATAAAATAATTATATTTTAAATGAGTTATTTTACTTAATAAAAGTTTATTAGATTTAACATAGGATATGTTATTTAAAATACTAATTAATGACCTAATTACTATAAAATAGGTTTAGTAGACTAAGTTGGATATAAAATAAAATTGATTGATTAATTCTATTCAACTTGATTAAATTAAGCTAATGTAGATTTATTAACGAATATTGTCTTTGTAAACTCTTTAGAGACCAACAATTTTTCTTAGCTGTTAACCTAACTAGTAAACTCTTATATGATCAAATTAACTTGTAATTGGCTTAGAGATAATTGTAATATGATAGACCATGAATAATAAGAGGAGTATGTTGTTTCATATATATATTTGCTAGAAAACTAAGTAGTTAATATGTGTTTGATATAAGTTGATAATGGATTCAAATGCTTGTATGAATTAATATTTGAAACAAATATTTGTTAAGAGTCTGATTTTTGCTTTATCTTTTGACCTATCTTTTGTTTATCTAGATTTTATAGCAAGTACACAGCGACTTGTATGTTGTATGCTAGGGTAGGCATTCTAAATGAACTAATACTTAAAGACGGCTTTAATAATTACTTGTTGGTTGTGCATGACCATTTCTTAGACCTAGCCTAAGAGGCCGCAACCTTGCTAGCTGTGCCAGCACGGTAGTTGGGTGCTTAAGCCATCATGGGTGGCTCGATGAGTAGCTGATGGAGGGAATGATAGTGACATAACATCTACTAGTATGAAAGAAAATTAATGTAGTATGGTTCATGTTTATGAGATCGGTTAAGCTACACTATATTATAGACTATGATGAATAGAGATGCATAATAGCTGTGACCCTCAAATGAGGCTATTACTTGTAGAGGTAGGAGATATAGATATTCGGACTGCTTATATCAATCCTCTGAGCAGTTGTTGCTACTTAGGACTCCCAGGTTCCCAGCATATTGCCAGAGTGAGAGTGCTCTACCGTTATTTTCTATGTTTTAATTTAAAGATATAATTGTTGATTATTGCATTGTATTTAGAACAGACGTGTGTGCCTATCTTGTGTGTTCTTGTGTTGCTATTGTATTAGGTTTCGACTTGTTTCTGCTCCTACCCCAACTCCTGCTCCTGCTCCTACTCCTACTCCTACTCCTAATCCGACATCAGCTTCTATAGCTCAGATGCCTTGGTTTCCTCCTATATCGCAAGTTCTGATGGGGGACCTAACTAATATGTATACCATATTTAGGAGTATGTTTGTTATGATGCATCAATATCAATAAATGACGTATTAGTAGTAACAAGAGTTCATGCAATAGCATGCTCCACAAATTGGAGAAAGCCTTTGTAGCTTGTGCTGTTATAAATGATAGGAAAGTGAGTTTAGCAGCTTATATGCTGAAGTGTGATGCTTATAATTGGTGGAGACTAGTTAGCAGAACTATGGAAAATCCGATTCCATGGACTAGATTTAAGGATGTTTTCTCTGTGCAATATTTTCCTATGACTGTTAGGGAATAAATGATTGCTGACTGGCTAAGCCTGCAATAGGCCAACAAGACTATTGATGAGTATTATGTAGAGTCTTATAGATTATTGAGATTTGTTGATAAAGGTTAGAATGATGAACATATGAAAGTGCAAAAATTTCAGAATGGTTTGAATGTGGAGATTAAGAGTGAGTTTAAGTTATTCCAGCTTACCACTTTGGCTAACGTAGTTGCTAAGGCAAAACTTGTTGAGCAGACTCATAATGAATGCAAGGTGCATAAAGCAAATAGATCGGCATTTTCAAGGAAGAGACTAGCATTTTCTACTACTTTTAAAGGATTTAAGGGTGCTGGTAAAAGCACGAGTTATCAGTAGAAGAGCAAGAAGCTATTTTTTGGTAAGAAGATTGGAAAAGGGTCAACAATGAAGACTTCTACTCCATCCTCTAATTTTGAGAAGAAGTGTACTTGTTGCTTTGGACCCATGACTTAGCCAATTGTAAATGGAACCCAAGGGCTTGTTTTGCAGGTGGAAAAGAAGGACATGAAGTTTCTGAATGTAGGAACTCACCTTGAGGCCTATCTTTGCTACATATGTAAGCAACATGGACATCAGGCATCGAATTGTAAGGAGAAAAAGGAGAGTGGATACGGTGCTAGTGCTGAGAAAGGAAATGGAAAGAATTCAGCTAGAGTTTTCACTTCGACAGTATGAGGAAGCTCCTTCTATGGATACCCTAACAGGTACATTGTTAATTTTAACACAACTTGCATATGTATCGGTCGATATTAGTGCTACTCATACCTGCATATCTGAGGAGTTTATGATACATGTAATCTTATTCCTGATGTGATGTATGATCATACCTTGTGTGTAGTACTCCTCAAGGTACTGATCTAAGCTGACTCAAATCTATATGAATGTTGATGTATTGATTTCTAGTATAAACAGGCCCTTGATATGATTGTCTTGCCCATGTCTAATTTTGATATAATATGGGTATGAATTGGCTAAATCTTATCGAGTCACTATAGATTGTAATAGAGCAGTGTTAAGTCTTGACTTGAAGGATGAAGAGCTTATGTATAATCTTGAGAGGCAAACACATAAAAGTATGTATTCTATAGAGTTATGGGAGAAACCGTTAGTAGCAGTCATTAGTGCTGAATAGTTGATTATCAATGTGGTACTAGTGGTGAGAGAATTTGTGGATGTATTTCCTAATGATCTACCTAGTTTACCTCCTGACTGGGAGATAGAGTTTGGTATTAATGTGATTTTAGGAATAATACCTATTTCAAAACCACCATTTAGAATGGCCCCTATTGAGTTAAAAGAATTGAAAAAGCAACTACAGGAGTACAAAACCATGGTTTTAGGCCTAATATATCATCTTGGGGTGCTTAAGTGTCGTTTGTAAAGAAGAAGGATAGCAGCATGAAGATGTGTATTGATTATCGTGAGCTGAATCAGGTGACCATAAAGGATAGATACCCTTTATCAAGGATAGATGATTAGTTTGATCAATTGAAAGGGAAACAATCTTATCCAAGATCAATATGCGATATGGATATTATCAGCTAAAGATTAAACGACAAGATGAACCAAAAACTGCGTTTCGTACAAGGTATAGACATTATGAGTTTTTAGCTTCATGCCTTTTAGGTTAATGAATGCTTTTGTAGCTTTCATGGACCTTATGAATTGAGTATTCAAGTATTACTTAGATCGGTTTGTATTGTGTTTATTGATGATATCTTCATATACTCTCAAAGTTATAAGGAACATGAAAAATATTTGAGACTTGTGTTGCAACAATTAAGAGAAAAGAAATTGTATGCAAGGTATAGCAAATGTAAGATTTGGCTTGAGGAAGTACCTTTTCTGGGCCATGTGATTTCAAAAGAAGTTATATCAGTAGATCCAGAGAAAATAAAAGCCATAAATGAATGGAAGAGACCTACTAATATTACTGAAGCTCGAAGTTTTCTTGGAATGGCTGGGCATTATAGGAGGTTTGTTGAAAGATTTTCAATGATTGCATCTCTTATGATAAGGTTGAATAAAAAGAATGCAAAGTTTATGTGGACTAATAAATGTGAAGAAAGTTTTTAGGAATTGAAGAAACGGTTAGTCTTAGTGCCTATTTTGGCATTACATGTTAGTGCTAAGGAGTTTGTGGTTTACAATGATGCATTTATCCAAGGAATTGGATTGTATTAATTCAGGATGGTAAAGTGATTGCTTATGCCTCTAGACAGTTGATACCGCATGAAAGAAATTTTCCAATCCATGACCTAGAACTTGCAGAAGTAGTTTCAGCTTTGAAATTGTGAAGACACTATCTTTTTGGTGAAAATATAAGATATATACTGATCATAAGAGCTTGAAATATATTTTCACTCAAAAGGAACTCAATGTGAGACAAAGATGGTGGCTTTAGTTAATTAAAGATTATGATGTTGAGATTTTGTACCATCTGGGCAAAGTGAATATAGTAGCAGATGCCTTGAGTAGAAAGAAACAGATTGTCACGCCCCGAAGGGTACCCTAAACGTGGCAGTCCGCCGTACACAATATTAAAGCCTAAGAATGACCACCTCAGTCACGCGAAGGCTTCCATACTATGTACAAGGCGTCTAACACATGTAGGAGACTCGTCAGAGTAATACATTTTACGTTGATATAGCTTGAGTAACAATGTAAAGGAAATACAATTTTACTATACTTCAGATACAAATCATTAAACTTCAATACACTTCATCAAAGATTCTACTACGTAAAACTATTACAAGGCAAATAATAAAACTAGCTGATAACTTCAAACATTCGTTCTTGCGAAATCCCGAGTCATTCCCCTCCAACCAATTCGGTCCCCACTTTGCATTCTTGAAATAACCTGTTCATTTAAACAACTATTGGGGTATAAGCTACACTAGCTTAGTGAGAATTCCCTTAATTCCGTACCATAACAAACAAGTTAAATCAGTCATATGCTATGCATGAACAAACACGTGAGCAAGCAATTATGCATGGGTATCCGGAACCCACACACAGAACGGATTTACGCCCTCCGTATCTTGGGTTAGGAATGGTATTGAGTCTACACGACCGCATCTAGTCCCCAAGCCCTCGGCTCTTAGCACTCGACTCGGCTAGGCTCATCCAAGAATGCATCCACATGCGCCTTAGTACCCCTGAATGAGCTCTGGCACCGGGTTCGTTATCCAAACGAGTCATCCACGGACCATACCGATCGACCTGCGTAGGAGTAGCATGCTACCAAATGCAATATGTCCAATGCGATGCATGACCAATTTAATTTTTGCTTAGGTCAAAAATTTATACATTCTTTAGAGTGACCAACCAATATCACACATAACAGAAATAATATGAACGGTGCAGTTATCCAATCAAATCGTGGTTTCGATATGCTTTAGTATTCTTTGGCATACATTCATCACAGTCTCATCATATATCCCATCCCCATTCATATCGATTTTTATCTTGTTCCTATAATTCTAATGCAACTAACTACAAGCACAATCAAGGTAACAAAACAAGGAAAAACTCACTCGGCCATTGGATCACCGGTCTTCTAGTAATAATAATTCGGTGGTAGGGAATCGTCGATCTCGGGATCTCCTAAAAAGGAAGAAATACTCTAATAAGTATTTCAACTCAAACTAATCCAAACTATCTCATACAAACTATCAAATTCGTAATTCGCGTCCTAAGCGGGAATTCCAACTTAAAACGGCCATAACTTGGTCATTTTAACTCGGAATCTCGCAAATTATATATCGATTTCTATCTACTTCGAAAGATCTATCTAATTCTAATATTATTTTCAAGTTTTGAAAACTTTGAAGCTTCGAAAAGTTCGGATCAGATTAGGCAGCAACAATTTCAATTTCCGAAAAATAGTTTTGTAAGAGTTTGAATGTTCCTACTATATAAATTGGCTATACATGCAATATGAATGATTTCCTAACATGAATGACATGAGATGAGCTTATATGCATGATCTTGATGATTTTTGCTAAAAGGAAATTTTATAACTTTTATTTTGCAAGACCATAATACAACTTACTTATGAAAAATCTAGTTTTCTAACTTTGATCATTTCCATTTGTTTTGGATTTGTTACTTAAGAAAATATAATTATTTTTGTCAAAATTGAGTCTTCATTATATATATTACTTATGACCTTCATTTCTACATAAAAATTTCCATTTTACACTTTGTAAATATGTTTTCAAGTTTTCAAAAATCCGAATTTTAGAAAATTTTTTTTTGATGATTTTTGGAAAACTTGTTTAATGCATTAAAATTTAAGGCTTTACTATATCAATTGTCTAAGGACTTCATTTAACACATAAAACTTGCAATTTGAGCTCAAATACTAAGTGATTACTATGCATCATCTCAAATTACGAATTTGACAATTGATCACTAACTCAAAATTTTTCATTTTAATTCCATTACTTGTTTAACATTACTCATGCCTAAACTCATTTTAACTTGTAAAAATCATTGCTTAATGATATCTATTACCTATATACTTCATTTTTCACATAAAACATGAGTTTTGGAGTTGATACATGGGTTCTAAAAATTGGTCTTGGTTGGGATCCGAATTTACAAAATTCATTTTTTATATCTTTTGATAAAATCTATCTAAGCTCATGAAAATCCATTCCTTACATATCATCTAAGAGCCTTTCATTTCTTAAATAAAAACTTCATTTTTGAGTTGGAAAACATGTTTTTAAAATAGGCCTTGGCCAAAATCCGAAAATAGAATTTTTATTTTGAAAATAACTTTTGAAATCACTTTTGATTCTTGTAAAAAGAAGTCTTGATGATATACATATATTAAGCCTTCATTTTCTTAAGTAAAAATTACATTTTGACACTTGGAAAGTGGTTTTTAAATGGGGTCTTGCCAAAATACGAATTTCACAATTTTGTTTGAGTTCATAACTAAGATCTATACTTAATATGAACATAAACATAAAACAAATGCATGGTAATAAGCTATAAACATCATGGATCTAAACTTCACTTATCAAAATCTTTCATTTATGGTATCTATACCCTAAGCCCTTCATTTTAAATGAAAAATACACATTTTGAAGTTGAAAAACCACTTTTCTAAATATGGTTCCATTTTCATCCGAATTTTCAAAATTGATTTTTGTTGAAAACAAAATAGATCTTGGTTTCCTACAACTTTCCTACCATCATCAAGCTATAGCAAGTTGTTCATGAACATAAACAAAGATCTAATGCATCTATGAACTCAAAACTTAGATCTAGTTTTCTAAACTAGTTTTACATGCATGAATCACTAAGATAGACATGTGGATGCTAGATCTATGCATAACATAAGAATAACAAAAATAACAACTTAAATACAAGATCTATGGCATAAACAAAAATCAAAGCTATAAAAATTTATCTACAAATATATCAACTTTAAACAAGAAAATAATTGAATACAAGATAATAAAAGTGGAGAAGAGAGATTTCATTTTTGGCATCATCATCCTAAGCTTTTAAGCTTATGGAAGGTCATTTGATGCATGAAACCTTCATTACACTTTACCTATATCACCTATGGAGGCTTTGATGAAGATTTGCTTAGAAATCTTCAAGAAATATGTGTGGAAGCTAAGAATGAATGGGGGCAGCTTGGTTATGGAAGAAACAAGAACAAATGAAGAAGAAAAGAGAGGAAAAAGAGAGAGGTTAAAAGGAAATGAAAGGAAATAATAAAGAGGATTAAATGGAGATAGAATGTATTAAATGAAAGGGAAAAAAAAATAAAACAAGGCAGCCAAGGACCCATGCTGCACGTGAATTCTAAGAGAGGAGAGAGAGGGTTTTGTTTGAATTTTGACTTGAAATTGATTGTGTAATAAATGTATATGTAGCTTCTTAAGAAGGAGTAGAAATAATTAAATTGGTCAAAATATGAGTAAATAAAGGACAATGGCAGCCATAAATAGGGTCAAAAATCTGCCA
Source organism: Combretum micranthum (assembly GCA_024138025.1). NCBI lineage: Eukaryota > Viridiplantae > Streptophyta > Magnoliopsida > Myrtales > Combretaceae > Combretum > Combretum micranthum. Next base: position 895,973 of record JAMXBD010000443.1, read on the forward strand.
TCAATTGTGGATAGTGTAGAAAGATTGAAGTGAAAATGAAGTGATATGTGTAAGGTGTACTTGAAGGTATGGGTTGTAAAAGTACTTTATTAATAAATAAATTAAAATAAAATAAAATTAGAAAATTTATTCCAAATATTTAGCAGATTTTTCATATTAAAATTAAATAATTATTTGAATTATTTTAGTAATTTAACAAATATGTTACCGGTACGATCAAAATACGCGAATATGGGCTATAAATAATATTTTTATAACCCGAAAAATTATAAAAAATATTTTAAAAATATTTTTCAATTATTAAATTAATTTATTTTATTTTTAGTATCGGTCTTAAACAGAATCTGATCCCGTAAAAGCCCGAATAAACTAATTTTTAGAAAAACAAAATTTTCTATAACATATAAAATTTTATCTAAAAATATAAGGCTTTATAAGAATAATAAAATTTTATAATGAAATAAAAATGAATAGTGCAAAAGACTAATCAATTACCGGTAATAATGGAAATACGATAAAAAGGTTATAACTGTAACTTTTATAACCCGAAAAATTATATAACTGATATATTTAGAAATCTTATGAAATTACGAGTCTAACGGTACTATTGGTATATTTTTTATATCTCGAGCCCCGGGACACGCTTTTCGAAGTCTGTATCCGAACGGGTTCGAAATAGGTCAAAAATTTACCAATCTGATATTTTTAAACAAACTCATATTACTATGAGCTATTCTACATATTTAACTACATCTCGGCCTCTAGGGTTAGGGGCGCTAGATTGCCGGACTTACACTATTGTATTCCGGTTAGGGTTTCCGGGTGATTTTCCGGTTTAGACCTTTGCCAATTTGGAAACTGATATTTATGTTTATACAACATATTTAATTTGAGAAATTTATTTTAAATTTTATTTTTGTATTTAATATCTTAATGTTTTGGAATTCTTGAATTGAGTTATATTTTCGAAAGTCAATCGTTATTTGCTTTTTAATAATTTGTTTTTGGGCTTTATATTACCCGTTTTTATAAGTCGGAGTTAAATATGGAAATTTTTCGTACGTCGTGGTTGAAGACCACTGAGTTCTTATTTTTAAAGATTTTCATTTTCTTAAAATTAAGAAGTTTCTGAATTCATTCGTGAATTAGGACTTATCGAAATTCGTTTTAATTTGGAGTGATATTTAGGGTTTATTTTCGAAGTTCATCTTGAAATTATTTACCGAAATTTTCCGAGGCTTACACAGATGGATGTGGTAGCTATGATTACTACTCAAAAGGAGATATTAGAGGACCTCAGAAGGTTAGATGTTGAGGTAACATTGAAGGAAGTGGATGTAATGCTTGAGAGCTTAAGTTTACAGACATTGCTCTAACAAATCAAACGAGGCCAAAAGGAATATTTGAAAGTGAAAAATTAGTGAGTGCTATAAGAAATGGAAAAAGGAAAAAATTGAGAATTGATTATGAGGGCAATATTAGGTATGGGAACATGATATATGTGCTTACCATTAGTGTTTTGAGAAAGGAAGTAATGAAGGAAGCTTACGTTTCAACTTATTTGGTACATCCAGGAAGCACTAAATGTATAAGGATCTAAAAAAGCATTACTGGTGGGGACAATATGAAACGAGATATGGCAGAATATGTATCAAAGTGTTTAACGTGTCAACTTATTAGAATAGAACATCAAAGGCCTGGAGGTGAACTAAAGCCATTACCAATAACTAAATGGAAGTAAGAAAGTGTGATGATGGATTTTGTGATTGCTCTGCCAATGACACTATTTAAGAATGAGGTAGTGTGGGTGATTGTAGATAGATTAACAAAATTAACACACTTTATTCCTTTGAAAGTTGCTTGTCGACTTAAGAGGGTAGCACAAATTTACATCCGTGAGATTGTGAGGTTACATAGTTTACTAGTATCTATCGTTTTGATAAAGATCCAAGATTTGTTAGTCACTTTTGGAAGAGCTTACATGAGGCATTAGGTACAAAATTGTAGTTTAATACAGCTTTTCACCCTCAAATAGATGGACAGTCAGAAAGGACAATACAAATCTTGGAAGATATGTTGAGAGCTTGTGCATTAGATTTCGGTGGTCAATGGGATGATCATTTGCCATTAGTAGAATTCATGTATAATAATAGCCATCAAGCATTTGAGCTATGACACAGATGACTCCTTATGAGGCATTATATGGAATGTAGATCACCTTTACACCAGGACGAGGTTGGTAAGAAATCTTTACTTGGTCTAGATCTTGTGCAATAAGCTATAGATAAGATACAAATTGTGAAGCAAAGAATGAAAGCAACACAGGATCACTACAAGAGCTATGCTGATACAAGAAGACAACCACTTGAGTTCGAGGTTAGCGATCATGTATTCCTTAAAGTATTTCATACTAAGGGAGTATTCAAATTTGGAGTTAAAGGGAAGCTAAACCTGAGGTACATTGGACCTTTCAAGATACTTGAAAGAATTGGACCATTAGCCTATAAGTTGGCTTTACCCCCAAATTTTTCAGGAATACATGATGTGTTTCATGTATCACAGTTGAGGAAGTGCATATCTAATCTAAATGTTTTCATTGATACAAATCAGCCTGAGATACAACCTAATTTAACTATAGCTGAGAAACCTATAAAGATTTTGGGTCTAATAGAGAACACCTTGAGGAGAAAGACGATCCCTTTCGTCAAAGTTCAATAGAGTGGTCAGACTAAAAGATAAGCTACATTGGAGATTGAAGACTCTAAGAGATAGAACTACCTCAAGCTCTTCGAGTAATAAGGTAAGTTTCGAGGACGAAACTTCTTTTAAGGGGGAAGGAATGAATACATTAAATTTCCATAGTTAATTAGATATTATTAGACGATTAGTATAAAAATACAGGTAATTTTGAACCTTAATATAAATTGATTTTAGAGATTGATTTTAAATGATTTAGCTAGTAGAATTTTGCAAATTGTTGAATATGATTAAATAGTTTAACCCAGTTGAATTTAATTGAAAATAGAGATTCTAATACCATAAACATTCGATTTAACCCATCAAACTACCTTAATCACCCATTTGAACAAATTCAAATTTATCAAATATCTTCTAATTATTAAACTAAATTATGTTTCTCAAGTTCAATGGCGTAAACCTTTAAATCATCGATTTAGCCATTTGAGCCTAAATTCTAAGCCCTTAAATCGTAGAAATTTAAAACCGAATATTTTCATTCAAATCTCAATTCCTAAGTCCCTGAACTTCTAAATTGAAGTAAGATATTAATTTTTCTTTTATTAAATTTCCTAGAATTAGTTTCTAATGCCAATTGGTTAATTCTCTTTCTTACTTCTTAATTTCTAACTCCAAATGCCTAAAGCCCATAACCTAAGACCCAATTCATTATCTAGAAATCCAAGTCCATTAACCTAGCCCATTTATAGAAAGCCTACCTAGCCCATAAATCAAGCCCATAAAGCTAATTAGACCATGTTCTTATCATACACCCTAATACATGATATAAAATCCTCATGTCTAGAAAAATCTAACAAGTGAAAAGACCAATTTGACCTTAACTAACTCTTGAAGTTTTCTACACCTAGAAAAGGACCAAAATGCCCTCAATTAATCAAGCAAAATGACCCAAAAACCCTTAGCCCTAATGGAAATTACATAACATGAATTAATATAAATAAGATGCTTAGAAAACCTTAATTCTTCTCCCAACTTCAGTAGCCCTTCCTCTCCAAAAATCCTCTCAAAATCTCTCCTAAAACCGATAAAAATACTAAAATAATCCCTCATCAAAACAAGCTTCTAATGGGTAAGGAAATCAATTCTTTTTCCATCATTTAATTATTTAATTTCTTCCGTAAAATCTAATCTCTACTTCAATTGATTCTTAGGTGAAATTTGAACATAAAACCATGGATTAAATCGGGGATTAGCATTAGAAGCATCATCAACCTCTTGAAGTAGTAGTAGTAGTAGAGACTACTAGGGTTTATTTGCTAAACCAAGTAAGTAATTGTAATTAATATGGTTGATTATGTTAATGATATGTATATTCATGTAAATTACTAAAAAAAACTTAGACTTAAGTATTAATCAATATATGTATAAGTATGCATGAAAACCTAAATGAACATGTATATATGTATGTTATAGTATTTGTTGATTTAGTGAAATTGTTGCAAGTTTATATATATATATATGCATGTGTGTTGAAATATGTATATATGTATGATTATGTTAGATTGATATGTTTTATTGAAGTGAAATCATCAAACAAAAATCTTGAGTATATGTATGTATGTTTTGATATATGTTCTGAAAATTAGGTAAATTGTGTTGTTGTGATGATTTGAGTTATGATTTGTAAGTTAATTTGTAAAAAATGAATCAAAACATGAACTAGATGAAAAAAATAGATTAAAAATATTTTAGATGATTAAAATAGGTTAGAAGTCGGATTAAACAAAGGAAGTTTGGAAAATTACAAAATAGTCTTGGATCGTCTTGGCGTTGACACTATAGTGGTGATGTCAGAGGCTGAACCGACGGCCAAACGGCCACCGTTGGTGATGAAACCTTGTCGAAATAGTAGACCCATGTGTCGACTTTACAAATCGGTGGTGAACCGACCAAAAACCGATCATCTTGATGATCAACTTTGAGCAAATCGATTGGTCGTCGCACTGGTTCCCTTATTTCTATACAGATTGGATGCAATTGAAAATAAAACCATAATTAATTAATTAGTTTAGGTCAAATGAACTTATAAACATATAAATGTGTTAGGGAGTTTACATAAAAATTTGAGCTAAAAAACCCAATTTTAAGATAAGGAATTGGTTCATTAAAGTTAAGATGCACACTAGTTTTCTATAGGAAATGAGATATTGGAATTTAAGGTAAATTAATTCTAATCAAATAAATGTAAATAAGGTGTTTTCATATTAAAATATGAATTTTAAGGTGAATAATTAATTATTTTGATTTTAGGAATTTATTTAATAAAATAGGTATAAATATGGCGTTTTAACATAATATAAACATAATAGGAAACTAGTTTAAATTCCTTAACATATTTAGATGTAAAAATAGATTATAAATTATATAAATAAAATAATTATATTTTAAATGAGTTATTTTACTTAATAAAATTGTATTAGATTTAACATAGGATATGTTATTTAAAATACTAATTAATGACTTAATTACCATAAGATGAGTTCAATAGACTAAGTTGGATATAAAATATACTTAATTGATTAATTCTATTCAACTTGGCTAGATTAAGCTAATATAGATTTATTAACCAATATTGGCTTTGTAAACTCTTCAGAGACTAACAATTTTTACTTAGCTATTAACCTAACTAGTAAAACTTTTATATGATCAAATTAATTAATAATTGGCTTAGAGATAATTATAATATGATAGACCATGAATAATAAGAGAAGTATGTTGTTTCGAATGTATATTTGCTAGAAAACTAAGTAATTAATATGAGTTTGACATAAGTTGATAATTGATTCAAATGCTTATATGAATTAATCTTTGAAATAGATATTTGTTAGGAGTCTGACTTTTGCTTTATCTTCTGGCTTATGTTCTAATTTGTCCAGATTTTATAATAAGTATGCAGTGACTTGTGTGTTGTGTGTAATCCCCTAGATTTTATGTTACGGTTATGTTTAAACCCTAAATCGGAAGTCAACCGGAAACCCTAAGGTCAACAAATACATATCAAACCCTAATAGATTAGATCCGGCAATCCCGTGCTCTAAATCTCGAAATAATGAAATTGAGATAATAGTGGATAATAGTTCGTAATAATATAGGGATGCATAAAAATATTCGATTTGATAATTTTTTATGTCTTTCTGATATGAATGGATCAGTTTTCGAAAATCGTGCCTCGGTACCCCTGACGGCAAAAATATTCCGATAATACTAATAAACTTGTAAAAATACAAGGATTCCAAAAATATCAGTTTTATAATTTTTCAGTATCTAAAAATAACAAACATAGCTTAATTATGCGTATTTTCATTACTATAGGTATTAATTTATCTTATCTACTACTCATAGTACTATTCTATATTATTTATTACTATTCACCTATCTATACTTTTTCTACACCTATTTCTACACTTTACAAACCTGTTATCTACTTTTTGCTTTTCTCATACACCTTCGTTCCCATCGAAACTTACATATTACTTTTAATTAAAAAAAATACAAAACAAATTAAAATCACTCTCTCTCTCCCCTGTCCACATTCACGCCAGCCATGCATAGCCACCCCCCCAACCCACATACACACACATTCTATTTATTTTTTTCTTTTTTAATTTATTTAATTCACACAATCTTCACTCCAAAAATTCTATAAGTACATCATCTGCTTCCAATTCTTTGAGACACTCGTTCACCTTACTAAAACTCTCCCAAATTCTCTCAATAAACACTCTCTTCCAAAACCTCTCTTTTCTTTCTTTACTACCCAAATTTTCCTACACATTTCCTACACACATAAATATTATCCAAACTTTCTCTACACTACCACTTCCATAATATCTCCTTAGGTAAAAGTTCTTACCCATTTCTTTTTATCGCCATGTAACTTAACATGATCATGGTGTATGTTTCTTAAACATTCAAATATTATAGAAGCAACAGTGTTCATGTTTTATTGTTGCTCATGAATAAACTTCATATTATGTTGTTATTATTATGATCTTATTGTTATTATCATGCTTCTAACCTAACTTCATATATATGTTACTATCTATCTATCTATCTATATATATATATATATATATATTCTAGAGCTTAAATTCTCACTAACTCACTATCAAGCTTATTTACTATATTTTCTCTTATTATTGCTTTTTCTTTTTCTTTCTTTTTGTTTTTGTTTTTTTTTTTTTTTGATATAGTCTTGGGTTGCCTTGATAAAGCTAAGGCTCCCATTACTTGATCGGGTTACCTAAATTAAGCTAAGGTTCCAAATACTTGACCATAATATTTTGCTTATTATTGTTATCTTGCTTATTAATGTTATTTTGCTTCTTATCTTATATTTTTATTATCTACATACTACATGCTCATAATACATGTATCTTTATAATGATATTATCTCAACTATATTTAAAGTAGAATTTTTCTATAATAAAAGAACTTAAAACTAAAATTTCTATTATGAAACTAGTTACTCAATAAAGGAGTTATCATCAACAACTTAGAAAATGAATTTTTGTAATATTTTCTCAAAGTTTTCTCAAATAACAATAAGGATAGTTTTACCAAGGAAATAAAAGAAATAAACACCTTCTTTTCATAATATGGTAATCTAAAGCTTAGTAAAAATAATTTGTTCGTATTCAAATTTTTCACAAAATGCTTAAGATTAAAGTCATTTCAACCAAGAAGTAAACTAAGTTTTTTTTTTTAAGTAAGATAAAATCAATCTATTAACTTATAAACCCACTTAGAAAATAATGATTTTCATGTTTCTAAAGAATGAACCTATTTTCAAAGAAATAACAAGAATATAAGTATAACAATATTAAAAACAAAGGATTTTATCAATAAAGATGATTTCTTTTCAAATAAAATTTGTAAAGAAAATAAAAGACCAAGTTTTAGAAAAAAAAAATTATTTTTAAGGATTTAATAATCAAGATTATAAGAGGAAAAAGACTCATTTAATAAAACCATTCTAAAGGAAAATTTATAAATAGGTTATCAACAACTTAATGAAATTTTTGAAAACTTTGTTCTTTTATCAGTAGAAGTAAAAATTATAAAAGACCAAAGTTAAGGAAAATTTTTTTATTTGTTTAGAAAGAAATGGGAAAACAAAATAAGAATATACTCATTTATAAACAACCTAAGAAAATATAAAGTTTCTTCAAAATACTTTGAAAAAAAATTTGTCAAGTTAAGTTTCAACACTTCAAGATAAATTGTTTTACGAAAATAATCGTTGAGACAACACCATTAGAATTTTCGCATATAAAGTGAGTTATATATAAACTCAAAGGATTTTTTAATCATATGTATATATATATATATATATATGCCAAAGGTTTTTTAACAAAGTTGAGTTAGAAAATTGTTTTGCAAAATCTGAAAATTTTTCGTTTTAGATCTGTCCCAAGACTTTTAGCAACCCAAATGACCTTGTATGTAGGAAATAACCTTAGAAATTGATAGATCTTTTCGAGTAGGTAGAAATCGGTATATGATATGCGAAATTCCGAGTTAAATTGAGCAAGTTATAGCCATTTTAAGTTGGAATTTCACTTGATGCGAATTTTGACGAACTTAGTAGAATAGAGTTGCAAGTTTAAGTAGATCTTTCAAGAAATACTCATTTCGGGTATTTCTTTTGTATAGGTGATGTGGAGCCTGAGCTACCTTACCCGATGGACTATTTTGACCAAGGAGCTTCTACTAATATGGCCGAGTGAGTTTAAATTCTCGCAATTTTACTTATATATTTGCTTGTAGTTTAATGACACTAGATTTTAAGAAAAGATAAAATATGAAAGCGCATGTGTTTTACTTTCGTGGTTGAAGTTATGATAAGTATATCTAAGCGGGAATTGTTAAATAATCATTGTATGATTTAGTTTAGTATTGATTGTCTGCAAATTCTATGGTCACTTATAAAATGACTAATATTATGCCATGATTACTTAAATTAAATGATTCATGCATGACACGTAGTGGGTCACATTGCATTCATTACTATACCCTTCGTGGGATAAGGGCACAGTAATGAGGTTGAGGACCTGAAATCATAATCTATGACTTTGATTGTCTGCAATTAAATAGTGAGTGGGCACCCGAATGAACTACATTTTAGCGATTGGTAGGAATATGTACAAAACTACAAAAATATCATTTACGAACTATGGCTTCGTTGCTCGAAACACCTAACCATTGAATGGAGGGGTAAATCCATTCAAACATATGATTCTCGGAAAATCGTATATATTGTTTGCTCACGTGATTGCCTGCCTCTCATATGCTTGATTAAATAACTTGGTTGATTATTGATTGTTGAGTACTTTACTTGTGGATTTAATTCTCACTAAGCGAGAAGCTTACTCCCTTATAGATACCTTTTGTAATTTCCCCATTCATGGTTGAAGCCCCGAAGGTATTTCTCACATGTATTACCTTTTGGCTTAAGGAGTTTTTGGAAGAAGTCAAAGACTAGATGTAGACTTAGACTTCTAAGTAAATCTCTATGTGATTATTTTGATTAGGCTTCAGTAGACTTGATGAACTATATCTTTTAGCTAGGGAATGCCCCTTCAATGATTGTAAGATCTTTATATATTTTCCTAATTCAGATATTATGTTATGATTTCCATTCTTAAACTGCTATATGAATGTCTTCTTAAACAACTTGTTTCAAAGTTGGTCCTCTATGATCATGAACGTATGCATTATACCCGGTATCGAAGCTTATGGGATGACTGAGGTCGTCATATTTAAGTATTAATATTGAGTGTGGCAGACTGTCGCGTTTAAGGTATCCTTTAGGGCATGACATTGTGTGCTAAGGCAGGCATTCTAAATGAACTAGTACTTAAGGACAACTTTAATAATTTATTATTTCTTTTACGTGGCCATTTTTGAGACCCGGCTTGAGGGGTAGCAACCTTGCTAGGTGATGCCAACACAGTAGTTAGGTGCTTAAGCCATCATGGATGGCTTAGTGGGTAGCTGATGAGGGGAACGGTAGTAAGATAACATCTACCTGGATCGAAGAGAAGTAATATAGTTTGGTGCATGTATATGGGATCGGTTCTACACTATATTATGGATTATGATGAGTCGAGATGCGTAATGACTGTGACTCTCAAACGAGGCTATTACTTGTAGAGGTAGGAGATATAGGTATTTGGGCTGCTTATATCAACCCCTTATGCAGTTGCTGCTACTCAAGACCCCCAGGTTTCTAGCATATTGCTAAAGTGTGAGTGCTCCACTATTGTTTTCTACGCTTTAATTTAAAGATATAATTGTTTGTTGTTGCACTGTATTTAAAACAAGCATGTGTGCCCATCTCATGTATGCTTGTGTTGCTATCATACTAGGCTTCGACTTATGCCTTTTTTTTTTTAGGTGTTGATGATTATGATGACATACCTATGATTACATGGAGTATAGCACGAACTTTGAGGAGTTTCCCGATGAGTGGATTGACTAAAATTCGTTGGATCATCATCTTATTTTTATTTTATAAATTTCACTATTAAACTTATGTTTTTGTGAGGGCCTATCTAAAAGCCCATGGTTTGTATTTTAAGATACCTGAAACTCTTTATTTTGAAATACTTGGTGGTATGATACTATTATATGTATGTTGGTCTACTCTCTGGAGTAGCCTATTTAGAAATATGTTTTGATAAATTTATTTTATGCTGCAAATTTCTAATTGTTTCCATAAACTTATTCATCGATTTCAGAATCTAAAATTTGTTTAGCAACAATCACGATAAACTAAAGACTAGGCTAGTCTTAGCGTATAACACCTAAGCATCATACGTAGCAGACTTAGCTTACCTTGAACCAATTTAGGGTGTGATAATGGATCCCTGAGCCTTCTTTGAGAGAGAAGTTGATCAGAGACTTGCATAAGGGAGGATTAACAGGGCACTTGGGTCAAGATAAGACCATTGCAGCAGTAGCTGATAGGTACTATTAGCCTCGATTGAGAAAGGACATCAGTAGAATTATGCAGATGTGTTATACTCGTTAGACATCTAAGGGGTAGTCCCTAAATACTAGGTTATACACACCACTACTAGTACCTGAAATTATCTGGGAGGACCTTTCCATAGACTTCGTGCTAGGTTTGCCTCGTACCCAACGAGGTGCTGACTCAGTATTTATTGTTATTGATAGGTTTTCTAAGATGGCTCACTTTATTCTTTAAGGAAGATTAAAGATGTCTAATGATACGGATAAATTTATACTTGATGAAGAACAAGACAAGGCAACAAATGAATTAACCAGTTCAAGCAAGCAAGGGAATCAAAGTGAAGGCTGGTTGCATTGTACTTCAAAGCTGGCGGTTTTGAAGTGTACGCCAGCAGTGTTCCAGTAAAGGCCGGCGGCGTACCTAACTGGCATACCCATTGTTAACTTCATCATGGGCGTGGACAACAACGTGGTCTTCTTGGGTATTTGTGTCTCCTAATACTCCAGCTTAAGGCTGGTGGTGTTTACCTTCAACGTTAACATCATTGAACTCTAGGCCGCAGCGTACTTGCTGGCCTTTGACCAAAAATGTTGTTTTTATTTATTTTATATTTCTTGTCTTCTATTTGTTTCTTTTGGGAATACTATATGTAGATCCTATTGTAACGAACCCTAGTTAGTTTTTAGCATATTGACAATTGTGTTTAAGAATTTTCTCAATTTTTTCTCTTATTAATCACTTTTTTTATTGTGGCGCGATTCTGTTCTTGCCAATCATAGTATGATTGTGGCGAACAAACCGTGATCCCTATTTTGTGAGTCATATCAATCTAGGGTTAGCATATTTCGAATTGATTTTAGTGCATCATATCCGCTATCAATGTCAATCATATCCTTTATTTTCTTTGAATCCAAAATTAAAAACCCTAAAATTATCATTTTGATTATATCGATCGAATCCCCAATTGAGATCATTGTGTCTAGCATTTTAGGCACACCATAATTTGGTATCAAAGATCAGTTGCTACGACGAGGGGATTTGTAAGGTAAAGTTGTGATCTTTTACATCATGATTGAGTTACTTTACTGATTGTGAATTGTTGGTGGTGTAATTGTTGTTACTACTGAGAATTTAAAATTAGGGTTTTATATTAAGGATAGGGATGAGAAATTTTGAAGGATCTCTTGATGATCTATTGGATAAGCTTCTATCCATGACCAATCGGTGGAATTCACAACCGATTAATGCTATTGTTGAGAAGATGAAATCTCAATCCATTAAGATTGATGATAATGATGATGGTGATCGGAAATTGGAATGCACAACCGATTAATGCTATTGTTGAGAAGATGAAATCTCAATCCATTAAGATTGATGATAATGATGATGGTGATCGGAAATTGGAATGCACAAGATGCTTAGGCCATGGACATATTGAATACCAAAGTCCAAATGAATACGTAGTAAAGCTTGTCAAGGGAGTTGCTATGTTTCTTATGGAGGATGAACATGAGAGCAAGGTCGATTAATAGAACATTTTTGTAGTTGAAGAGGAAGTTGGGGAAGAAGGAGATAAGATCCGTGAAGAATGTAAAGAGAATGAATTCATTGAAAAGACTAATGATCAAAATGGAGTAGTATGTGGTGTAGAAGCAAAATCATAATCTTTGGTGTTAAGGGAATACTTTGATGAGATACAAGAGAGCCCTCAATTGCCTAAAGCCTTCCTTCTTCCACTCACACCAAGAGCTATAAATCATTCCAGGTCATATCATATTCTTGTTCCTTATTTGCATATGACTTATTTTGATCCACTGCTGGGGTTGAGAAGCATCCATGAATATTGTAATCATCTTTTGTCTGTGAAGGAGCTTGAGATATTTACTGACATTTACTAGAATATTATTGATGATTACATATATTGGAGGAGTGTTGTAATTTGGTGTGGTAATGTTATGAAAAAATAGTTGTATACAAGCAACAATTTGCTGAGTGTACTCATGACAAAAGGATTGTAGATGCATTAGTGAAGCTTGAAAGCTTACCACATACTATCTGTTTTGGAATAATAGATGGCTTCGTGTTGATAATTCCATCCCTCGTTGTTGCGGTGTGTGTTTCCTCTCTTTGGGATGACTACTACATATATGGTAGATCTTTATGTCATTATAGAGGGGAGAATTTATGTAAAGAAATTTATACATGGGATCCGAAATGGTATGTTGATTGGGAATTCCTATCCAGGGGAAGATTTGTATAGAAAGAATCTGAGCTAGGCATCATTGGCACTTTTTACTTAATTATTGTTGAGTTTTGCAGGTTTGTTTTTTACCTAGGTGAATATATTTCCCTCAAGATTTGAGGAAAAATCTTTAACAAGGCCAGGAGGATGATGAGGATAAATTTACACTTGATCGAGAACAAGACAAGGCAACAATTGAATTAACCGGTTCAAGCAAGGGAATCAAAGTAAAGGATGGATGCATTCTATTTCAAAGCTAATGGTTTTGAAGTGTATGCTAATAGTGTTCCAGTAAAGGCCAATGGTGCACCTGACCGGGGTACATACTATTAACTTCACCACGAGCATGGACAACAGCGTGGTCTTCTCGGGTATTCATGTCTCCCAATACACCGGCTTAAAGTTGACAGTGTTTTCCTTCAATGTCGGTGGCATACTTGCTAGCCTTCAACCAAAAATGCTGCTTTTATTTATTTCATATTTCTTTTCTTTTATTTGTTTTTTTTGGGAATACTATATATAGATCCTATTGTAATGAACCTTAGTTAGTTTTTGGCATATTGACAATTCGATGTGCCTAAAATGCTAAACACAATGATCTCAATTGGGGATTCAATCTATATAATTAAAATGATATTTTTAGGGTTTTTAATTTTGGATGCAAAGAAAATAAAAGGAAGACGTTGATAGTGGATATGACGCACCAAAATCAACTCGAAATATGTTAACCTTAGATCAATATGACTCACAAAATAGGGATCACGGTTTGTTCACCATAATCATACTATGATTGATAAGAACAAGATCTCGCCACAATCAAACAAGTGATTGATAAGAGAAAAAAATGAGAAAATTCTCAAATGCAATTGTCAATATGCCAAAAACTAACTAGGGTTCGTTACAATAGGATCTATATATAGTATTCCCAAAAGAAACAAATAAAAGAAAAGAAATACGAAATAAATAAAAAGCAGCGTTTCTGGTCGAAGGACGGCTAGTACATCATCGGCCTAGAGTTTAAAGCCACTGATGTTGAAGGTAAACACCGTCGACCTTAAGCCGGTATATTGGGAGACACAAATACTCAAGAAGACCATGCTATTGTCCATTCCCATGGTGCAGTAAACAGTCCGTATGCCGGTCAGGTATGCCGTCGGCCTTTATTGGAACACTGTCGACATACACTTCGAAACTGCCAACATTGAAATAGAATGCAACCAGCCTTCACTTTGATTCCCTTGCTTGCTTGAACCAATTAATTCATTTGCTGCCTTTTCTTGTTCTAGATCAGGTGTATATTTTTCCTCATCACAATTGTGTTTGAGAATTTTTTCAAGTTTTTCTCTTATCAATCACTTATTTGATTGTGGTGGGATCCTGTTCTTATCAATTATAGTATGATTATGGCGAACAAATCGTGATCCCTATTTCACGAGTCATATCGATCTAGGGTTAATATATTTCGAGTTGATTTTGGTGCATCATATCCGCTATCAATGTTAATCATATCCCTTAATTTTCTTTGCATCCAAAATTAAAAACCCTAAAAATACCATTTTGATTATATTGATCAAATCTCCAATTGAGATCACTGTATGTAGTGTCTTAGGCACACCACCTAATCTATTGCTAGGTAGTTTTTCAGGAAAGTCATGCCATTACATGGAGCCCCTAAGTCCATCTCATCAAAGCCAACCTAAAGCCCCCAGTGTAGTGCCAGCTTATCATAGTATGCCGCCAGTGTATAATCCTAAGCCGCCAACATACAAATCCAATGCTACTAGTGTAGTGCCCTACGGTTTTAGTTCATTTGTGTTGATTTATTTCCTTTTTCTGGAGACTATAAATATATTATTTAAAGCTTCTGTGAGGGATAACTCATATTTTATCTTTTGAAAACCTAATTTGAGAATTTTCTCTGAAAAGGTGTAATTCTTGCAAACTTTGTCTTCTAGAAATCATCTGGTGATGTGATTTCTATCTTTTACACTTTTGTGCTACATCATTGCAATGTGTACAGATGAGGTATATTGTTAATACTAATATGGATAAACCACCAACCATAAAATTTACATGTTTCATAGTGTAAAGTTTAGGACATGTGTCTTATGGATGAAAATATAAACATCATAGAACATTATTAGATGAAAAGGATGTTTTAAGATAACCAAACAAAAGGAAGTAACTAAATGGATCCCTGCTTCTTCATTGTGTGAGACCTTCGTGTAAAAATTATGTTTTAAACTAGCACCCTACGTGACTTTTGTCAATATTACAAAATGATTAAATAATGTTGCTACTTAGTTATGTTACCTATAGTCAGGAATAAATAAGCTCTATGAGACGTATAGGATACCGATGGTTTGATTATTTAGCAATATTTGTTCAAAAAGGAAAATAATATTCTTCTACATTGATACAAGTATTTGTATGTTGACCTATTAAGTCATCTCTAGAGAGTTGAGCTTAATGATTAATATATGTATAATGTTATAATCGACTGTGAGTCAAGTATAGCTCTTTTGAAATTTATCAAGGGATTAGAGATGAGTTTATTGATGTAGAGAATATATCCAAAGCACAGCAAGACACATATTATAGGGTAGAAGTCACTATGTTATCCTTAATATGTGCATAAAGCTCCAAAAGTTATATAACTTTTTTAAGGGTGTGATTGCAGGTCCCATAACCTATTTGCTAGTAGGATATATTAGTTAGCACCCATGATTGGATGCAAATTATAATTTTGAAAAATCATAACTCTTCTTAATACATGTATCAAAAAAATATTTCTCTAATTATGAAATGAGGTGACTTTTTTTTTTTTTCTAAAGGGGATATATGGAAGAGTTGTGACTCTTACCAAGAGACATTATATTCTTATAAGTAAAGAAAACATGTAAACAATTTTAATCTTTTGTCGTTCTTTTATTATCCCCTACAAAAATTAGAATGTGAGAGTACTATACAAAATCCTCTAAATTATATATTCTAATAAAGCATTTAGGTGATGGATTGTAAATGATTTCCAGTGTTTAGTACATTTTGACAGCAAGTAGTTTTTTTTTAGCATTGATTATTTGTATTAGTGATTCAACTATTATTCAATTATTTCCATTGTCTATCTACAAAAGTTTAGTAAATCTATCTGCTTATATTTTTGTAATTATAAATCAACGTTATTTAAGATGTACCTAAATAAATACAAAAGATACATGATGAATTATAATTACATAATATACATAAATAGAAATTCAATAATTAGTATATAGAGAAAGCATGATATCTTTTTTTTTCTCTATACCTAACTACTTCTACATGGCAATATTGTCGGATGCTAACCGACTCGATTGGTATGATTTGGTTGAACCACAATTGGTTATAACAGTAAGCCAATCAATGCATTTAGCCTAAATTGATATCAATTTAAATTGTCCCGATCAACTCGGGTAGTTCAACCATAACCCGATCAACCAACTTTGTGTGTTAAAGTGCAATGTAAAAAAAAAAATTACCAGAATTTTATGTTAAATCTTTCCTTTACTTTATTTCCCACATTGTCAATGCCTCCTTTTTTTTTTTTTTTTTTTCTCATTAGCCTTAGATTATCAAAATAAGATCATATGTTTTGTAGTTGCACATAGAAAACCAAGTAAAGGGAAGTCATAACCACTATGCTAGTGTAAAATTTGCTACTTTCTGGATTAGATGAAGCCTCCTTATAGTTTCATGATTCATTTTTTACATCGTTCCATTATTTGATTTATTTTTCATGTTGGATTGAGGAAATGATATTCTTTCATGATATAAGTTGAGGAGGATATTTGTTATTTAGTAAAAATATTAAGTACAACAAAATTAGTACAACATAACAATGCATACCTGAGTTAATTATTAAAATAATTGCTTTTTTAAGATAGTAATTTTATCTTGAGATGTTATATAGCCATAAACATATTCATACTATGTTCTAGATTTATAAGATATACTTATTATATTATACTTTCTTTTCTTTTTAAAGTAAATGTCTTATGTTGATTTAATAGCTAATTGATAAATTTAATATAAATTTGGATTTAATTGAGTAATGTCATATACATTTTTCTTTCATAATTAACACGTGAGTTATATTTACTTTTTATTAACCTTGTTTCTACCCATCGATTCCTACATCATTAGTATAATTGGGTCAAACCCCAATCTGGTTTTGATAATACTACTACATGGTATAACTTGGGAAAGATCTATCTTAAAGGGAGAAAGTATTCTTGCTATTAAACTATGGGAGCAACGAAACCATCCAGTCAATTATCTAATCGTTAAAATAACTATAGTAATTAAAATATTAACTATTTTAATAATTTGATCACGGTTGGGTATGATGTAAGCCATTGAATAGTGATGGAACTGGTCCTGTAAACCCTCGAAGTTTTGTAATCAATTAAAGCTTAAACTCTAATTAGAAGTCAACCGGATTTCTAAAGCCAACAAAACCCTAGTCTATCGTAATCATTCAAGTCCGGCATCCCTGTTTAAGAAACCCTAAGAAAGTAAGAAAGAGTTTAATGAGTAGAATAGTTCGTAATTATCTAAGGAAGCTTAAAAAAATCAGTTTAGTAAAACCGCGACTCGTTTTGAACCCGACGGACATAGTTCTTGAAAAACGTGTCTCAGGGCTCGGAATAGTAAAAATATTCCAAATATACCGTTAGACTCGTAAAAATATCAAAAATATCAATTTCATAATTTTTCGATAGCTAAAAATATCAGATATTGCATTTATATGCGTATTTTCTTACTACCGGTACTTAAATTGTCATGTCTACTTTATATTACATTATTTACTACTATTCTACACTATTTATCTATCTCTACTTTTTCTTACAACCTAATCTTACAACTCATACCTCTATTTCTTACAACTTTCATTTCCAATACAACTTCACATCTTTCATATCTTACTTTTCATTAATAAAAATACAAAAAAATAAATTTCTCTCCCCCTCTACACTACAATGTGCACCGGCCACTCCCCTCCATCTCTCAAATTTGTTTTATTTTTTATTTATTTAATTAACACAATTAACCTCCCACATTTTCCTACAAATACCCCCTCTTCCTTCCACTTCTTTCACACCTTTCCTACACTAAAGTTACTCTCCCAAAATTCTCTAAGAATTCTCTCCCAAAGAGTTCTCTCAAGTTTAGTTCTTTTAGGTAATATTTCTTCAATTTTTCTTTATGTTCATTTACTTAGTATGAGCTTAGTGTGTGTTTTATAAACCATGAAGGTTAAAGAAAGCAACAATAGGTTCATACTTTGTTTTTGTTCATAATCTAATTTCTTTATGTTGCTTTTACATTTACAACTATCTAATATATATCTATGTAGCTATATATATATAATTAGAGCATATAAGCTCATTTGTTTTGCAATTTATTTACTTTCATGTTGTTTTTAAGACTAGTCTTTCTAGTCTTAGACTCGTCCTCATCATGTCAAAACATTTTCTTTTTCTTTATGAGACTAGTCTTTCTTAGTCCCGAGATACCTTAATGAAGCTAAGGTTCCAATACTTGATTTATTTCTTTACTATCTTATTTTTTTAAGTTATTATGTTTTTTATGTTTTCATAACTTTGTGATTCATATTCATGCATAAACATAATAACTTTTGCCTCAAAAAAATAAATGAGGAAAGGTTTTCTTAAAAATTCTTTTCTAGAAATAAAAGTAGAAAGTAATTTTTTAAAACAAACTTTTCTAAGGAGCTCATAAACATACATAGAAAGAACTTTTGAAATAAACAAAGGTTTTACGAAAACTTCACTTATTCATCAAGTGCTAAAAAATTCTTTTCATCAAAATAGAATAATCTCAAGAAACAAAGAAATTATTGTTATTACTTTCAAGAAGTGTTGGAAACTGAGCTTAGGAAATAAAAATCATTCCTTATGAATTTAAAAGATTACGAAAATTAAATTTAGAAAAGAAATTACCCATTTGAAATAACTTAAGATATTTTCAAAGCAAAGAGATATTTTTCAAAAGTTCTCACTATCCAAAAATCTTTAAAAGACTTTACTTTTTCATGGTTCGAGACAACTTCATTAACTTCATACATACTAATATGAGTCAATAAATATATGAATATACATTTCAAAGGTTTTTCAAATTGTTATAATATCTATCTCTTCAAAATAAGCTTTTGATTTCAATTCATGGTAAATCTGGTCGCCACTTTTTCAGAACCTAAACGACTTAGTTTGATGAAAATAAGTTTAGAAATAGATAGATCTTTTCGAATAGGTAGAAAGCGATATATTATATGTGAAATTCCGAGTTAAAATGAGCAAGTTATGGCCATTTTAAGTTGGAATTTCCTCCTATACGATTTTACTGTGATTTTAAGAAAAGTTTAGAATCATCAAGGATAGAAATTCTATGAAAAACTCATTTTGGGTATTTCATCTTGTTTAGGTGAAGGAGGAACCGAGATCACTTTCCTGGAAGACTACTTCGATTAGGATCTATCTACATAGAGTGAGTTAATCCTTACCAAGTTACATTTCCTTATTTGTGCTTGTAATTGGTAGCACTAGAAATGAAGGAAAAGATAAAAGTATTGTGTGATTTGAATTTATGATTGGATGAATATAAGCTAAGAATATCGAAAGAGGAATTGATAATTAAATTGTGATTCTTGCATTGATATGATGAATATCTTTTTTTATCGTCTTGAACTTGAACTCAACATTATCTGATTAAACTTATATTGAAAATAATTCATGCATATCATATTCGTGAGTCACATTTGTTTCACTACTTTTCTCGTGTGGGG
Organism: Combretum micranthum; assembly: GCA_024138025.1. Classification (NCBI taxonomy): domain Eukaryota; kingdom Viridiplantae; phylum Streptophyta; class Magnoliopsida; order Myrtales; family Combretaceae; genus Combretum; species Combretum micranthum. The sequence continues at coordinate 915,791 of JAMXBD010000443.1, forward strand.
AAACGAGGAAGTTGTAGTGGTGGCTAGTAGGAGCCGAAAAGTCTACATGGGCCAGTAGGAGCCAGAAAGTCTATAGGGCGAGCAGGAGCCAGTAAATCTGCAAATATTGATGATCATATGGGCCTGTAACCTCCCAACCCCCAACATGGAGGGTGTAAAATTCATGCTACACATGATTTTCGATTAATCTTGTGTATTTTGTTTGTTCATATGTTTGGTGCATTCTCATATGATTGTTTAAATACTTGTTTGATTTATGAAAATATCTTGTAGATGGAAATTATCTCACTAAGTTAGATTTGCTTATACCCCTATAGCTTTTTGTTATAGTATGATTACCTTTGGTTGGCACCAAGGAGCCCCGTATGCCAGGTACGAGCTTAAGTTACTAGGAGTTTTTGGGAGAAGTTATATGTATTTAGTTTTGAACATAGACTTCTAAGAAAATCTCTGTAGTAGGCTCATGTTATAGTTATGATTACTTTGTTAATAATTTAGTTGTGATAAGACTTTTAAGACAGGAGAATGGCCCTAAGATGATGTAAAGAATTATTATTTAAATGAAGGTTTCATGTTTATTTATATAAGTTATTGCTTGTTTTTATTATCTACTTAAATGTAATACCCTGTGAGTCTCCTACTATCTTGGAAGCACGCCTTGCATATGATATCGAAGCTCCTGCATGACTAAGGTTGTCATTCATTAGCTTTAATATTATATGCGGCATATTACCACGTTTAGGATATCCTTCGGGGCGTGACAAGTCCCATCAAAATTAATAACGGAACCATAGAATATCCCTTAAACTACAATAAACTTGAAAAAAATTTAAATAGAAAAAAGAAGGCATGACTTAAGAAAGAAAACAAATAAAAAAAACCTATTGGGATAAGATTTAAAGAATGAATGTCCATTCATAACTCTACGTATAGAACAAGGGCTTATAGGGGAGCTTCTATGGTCTCAGCGCTGTTTAACCGTTAAAATAAATATAGTAATTGAAATATTCATTATTTTAATGATTCGATCATAGATATGGTATAAGCTGTTGGATGGTAATAAGACTAGTTCCATCAAAATTAATGATGAGACCATAGAATTTCCCTATATAACCATAGACTCCTTCTTGGAACTGCCACAACAGAGTTCCTCCTTGTTGCGATTGTTGAATGAGAACAACTTGTACTAATAAGTAAGTGTCGGAATCCATAAGAGTCACTCTTTTAGGTCTATTATGCTAACAACAAACCATTCAACAAATTATCTCTTTTGATGAACAAAGTAGGATTTTATATGGAGAAAACTAAATCTAAAAATTAAATTCAATTCATATAACTTAGAATCACTACTTTAAGATGAGAAAAATGCTAATATTGTTCTTGTTTAAAGAGTTGAAAACCATAAATATGATGTAGGAAAATCAAATCTTTTAGCTTTGCCTTATCAAAAAGCTCAAATAAAATAAATCCTAAAGAACATAGAATTCCAAAGACTTGTTTTCATAAGTAATTCTCCAGTAATCTGAATATGGATGAGTAGTAACCTAGAAGACACAATTGGATAGACATATTCCTCTACTCGAATCATAGGAAGTGTCGGCATTATGTGATGTACTGCCAATATTCTCTTTTTTGGAGGCATGACATTTCAGCTGATCCTTCTAAATGCCTCGATGACTTTTCCTCTTAATAAATGCAAATTCCTAATATGGATGACGTTTTAAATTTTCATCTTCCATCTATATTTGGATATATTAAGAAAAAGATCTCTATTTGGAATAAAGGAAATGTGAGGGATATAAAAGAAGGTAATGAAATCTATTTTATATTGATTGGTTCAAGGAAAAGAATAGAATTGATTTAAAAACAAAATGTTTATTTCCTCTAATGATGAAGAGAAAGAAGAAGGAATATAAAAACTTAACCAAATCCCTTCGCTTCGTTAATTGATTAAGTATTTTTTATTAACTGATATGACTATTCGACTTATATAATATCATATTACTTTTTTAGGGGCCGTTATCATATTACTTTTTATACCTCATTAATAGTTAATTTTCCTTTATTTTCTTTTTATCCTTTCAAACAAAAATGTTCGAAGGGGTCAAGTAGCCAGCCTTGATTTTCCATTCTTTCTTTCTTTCTTTTTTATATATTTATTTTTTTCTTGTTCCATTTCCTTCCCACCGGTAAAATTCTATGGTCCGTGGATCTCATCATATTGTTGAACAATTCAGATTCACAATAACTATGATTGAAACCATTAAATTTTTTGAACTAAATTTTTTATCATTAATTTAATTATAATATTAATACGGACACAGTCCTAGGATGCTAGATGAAGAAAACATGAAAATTGAAAAGATTTCCTTTACAATGTCCGAATAACTCCCCGATCCGTCACCCTGTTTCTTTTTATCCGGTTATGTGTCCGTGATATTCCCTCTTTGATTAAACAACTTCGAACAAAGAAGTTTGAAAGAGCTAAATTAAAAAGACGGGGTATATTATCTGTATTTCCAATGGAAAGTGAAAGAAGCATGTCGAATTTTTCAAAGCAAATTGATATAAAAAAGCTCCTCACAATTGGAATAGGCAAAAAAGGCATGCCTGTAGCGAAATAGAATTTGACGAAATATAAATTTAACAAATGAAGAGGTACCCCCACCCAATTTGACCTCAATATGGCTTCAAAGGGCAAACTACCAACGGCCACACACTAAAGTCGCCCAACATAATCCAGAAATAGTAAGCAAGCATGCATGTGTGTGTATATATATATGTTATTATAATTATAAATATAGACCACCTAAATTTTTAAAATGCCGCATTACTTCTACTTAAATATTTAAATTATATATAGTCGCCAAACCATTTCTAAAATCTAAATATCACTTTGAAAAAAAAAGAAAAACAAAGGATTATGAGTAGCAACACTTTTATGCATACTTTCGAATATTCTCTTTTATATTTGCAATTTGTCCTTTTGTTTTCCTTTTTTGTTTTCTCGATACAGTATCTTCTTCTTTATTATAAAGATCATTTTCGATTAACTGGACATGTATGCAACGGCGGAAATAAATTATATGTATTCTTCTCATCAAACGTTGGATTTTGGTTCTTGGAAGTTGGAACATAAAAAAGGCATATTTGCGGGAACAATTGAAAACATTCGTAATCTGTTATCTTGGTGCCACTGGACGCTTTTAAACATGTGTGCTCCTGTTGTTACTCAGTTTATTTACTTTTGCCGCTAGTAGGCCCAACCGTCCCGCCATAGGAATCGATTCGGGTAAAAAGTCGGACGAATAGTATGAAATCGTCTGTTGCCTGGAACGTGGTGGATGAAATTATGAAAATGTCTAAGTAATTGGTTCGAATGCAAACCAAATTGGTGGAAAAATGATTAATTCAGAGATGTAATTTGATATTGAATTCCCAATAATTTTTTGATGGATTTTTCCTTTGTACATTTTCCAGATACTTATAATTGTATCTTTCATAATTTCAACATGCTAGCTGGTGCTTACACAAAAGGAATATTCTAACAGAGTTTATTGCAACAAAATAACAGCTAATAATAGTAAATAGGATAATTTGATTTTACTATTGGGCTTCTAACAGCCGGTCCACCCATTATACTTATTAGACTATGACCTTGCAAAGCTAAGGCCCACATAGCCACAGATAGCCCATCAGTATTGTAATGCTACCGTATCTCCTTTCTTCTGTACTTCACTTTGACTCCGACAGCTTCTTAGACTTCCTTCTTTACCTTGTCTTCCATCTTTAACCCTAATCGTGTTCGTTCTTCATCTTCCTTCTCTTCTGCCATTACCCTCAGATCATTGCCTCAATGATATCACCAAAACTACCATCTCGCTATATATTTGTTTCAATCAGATTTTTGAATTATGTGAATAGATTATGTGTAAATTCTAGTACAATCTTTTCTAATGATTCATAGCCATCATGGATCTGATTTGTTTTGTCTTTTTTTTGTCATTTTAGAGTATTATTTTTATCACTTTCAAATTAAAATTTATTAATAAATAGATATAAATGAAAAACAGTCATTTTGACTTACAAACAACTCAAATAGATAGGATATATATAAAATACAAATAAGATATAGATGCATATTACATACAAATAAGATATCGTTAGAATACAAGTGCGAGTTAGAAAAATCCCAAATGAGATATATGAGATTTATGTAAATAGTTTATAAAGGAAACAACCTATTAACCTAATGCCTTAAGGTTTTTTTTATTATATATAGTGTCAAACCCATTCGTATCTTTCTTCACAAGATCTATTAGTTGAAATTTTTTCCCAATAAACACTCCTCCTTTCCTAACAAGTGGTATCGGAGTCAATGATTCGGCTAGAGAACTATTTGGCGTTCCATATGGAAAGAAGAGCTTTATAATCATGACTCATTTGTGAAACCCACTGTGTATAGCGTGACAGGGTTTAGTAGAGTCAAGTTGATAAACTATTGATAAGACCTCAAGGTTTACACTTAAAGAGAATGATAAGCCTACACCTATTGTGAAGACTCACACTTGAGGGGAAGATTTGTTAGGATACAAGTGTGAATTAAAAAAATCTCATATGGAAAATATAAGACTTTTGTGAAAAGTTTATAAAGGGGAAGACCCGTTAACCTAATACCAGAAGGTTTTTTATTATATATGGTGTCAAGCCCATTAGCGTATTTTTTCACAAGGTCTATTTATAGAATTTCTCCTCATTGAATGCTTCCTCCTCTCTTAATAAATATAGATGAAAATCAAACAATTCAAACAAACTCACAAATCAGTGCTATTATACAGTTTATGCCTGTATTGAGTCATACAACTATATTGATATCTTCACTAAGATGACTTTTTGTAAAAAATCGGGAGATTACCACTTTGGACCTCTCGGGACCATAGATCGACTGATGCTCATCTAGATTTCCCTAATGAAAACTCCTCAATAGATGTCGTTAAAAAAACAAAAAGAAAGAAAAAAGATAAAGGATTTCATGGTGTAACCTCATAATGCCAAATTGCAAATTTATGCATAATTTTACTACGATGACCTTTTAGAGAAAATGAGGGAATTGCTACAATGGAGCTCTTGTAGGCATACATTGGTTAGTTCTTATCATTATATTCACAATGGTACCTCCTTGAGATATCTTATACGAAAAAGTTAAGCATCTTCTTGATTAACTATGAAATGTCAAAATTTGTGATTTATGCATGTTGAGAAAAACAAGGAGATGTCTACTGAAAACATCTTGGGGTCATAGATCGGTCAGTTCTCAACTCGACATCCACAATGACACTTTCTCAAGTGTCCTCGTTTGACGAAAAAAGATGGATTTTCACAACATAATTAAAGAATGACAAAATCCAAGATTTATGAATAGTTTCATCAATATGATTTTTCAGAGAAATCAAGGGGATGGACATTTCGTGCCTTTTATGGGGAGAGAGCGGTGGGTTTTCGATTAGACATGCTCAATGACACCTCCTCAAGAGATCTTGTTTGGAAAAACATAGGATTTTCTCGTTGTAACCTCAAAATGCTGAAGTCCATGATTTATGCATAATTTCACTATGGTGACCTTTGAAATATAAAGGGGGAATGGCCACTTTGGAACTCCTAGGGGCACATAGTGGCTGGTTTTCAGCTCAATATCCATGATAACACCTCCTTAAGAGATCGTGTTCATAGTAGTAAAGATTCCCACAGAGTGGCCTCCAAATGCTAAAATCTGTGATTTATAAATAATTTCACTATAGTGACTTTATAGAGGAAAGTTGAGACATCCACTATAGGCGTGTCGGGGGCATAGATTAGCAAGTTTTCATCTCAATATCCATAATAGAGCTTTCTTGAGCACTCTCATATGAAAATACAACATATTTTCATGGTGCAATCTTGTAATTCTAAAATCATGATTTATGCATAATTTTAAAACGGGGACAATTTATAGAAAACAGGGGAATGACTACTCTAGACCTCTCAAGGGAACAAACTAGCTGGTTTTTGTCTCGATAATCCATGATGACAACTCTACGAGAAATATAGTTTGCAAGGATAATGGATGTTCATAATGAAACCACATAATGCCTAAATCTAAAATTTGTGCATACTCTGATAATGGTCACGTGTTGGAGAAAATGGGGAGCTTTCTACTCTAAATACCATGGGGGCACAGATCAATCGCTTTTTATCGCATTATCCACAGTCACACCTCCTTGAGAAATCTTGTACAAAAAATAAAGGATTTTCATAGCACAACCTCAAAATGCAAAAAAAAAAAAAAAAAAACCATTATTTATACATACCATACAATGGTGACATTTCAGAAAAAGCTATGTTAGACCTCACCAAAACTCTTGGAGGTATAAATTAACCAGTTTTAATCTAGATATCCATGATGACACCTCCTCGAAAGATGTTAGAAAAATAAAAGGATTTTCATGGTGTAACCTTAGAATTTCAAAGTTCATGATTGACACATAACTTCACTAAGGTGACTTTTAGGAGAAAAGATGGAGATAACCACTCAAAACCTTTTGAGGGCACATAATAGCTAATTTTCATTTGGATATCCTTGATGACACATCTTCGAGAGATCTCATTCATAAAAATAAAGGATTTTCAAGGTATAACCACTAATTGAGAAAATCGAAAATTTATGTATAATTTCACTACCCTATCAGTTGGGGGATGGCCACTTTGGAACTCACATGGGCACAAGGTTGTCAGTTTTCATCACGATATCTACAATGAATCGTCCTTAAGAGATTTTAATAATTCGAAAGGAAAAGAATTTTCACACAGTCAATCATGGAAAGCCATAATTCATGATTTATGCATAGTTTCATTGTGATGACTTTTCAAAGAAATTAGGAGATGTCTATTCTGGATGTCTTGCGGGCATAGATGGTCGTTTACATTTCAATATCCATGATGACAACTTCTTAGGAGATATCATTTGAAAAATAAAGGTTTTTTTGTGGCACGACCTTGGAATGCCAAAATCCATCATTTATGCATGACATCACTATGGTGACATTTAGGAGAAAACAAAGAAAAGACCACTCTAGACTTCTTGAGGCATGAATTAGCCAGTTTTCATCTCAATATCAACGATGACACCTCCTCAAGAGTTGTTGATAAAAAAATAAAGGATTTTCATGGTGTAACCTCATAATGCTCAAATGCAAGATTTATGCAAAATTTCACTATTGTGACATGTATAAGAAAATGAGGAGATGTTCACTTTAGATACCTTAACGATACAAATTAGCTAGTTTTCATCTCATCATCCATGATGACACCACCTTGAGATATTTTGTATGAAAAAATAAAGGACTTTCATGACATAATCTTCAAATGTCAAAGTCCATGATTTATGCATAACTTCACTATGGTCACTTTTATAAGAAAATTGGCAAAGAGCTTCTCCTAGGATTGTAAATAAGTCGAGTCGAGCTAAGCTTTATAAGGCTAAAAATCAACTTGTTTAAGATTTTAATGAGCTTAAATCGAACTGAACTTTTACTAAGCCTTAAAAACCTAAGCTCGAGCTCGCTATGAAATCCTAAGCTCGAGCTTAGCTCATAAGCTCAACTCTGTAAGAAGCTTATGAACTCAGCTCGATTAATAGCTCACTTAACAAACTTACAAGCTCCAAAATAAATCAAATTATTGAAAAAAAAATCCCTAAAACTTAAAATGTAGCACACAATACAAATGATTTCATGTCTCATTTATTAATTAGAGATATGTAAAAATAACCAAATGGTAAGTCTAACTCAACCATGAAAGCTAAGCAGTGTGGGATTATCACTTCTGCATTTTCACAAACAAGTAATTTCATATCGCACATGGAATATATACTTTATCGTTTGGCTTTAAAGCTAAACCACATTGCCAATGAGGCAAGTGTTTGGTAGAAAACCAAGCAGGTTGCATTGAGAGAGTGGTATAGCTTTTATAGTGTACCAATGATAAGTTCTTTTATCAAATAATCCATGTGGGTAAGAAATAAGGCGATAAGCATAAGAGCTTTTGTCTCGTGTCCGACATGGAGTATAACACAAGCTAATACATCCCCTTCTTAATTATAAAATGATGCCTACACTTGTATATAAATGTTTTTTTTTTCAATTTGGGTAATGATCATTCTTTTTTTTTTTCTGGCTTACTCATATTTAAAAATAAAATCTAATGTATAAAATTTAATATTTAAGAAATAAATTTAAAATGAAAACTTAAAAATAATTTTAGAATAATAATAAATGAAATATTATAAGATATAAGCTTGAGCTTAGCTTGTTTTAATGAACAAGCTTTATTTTGAGCTTCAACCCTACTTAGCTCGAGTAGCTTATGAGCAACTCAGCTTGTAGGAACCTTTGGTGGCACAAACTAGTTAAATTTCATCTCGATATCAATAAAGATACCTCATCAAGAGATCTTGTTAAAAAAACTATAAGATTTTCATGAAGTAACTTCAGAATTCCTAAATCCATGGTTCTTGTATAATTTCTCTATAGTGACTTTTTTGAGAAATCAAGGGATGGACACTCCAAACTTTAGAGTTACTTTTCACGAAGTAACGTCGGAATTCTAAATCTGTGGTTCTTGTATAATTTCTCTATAGTGACTTTTTTGAGAAATTAAGGGATGGACACTCCAAATTTCAGAGTTATAAGTAATATTTACTCTTCTTTCTACATATTATATATATTTTTTCGTTTTATATACATATAAATGAATCAAGTTTGCAATTATTTACAAATCTTATTATCATTATTAATATCTACCTTCAAAATAAATTTTGGTTTATTTTAAGAGAAACATCTTGTTCGTTTTAAGTGTTTATAAACTCATATCAACAAAATATGATAGATATATAGAATGACATAAGATATAAACATATATGTATATATAATTACTTTTGCCCTATATCAATGAGTTTTTTTTTAACACCACGTTTGATGACTAAAGTTTATCCATCTAGAAAATTAACTAAAAGTTTGAAAGTATCAATTTATTATGTACAAAACTTTTCCAAATTATAAAATATCTAGGTGAGATAGTTAATTGAAAAATTATGCAAAGTCCAAGTATTAAATTATAAGATTGGAAACATTAAAGCAGTTAATTGCAAAATAGTTTAAATAAAGATATCAAATTAATATTTCTAAATTTTATATAATTAATTATAAAAGTAAGTAAAGTTTAGACATTAAATTTGATGATTTTTTTTTGTTCTTCTTAAAAATATTATTGTATCACATATTTGATGATAAGTTTTAGGGATAAATGCAAAAACACTTCTAAAATTTTAAAGACAACATTGATTGAACCCTAGAACTTTTCAAAGTGAAGTGATGTAATGTGTCCTTAACAGTGCTAATTTTTTTAATTTAAAAGATAAAAAAACCTCACTTTAAAAGTTCACAGAGTCAATTTGCATTATCTCTATAATTTTTGGGGTGTTTTTGCATCTTACTCTAAGTTTTATTAACATCGATATGTCATATCAATTCAGTATAGCACACAACATGTAACATGTTAGGAGCTTCACTTGATAATGATTAAATAACATGTGTTAATGCCATGAAATGGATGATACACAAATGAAATTCTGAAACCATGGAGCACCATCAATCTCGTAGAGCATCCATATTTATGGATTACTTCATAAGGTCCTTAAGGTATCAACACTTTATTCATAAGGTTCTTCATAAAAATTCTTTCATTTTATATTTTTATGGATATCATTTATTTTTATACAATACCCTTACTTTTTTTACATATTAGTCATATATAATAATTTATAAAATTTAATATAAATAAATTATATGGAAGTGCAAAAAATTATAAAAATTTACATATATAATTAATATTTAGAGTCTATTTGAATTGTCTAATTTTTATATGTATAATATCTATATCAGATCTATATTTATAACTTATCTATATGTATCATATCTATTTAGTTTGTTTATAAATAAAATTATCAGTTTTTTATTGGTATTTGTTTATAAACAGGGACGAACTATTAATTTTTATAATATAACAATAAAATATTTCAAAGAAAGATCATAAAGCAAAACCTAAAAAGTTGAGGAGCTCTTTCGTATTTTCAAAAGCCTCAAAGACAGATTATTTACCTAGAAATCGGTGTGATGCCCTTAATCTGAATTTCCTCGAGGAGGAGGCCATTGTCAATTTGTCATTGCCATGAGAGTCCTTGGCTCACGTCAGAAGAAGACTTCCGGTTCGAAGACATTGCCAGTACCAACCCTTCTCCACCGTCTCCTTCCTGCCTTACCTCTAACGGGTGGACCCAAAAAAGCCATCAGCTCACAACGATGACTCGAATAAGACAACTCACTACTCATTCAAATTAAGCCAGAAGCGACCCTATTCCCATCCCAAGAAAACGACCCTTCACGCCAAATTTGCCGTTTAACCTTATCTTGTCCACTGAAACCTTTAAAAAACCTTATCCAGATTTTTTTCTCTTGGCTGTCCAGCCTGTCCCCACCCTCATTTATATCTCACATTCCATCTATATAATAATTATTGATCGTAAAAATCAGAATACAAGGCAACGCAACCATAACCAAATGCCATCTGTATTGCATTATTACCCAGCATCAAATTATCAACCAAAAACAACGTACGATTCCATCCCCCCCATCATCTCTCACATCCACTGGGTCTAATCTAATCCTGTCCTCCTCCCAAACATCACGTCGAAAGTGACACGTCCATATGAGATCTCGTCCTTTTATTCTTTTCCTTTTAGTCACATGAAACACCTTTAGTTTGGTCCATGTTAAAGACAACTTAAAGAATCCATCGTGCTCGTTGGATCTTTTTTTTTTTGTTTTTTTTCCGCTACGTGGATCTCATCTATGGTCCGAAAGCGCCATTAGCATGAATTTCGCGTGTTCTGCTCCATGAGGGTCCGACGTGCGTCTGCCGCGTTCAGCATAGTTCCTTAAATTTTAAGGAATAATTAATGTGTTTTTCTATTTTTTTTTCCTTTTCATATTAGACCTACAATTTAAATTTTTTATTTATATGATTTAAGTTTCTTAAATGGTATTAAAATAGAATTTCTACCTGTTTTCATTATAACATGATTAAAAGTAATATATAAAATTGAAGCGTTTCATACTTTTTCTTTGTACGACTTATATTTTTATTTTAGTTCCTATGTATATATTTTTTATATTTTAGGATCTATCTTTCAATAAGACTTGTAACAAGAAGAAATAAAGACCTATTTTAATTTATTTTTCACAGTTCCTTATATGGGAAATGAATAAAAAATAGTTCTTAGAATAAAAATAAAATAAAATAAAATAAATGAAAAATTTTGGTTGCTTCGACCTTCGAGTGTATGTTAACCTATTTCATCCTAATTTTAAGTATTTTAAAGAAATCAAGCAAAATTTTTTCTTATATATATGATATAATTTATATAAGAAATATATAAAATATTTTTTTAACTTAACAAGTACGTAAGACTCCTTTAAATGCTAACATGATCTAGTTTATTTATATTTCTATATACTCAGTATCTTCGGATTTAGAGTCGAAAGAAGATGCAACTTCGCGATTATTTTAAAATTAACACTTACCATTTTTGCAAATTATTAAAACGGTAATGGATAAGCTCAAATTGAAAGTAAGCTCAAAAAGTATAACAGGGAACGATATTATCTTCACTTCAACGGTGTATATCTTAAAAGATAAAGCCTAAACCGAAGAGAATGATTTTATATGAGACAATATGCAGCAGCTGGATATATATAAGTGGTTAAGGGATAGAAAATGACTTGTCTCAAAAACTCTATATTTTTAAAAGGAAAACTTGATACTTGAGTTGTATAAAAAAATTTAATTTGATATTTAAATTTTAATCTAGTCAATTTATAATCAAATCAAATTTATTGTAACTATTTTCATTATTTTACTAACACCATTTACTCTAATTTATGATAAATTTAGTGTTTTCTTCTCTATCTCTTGTTTCTTTACTTGTGTATTTTTCTTATATTTGTTGAGTTCGTTGAAATTACATAAATTAACATTGATTTGTAGAAGAAAAAAAAATAAATATTGAGATAATCAAGCTTTAGAAGTGGGTATAAGAACCCTCTCTTGAGTTTTAGGCTAGGTATTAAGCATAACTTACACACCTATCCAGATAGGCAAGTCAAATGCTATGAAGGCATTCAATCCCAAATATTGAGGAGAAGCTCTCTTGATTCTTGGGAGGGACAATTAGAAAGGATTTCCTCTATACACTTTCTCTTTACTTTCTTTAAGTCCTCAACTAAACCTTGGTTTGGGTATTAAGGTTGGTGTTATATTCCTTATTACCTAATATCATTTTGTAAACTTAAGCATTGGAATATCCATTGAGGCTACCTTGGCACTACTTAATCCATATTTGTTAATTGTACAAGTTATCCACACCCATTTGGATAAGGGTCATTGAGTTTGATATAGGTTCAATAGATAAGAATTATACATTAATACGTCATATACTTAATAGTTCATGCTTAATATTTCATGCCTACTTAATTAGATCAAAGTTAATGCATAACTCAACACAAAATGTGAACATTTAGCCATCTTTTTCAATCCAATAAACAATAGATAGAATGGTTATTGTATCTTAACTTTTGGATAGTCAGTTCACAAGGTAGTGACTTACCTCAAGCTAAGAATACGCACTAACCACTTCTCTCTTATTTCTCAACTTAGACTTCCAGTCACAATACCTAACATGACATAGTTATTTGAATTGCTGTGCACTTTATGGTATTGAATCACTACCCTTTTTATACCCAAACTCTGTGCAAGTCGTTATTGGCTCACATTGTTAGTGTATGCCTACAAATATCAAGACTTATTATTGTATTTATAAATGATCTATTGATTATGAAAGCACTATATGTTGTTTATTTAAATTATTTTCTACTTAAGTATATTTAGAACATAGTTCCTTAATCAATTAGAGGAAGTAAATCACAATGAGAATTTTAATTACTAAATTTAATTTTTTAAGCCTTTAACTAGTTTTATGTGTATAAGGGAAACATAAATAGAGACTTAATGTATAAATTGATTGGATCATTCTCTCTTGACTAAAGTATTTGTATTTAGATTCATTAAAAAAGAATAAGTTAATGTTCATTGGAGCACATGATTAATTTAAAGATTGTGAATGATACAAACACTATGTTAGGTAACCTAGTAACCATTAAAAAATATCATATGGGACACCTATCTATACCTTGCTTGACTAGATAGGGTTGGGTGGATATTGAGGGTCATAAGGTAGGTAGAAATCTCTTGCAATATGCACTTATAATTTAACTTAATGTCTTAATTTATTTATGATAATAATCATGAGTATTTTCTATTTTTCTTCTCTTAATCATCTAAATATATAAAAGGGATTAATCACTTTTATAATTTTTTCCTTCTATATTCTTTCATTTTATATTATATTTTCTAATTTTCCCCTTATGCTAAATAAGTTCTAAGAGATGATTATATAAAATAAGCATGATTATATAAAGATGCTCATGATTCATTTAGACAAAACGAGAATAAATTATGCACTGTTGAGCATTATTGCACAATGAATCTAAATGAAGATATGAATTTGGAATTACAAAAAAAAAAAAAATACAAGAAATGTTCTAAGGTCAATAGCTCTTGAGTATACCAGCTCATCTTCAAACAAATATATATCAACAAATAATGAAGAAAGTGAGGCATGAGTCTGTCCACCTAGGGCCTATTTGGATTGTTGGACTTTTATCTGTATTGGATCTACATCGATAACTTATCTGTATCGGATCAATCTCGATTTGACTTGGTCTGCTTATGAGTAAAATTATCAGTATTATATATGTATCGGTTTAGTAATGATGCCAAAATATTACCAAACTAGTGTACCCAAACACGCTAATAGGGCAACATCAAAGAGAAAAGGAAAAGAAAAAGGCTGAAAGTAGCAAGAAAGTGGATGAATTCATTCATGAGATACCGGATTTAAGCAAGATAGATTGTGATAAAGTAGAGTTGCTACGTAAAATCAATGAATTAAAAGATAAAGAAATTGAAACAACAAAGGAGAAGGAATATCGCAAATAAGAAAAAGAACATCGGAAGCAAATCAAATTGGAAAAATTAGTAATGATGACCGATACATCTTCAATGAATTATGTACAGAAGGAATGGATACAAGAGATGTGTAAAGGGATCATTAAAACAAGAAGGAATCATTAAACCCAACAGTTGGGAACTTAAAATCGCAGGCATAAACGATACCGCAACTGCAGTATCGTCTATGCTTGTAGTTTTGGGTCACAACCTAGTTTGCGATATCATATGTGCCTATGGTTTTGGGTCCTCATGGTGGTCGTTGTTCGTCTATCTTTTTTGTTTAGGTCTAAGAAAAAGTATACGCGCAACTGACCTTCAATTAATCATAACTTTCAACATATAATTAAGAATCTTTAATGTTACATGTTTAGATGCAGCTCGTTTAAAAAGTTATATTTGTTACATCGATTTGCCATATAAATGTCAATTTAAAGCTTGAAAAATTATTGTTTAGGGCAAAAAAAAAACCTTTTAATTATTTTCCTATATATATTTTTAAAATTATTTCATGTATAGGATTTAGAAGCAACACCATATGTATTTGTTTTATTCCATTCTTTGGATGAGCATGTCGTAATAATATTACTATTCATCATATTTAGAATTTATTGAAATTCGTGTTTGCTTTTGAGATTAATCGTTGATTAGTCTGTTAATTATGCTACTCGCTGCGTCATTCGTGCTATTTATAAGATTACCTTAAGGGAGTTCTGAGCAAAGTAATGGTAAACTAGCCGTTGTAAACTAGCAGTTGAAGTTCTATATAGTGGCAAACAAGTACATCTTCACAATGCACTCTTGAATTTTCTCAATTCTAAGTGTATACTATTCTTCATCATATCAAAACATAATTCTACTAGTAGCTTAAGTAGCTCTGCTTCTAAGCAAAGTGATGGCTATAACAAAGCAATTGATAGATTTATTTTATCAAAGATGAGAAGCTCACGATCTAAGTTAATTGCTCATTTATATCAAGTGATTTCGGAGACATGTGATAGTTTCACCTCTATTAAAAGACATAAGTGAAAGTATATAAATAGAGATCGTCTAGAAGGCTATAATCATCTTTTAATGACTATTCATCAAACAACTCGACATACAATAATGAGCATTTCCGATATAGATTTTGAATGAGAAAAAGTGTAATCTTTTGCATTGTACGAGCACTAGAGGATTACTTATCCTATTTTAGACAAAGGAGGGATGCTGCTGGTAAACTTAGTGCTTCACCACTACAGAAGTGTACTACAGCTAGTCGAATATTAGCATATGGAGTAGCGAGTGATGCTTTAGATGACTACTTATGGATAGCTAAAGGCACAATCATACAATGTGTGAAAAAATTCGTCCAATGGATCGTTGCTTGTTTTGGTGATGAGTATTTACATAGGCCAAATCATGCTGATATTGAGTGCTTACTTAATGTAGTCGAGCAACATGGATTTCTTGGAATATTAGGAAGCATTGATTATATGCATTGAGCGTAGAAAAATTGTCCAATTACATGGTAAGGCATGCATTTAGAGGAGATCATAGGTCTTCGACAATCATGCTTGAAGCTGTCACTTCATATGACATTTAGATATGGCATGCATTTTCCGCGCGTCCCGGGCTCGAACAATTATATTAATGTATAAGAGCAATCACCCTTGCTTGATGATGTTGTAGAAGGACATGCACTATTAACACACTACACCGTGAATGGTAAAAACTATGATACATGATATTACCTCACAAATGGCATATATCTAAAGTGGTCAACGCTTGTTAAATCTATTTCATACTTACATGGTCCAAAAGAGCAATTATTTGCTAGGCACCACAAAGGAAGTAGGAAAGATGTTTAACGGGCTTTTGGAATGCTACAATCTCGTTTTCCTATAGTTCGTGAACCTTTGCATTTTTGGGATCAAGTGATTTTAGGGCAAAATATGAGAGCATGCATAATTTTACATAATATGATTGTTAACGATGAATGAGATGACTTCGATTTTAATTTTGAAGTTTCGGATTATGAATTAGGAGACAATAGTGAACCAATACCTTTATTTCTCATAATCATATTGTGGAATATGCGACCTACATCCAAAATAATATTAGACTCTGTGATAGGGCAAAACATCGTTAGTTACAAATCGACTTGATTGAACATGTGTGGTAGCGATTTGGACCCACTAGTTGATGGCATTTAAATCTCCTAGTTTACTATTTTATACTGGTTTTGTACTTTTGCTTGTCTTGATTTTAAATTAAATTATCTTTCTAATTTATCTCGAATATTTTTCTTAAATCAACTATTGTGAAGTCATTAAATTAAAAAATATTATTACTATATGCGAATAAAAAATAATTATTATTAATTTTAATTTTTTATTTATTTACATGTTTATTTAACATAGAGAGGAAAATATTAAAAGTATTATTTAAAAATGATAATAACATGGAACTAACAAAAGTAATAAAAATTATGAAGAAATTTTGCTTAAGTAACTCAAGGATAAAGTGGAGAACTTATTAGCAAAAAGAGTTACTTAAAAAGCTAATATAATATGTTAAAGAACTTTTTAAACAATTTATGAATAAAAGTAATCTAATGAATGATCTACTACATAGATTTTAAAGACATGTGTTTATTTTTTGGTTTATTTGTTAGGTCTACAACTTGATAATATAAATTAAGAAAAATTATTTTGGAAAAAAACATAATATTAGCTTTAAGCTTTTCGTAACTAATAAATCTCAAATAAGTAACTCCAAATCCACTCTAATTGTTCTCAAAGAATTAACTCCAACTGTAACTCCATTCCATCACACATCGTTTAGTTATAAGAGCTAGACAAAACAAAAATAACTTAACAATACAATATAAGAAGTATTTGACATTATAAAAAGTATTACACATTATAATTCTATGATACCATATTTAGTATACATAATACATGATATTAGATACCGCTTAACAAAATTCTTATTAAAAAATTTAATTTTTATCTAGTTCTAATATTTTTATATTATAAAATATAAAAGATAAAAATTTAAAATTTATTTAATTCCATATAAAAGTTACCTTTTCTAATTATATTTTTTCAATCAAACATAATATAATAACCTTTATTTATGTGAAAACGAAATGGACTCAGGCATGTTTCGGGCGAATAGAGGCTAAGCTAACTCAAGGCCGCCAGCTTATATATCGAACACTGCTGGCCTTTATATTCAACATAGTTAACATTGTCGCATTGTCATCAGGTGGTTCTTGTTCAACACCGCCTAGGACCTGCTAGTCTTCTTGGATATGCTGCCGGCCTACTGGTTCTATGCTATCGGCTTCATGCCAGCGTACAGGTGCTTTCATATAGGAAATTTTTTTCAGTTTAAGGCCACTTTGGGAAAGCCGCCAACGTACTTTTTATTTTCCAGCTTATGTACTTTCGACAACAGCGTTTCTTTTAGGTCTTTTAGGGTTTCCTTTGTTATTATATATAGTCCTTTTTGCTTTATATGTTTTAGACTTAGATATAGGTTTTGAGAGATTTCTCTTTAAGTTCTTGAGTGAACTTGTATGAACTTATCAGACTTTGTTCCGTGGCGTTCTTTATTTTGACTTATTAATTGAAATTTCCACCTTCGATTGTGGCGTCTACATCATATACCAAGATTGTTGCTTTCTTATAAGCATAGGGTTACGGTTTACCATACTTGTGTGTGTTGATTATCGGGTTTTATTTCATAACGCTCGTAGGGTCTTAGTCAATTAACCTAGGGTTTGCGAAGTTGCGTTGAGAATCCTGATTTTGGTTTACGAGTTTCTTTATGTCGAACGTGTAACAAATTGGAGCGTATCTGATTTGTATCAGTTTGTATTAGAGCAACAGGTTGTGGAGTTTATTCGATGCGATTTGTTGGTAAGATCACTAAATTCTTTTTATCTCCATTTGAATTGATTGGTTGTTGTTGGCATTGTTGGATAATTAGGGTCTGTTAGATTTGGTTGTTGTTGTTGTTGTTGCTGTTGGGTTGAATTGAAGGTTGAGTTGTTGTTAGGACTTGTAGTGTTGATTTACTATAGACTTAAAAAAAAAGAGTAGTGGAGGAGAAAATTCTGAAGTTGATATGAAATTGTTTATGAAAGCTGTTCATGATCAATTTAAGGCATCGAATATGTGATCGGATAATCTAGAGTTGCCTAGTAGGATTATATATGGTAAAACTAAGTCTCCTGTTGTAGAAGAATATGATTCTGAAGATATTAATATTATTAGGGGAAGAAGGGAGATTACCTGCAAGCATGACAATGATTTGAGAAACATTAAGATGAAGATACCTTCTTTCCAGGAGAAGAACTATCCATAGTTGTATGTGGAGTAGGAGAGAAAGGTTGAGCATGTATTTGATTGTCACACCTATACAGAAGAAAAGAAGGTGAAATTAGCCGCTGTGGAATTTATAGATTACGCCAGTATCTGTTGGGATCAGTTTGTGCGTAATAGGTGAAGACATGGAGAAAAGCATATTAGTACTTGGAAGGAGATGAAGGTGGTGATGAGGAAGGGATTTTTCCCTAGTCACTACTATAAGGATTTGTGCGAAAAATTACAAAGTTTGACATAGGGTTCTGTAACTGTTGAAGATTACTACAAAGAGATAGAGGTAGCCATGATTCGAGCCAATGTGGAGGAAGATCAGGAGGCTACCATGGCTAGATTTAGTAGTGGATTGAATCCAGAGATAGCTAATGTGGTGGACTTGCAGCATTATCTGGAGATGGAGGAGCTACTACACATGGTCATTAAAGTAGAGAAGCAATTGAAATCTAGGGGCAAATCCAAGTATGGATCATCATCTGCATCTTCATGGAAGTGAAATTGGAAGGATCACAAATCAACTACAAAATTAGAAGATGAAGTGAAGGCAAAGGAGTCTGATTCTGCTTTTGAAGGTAAAACTGAAAAATCCTCCTCTAAAGCACGTGATATCAAATGTTTTAAGTATCAAGGACTTGGACATATTGCTTTTGAGTGTCCAAATAAGAGGATTATGGTTGTTAAGGATAATGATGACATTGAGAGTAAGAGCTCAAATGATGATATGCCACCATTATAAGATGTTAGTGATGAAGAACCTGCATTGGGAAAATTAATTGCAGTTGTGAAGAGAGACTCAAGTGAGTCAATGAAAGAGAAAACTGGAGTGCAAAGAGAGAATATCTTTCACACCAGATGCTTAGTGAACAATCTCATGATGACAGTGAACAATCATGTATGTAGAAAAGCGGCATTTGACTACATTGAAGCATACTATGTTGGTAGAAAAGCGGCATTTGACTACATTGAAGCATACTAAGCCATATAAACTACAATGTTTAATGAATGTGGAGAGGTTCGAGCAACAAAGTAGGTGTTAGTAGCGTTTTCCATTGGTAGCTACAAGGATGAAGTTCTCCGTGATGTAGTGCTAATGCATGCTGGTCACATTCTTTTGGGCTGTTCATGGTAATTTGATAGAGGGTTACATATGATGGCTACAAGAATTGCTACTCCTTTGTTTTGAACAAACAACAAGTCAATTTAACACCTATCAAACCATGTGAAATACGTAAGGATTAGTTGACGATATTAAGTACTTTAAGAGAGAGAGAAAAACACATGAGTGCTTAGGGTAAGATTGTGAGTGATATACTGGTGAGGAATGATAAAAGAAAATCAAAAGTAAAACTCAAACACTAGTGAGCAATGTTAAGAGTGTGTTATTTGCTAGGCGTATTGGAACTAATGATCTTATTTTGTCTATTCTTGGCAAGAAAATTTCTTTAGTTCAGGACTCAAAAGATAAAAAGACGACCAGATTAGACAAGAAACATGTGCAACAATTTTTCTAAGAGGCGCTAAGGGCTTCCACTTGAATCAAGTGATTGGGTACACAAGCATAAGGCGAGTCTTCCACAACAAGGGCATTCTAAGTTGCATTCCCGAGGAGATGATTCATTTAAAGAATTAAATACTCATGGAAACGTGGATTTGAGAATGAATCCTTCTAAAGGAGGGACTAATGTGAAAATAAAATAAACTCAGGCATGTTTCGGGTGAACACGGGCCAAGCCGGCTCAAAGATGCCAACTTATATATTGAATACCACTGGTCTTTATATTCAACATAGTCAACATTGTCGTTGTCATTGGGCAGCTTTTGTTCAACATTGCCTAAAGCCGCTAGCCTTCTTGGATACGCCATAGCCTATTGGTTCTATGTTATCGGCCTTCATGCTGGCGTATAAAGTGCTTTTGTCTTGAAAATTTGATCTAGTTTAAGGCCGCTTTGAGAGAACCACCAGCATACTTTTTATTTTGTCAGCTTATATGCTTTTGACTGCAACATTTGTTTTAGGTTTTTAGGTTTTTTTTTTTTATATTATTATATATGATCCTTTTTGCTTTGTATATTTCAAACTTGGATATAGGTTTTGAGAGATTTCCCTTCGAGTTCTTGAATGAACTTGTATGAACTTATTAGATTTTGTTCCATGGCGTTCTTTCTTTTCACTTATCAAAATTTCCACCTTCTATTGTAGCATCTACATCATATACCAAGATGTTGCTTTTGTATAAGCATAAGATTGCGATTTACCATACTTATTTGTGTTGATTATCGGGTTTTATTTCACAACATTCATAGGGTCTATAAATCAATTATACCTAGGATTTGTGAAGTTGGGTTGAAAATCCTGATTGTGATTTACAAGTTTTTTCGTGTCGAACATGTAACAAATTAGAGCATATTTGATTGGTATCATTTACCTAATCAAATATCATAAAAAATTAACCAACCAAATGCTACTCAAATCTATTATACTATACTAGCTCTAGTAGATATTATAATGTCCAAATAGAAGCTCAAATTTCATTGGCTACGGTTTATTAGTATTTACAATGAAAAGCAAAGTACAGCAAAATCCCGCATTGGCGATAATGTAGCTTCTAGAAAAATTATCATTGGGTGGATATTGGTCTTTTCATTCATTTAATCATCTCGTAGGGACGACGGTGATAGGACCCTTCCTACAGTCCTCAAATCCGACAGTACGACACTTCACGGCGGAGATCGGAGTGATTTCCGGCAATGGATTAACCGTCCTTCGATACGGACCTAGCCATTTGTTAATCATATAAGGTTTTTTCTCCACGGAGGAAGAGACAGGCCTCTGCTCTTAAGCGATCGTTTCGCTGCATCGCACATTACTCTTACTATCCTCTTCAGATCCTCATTTCTAGCTACAAAGACCCTTGGTAAGAGACCTAGAAGCTTCGAGTACTCAGTCGTAGGTCTTGCGATCTCGAACTCGCCAGCGAATTCCAGATCGATCACGTACCGTCTCGTCTGCTGGTGCGTGGACGGCAGGGATTGCACGACGTCCATGAACTCGTAGTGTCCAGCTGTGAGTCCACCGGAGGAGTCCCAACGCGTCTTGCAGATCGCCGCATTGTATCCAATCTCACGTAAGAACAACATCACTTTACGTCTCAATAAAGGCCTGTTGTGCTTCAAGCACGAGAACGCTTCGACTGCCTTTAAGACGTGGAGTAAAAGCACGTCTCGGAACGAGTCCGCACTGCGAGCCAGAAGAATTTCTTTAACACACTCTTCGATCGATTCCGTACTGTCAATGACTGAATCCATTCCCTCAACATCCGATTCTGAGTCATAGGTGAACAGACTTCGAGAATCTTCAACTTCTTCGTCGTTTTCGTGAAGAAATCCATGGACGAGCTTGGACAGGCAAGGAGAATCGTCAGCAGTGGAATCTCCGTCGTGCTCGCTGCCACTACTGACGTTGCTAAAGAGGTGGTGGTGTTGATTTTGGGCAGCTGCCGCGCCAATTAATCGCGATTTGGAATCTCCATCAGGTGGTATGGTGAAAATCTTTGATTTTGCTCTAACAAACCCACCCATTTACGCAACAGAAAAATGATAATACAGGTAGAATGCAAAACACAGGATGCGTTAAGTTCCACTCACAATCATCAAACTGAAAATAAAAAAAATCAGTGTATGCGGAGAAACGTGGAAAATAGAGAGAGATTAATATAGTTAGGAAGAAAGAAGGGCAAATTGGGAAATTAAAATTAAGAGGGTTTGTACTGGAATATTCGATAGAATTGCTTTTGTAGTACAATAATTATATAATGGTTTTCCAAGTACTGAGGATTAAAAATAAAGATATCGAGAATAATGTACGAGAGAGAGAGAGATGGAAAAAAATAAATAAATAAATTGTTTCAAGAGAGAGAAAGAGAGGATAAACGGGTAGGATCCAAGTTGAAGTGCCCTCAGAGGAGGGCATATTTATCGGCACCTGGTTTATTCGAGCGAAGGGTGATGGCAAGTGACTTGGACGGATATGATCTGCTGGGCTAACGGTGGGGTAGGTTTGTGGCACACGAGACATGCACGTGGTTGGTTTAAGGCTGTCCAAAGGGTCGTAGTAACTCGTGTGGAGGATTGTGGTGTTGGTGTGTGGTGTGATGGGATGTGATGTGGCCGGGTTGTCCCTTGGACGATCGGAGGAGGTGAGAGAATAAGAATATGCGGAGGATAATTAGGCTTCGTGAGTTTTGTTGATTGTCAACGAGGGTGGGATTGGGCTTTGATTTCCAAGAATAATCATTTTTTACCTGTTTTTTGATTCGATGGAAAATAAAATATAATGAGAAAAAAAATCAGCGGTTCTAACACATTACATGCTTAAGTGTAATACAATGTTGATAAAGATGATGGTACTAGAGATTTTTTTAAATAATTCTTTATATATCTATGTCAAAAAAAATCTCCATATTATTTCTTAAATGGAATGAAATAATTCAATCTTTGATTCTAACAATAATAAAAAAAATTACACATTAAAATTTTATTAGTATTTATACACTATTAGTTTATTCATATTTAAAGAATGGATTAATGAAGTACAACATCATGGATTTCAAATAGAAGTTTTAAAATTATAAATATCTGATATTGTATATTGACTATCCAATATGCTGCACATTAAATTCAACTACTGTCTACTAAGAAACAGTTTTATAATAATGGAGTTTAAGCATGTGATTTGTGATTTATATGTTGGATTTGGATTACTTATAATAAGGCTTAGACTTATAATTGTGGGGTTTCATTTGATTTTATGTGTTTGATTCTTGTGTAAAATTTTGCATATCTTATATTTATATTTTATTTATGTCAAATGCAAACAACTAATAAATAAAATATTCATTTGGTTGGTTTACTTTATGGAATAAGACTCTATCCAATCCAATATGATAACATATTTATTGAGAACTTGATCACATGGTAAAGATGCCGACTGCAAAATATGGTTTCCTGAAGTACTATGGCTTAAAGTGCTAGTCACTACTCAATTTTGGCGGAAAACAAAAGAAAAAAATATCCTAGTCATGAATGAGGAATATTTAACCTAATTTTATGGTTTTGCTTTAATTTCTTTTAATACAATTTGTATTAAATTCTAAACTAATTTGGCAGAAACCGTCAACTAGAAATTGAAGTAATCTATTTTTTTTTTTAATTTTTAGAGTTACCACTGACCAAAGTGGTGGAAAAAATAAATTTAAATAAATAGGTTGATTAACCATAATTTAACTACTGATCTTTATAAACCAATTTTAAAAACCAAGGTTCATAAGGCCAAGAGCCATCGTATTAAAATCGTATGGTGACTGCCCTTAAATTTTTAAACCAAATCGTATTCCTTTAATACCTTTTGTAATGTCACTAATCAATATTTACAGGACAAGGGGTGAAATTATAAATTTTTTCTTTTTTTTTTTTTTTTTTTTTATTTTTTGAGTCATTCTATAGTTCCTGCACACCTACTAATTGGGATTAAATTGACATACTCTTTTTATGAAAAAATTCTAATGGATTGATTTATTTTAAATTTTTAAGCTCTTCTTGCTTTAATTTTATTGCATTTTATCATTTTCAAAGAAGTAAAATTATAGATGATAATGATACTAAAATATTACTAATTTCACTTTTCATTTAGAAAATAATGGTTTCTAGATGTTAATATTGGATTAATAGCAACTATTATTGAATATAACACTTACTAAAAGTCCACTTATTTTAAGAATTATTATTCTTCTTTTATTGATTTATTATTTTAAAATAAAGAAAATGAAATAAGAATAAAAGAAGGAAGATGTAGACTAGCCTCAATTAAGTAGGTGCGGGTCCATTTTTTGGTCAAGAGCGGGTTAGACGATGGGTTTGAACCGGACTTGGATCGAACTCCGATTAGGCATGGGCATGGGCAGAAACCAACCAGCGGCTAATGGTCTGCGTTCTGGGCATTCCGGCGGTGTTCAAAGGAGGAGAAATTGTCAGCAAAGTTGATTTAAGGCCACCAAATACTCTGGTGACGGGAGTTTGGTAAAGGGGCTATCATGTGTTGGTTCGTGAGCGATTGTCAGCGATTCGATTGCCGGTCGACGTCGGTTGTGGTTGGAGCTTCCTAAGAGCAATCTTGGCTCATCTATTGATAACCTCTATTGCCATAAATCAAACTACAGTGAGGACTCACTTTGAATTTTTTTTTTTTTTTTTTTTTATAAAGGTAGAAATTAGAAGAAGAACTTCGAATTTGCATATGAAACCTTAGCAAGAACTCAACTTTGATTGGTTTGTATGAGATTGATTCTTTAGCTTATCTGATGATTAAAGTGAATTACAAGCTTGCAATTATACTGAAGCTGGAACTGAGCATGATAAGTGCAATTGATAGAATTTTCAAAATTGAATTCTAGGGTTTGCGATCATTCAAAAATGACAATATTGCACATTATGGTGATTCCAAAGATAAAATCAAATATTCTTAATATTATAATGAGGACGTTTTGGTTTTGTTTAAAATTACTGGTGTCGAGAGCCAAATTCACCAATAGAGTTTGGGACCCCTCCCAAGCAGAAGGTAGGGATGGTGGTTCACCTAAGACTTGTGTACACCGAAAGCTCAGTTAACACTATCCTGATATGGCCATTTTGATGCTTAAGTTAGTGGGTTTGATCATAGACAAGAAATCGCTTAACTAATTCTTTAGATAGAGGATTGAAAATGTGTGCCTTCTTTACTTTTTAAGAACTTGGTCAATCCCTAATATAAAGTAGCCACAACAATCTCTAAGGGGAACAAGGACACTTTTACAAATGGCCAGCTTCCATTGGATTGCTAGTTGGCTTGACTTGTAAGGCATAAGTGTGTTAATTGTAGATCGTGCCTGTAGCAGTACAATGGTAAGGATATGCTAGCTACGGATGGTAATGAGGCAAGGCATGAACCATCAAAGAGATCTAGTATTTAGGTTGCTGTAGGCCCTTTGACGAGGTCGGGGTCGCAATTATCGAAACCTTACCGGCCTCAACCTCCTTGTGTGAGGTTGAGGCCGTGGTTAGGGGCGTGCACTGCCTGATGACGCCAAGTTGTTGGGAAGTTCTTCTCCATTGTTGGGGAGTAGCCTGCTCTAGGGTCCTTCAAGATGTGGGCTCTCTGATTGGTGAAATAGGGCCTTGGGTGATGTGCCTAAAACCCTAGACACCGTGATCTCAAATGGGCACATAACAAATCTCACAAATCGAATGTTCAAACAAAATAAAAAAATGCTATTTTTATATGGTTTTTGTGTTTAGATTACAAGAAATTAAAATATATGATCGATGTTGATAAGGATATGAAGCACCAAATCAACTCGAAATACGCTAACCCTAGAGCGATATGACTCACGAAATAGGGATCACGGTTTGTTTGCCACAATCATAAAGATCAGTAAGAATAGATCTCGCCACAATCAAACAAAAAGATTGATAAGAGAGGAATTTGAGAGAAATCTCAAATACAAGTTTTCAAATCAACAAAAGTTAAAGAGTCTCATTATAAGAGGGATATCTGTACTAGTCCCCAAACCCTAACAAATAAAATAAGGAAAAATAATAAATAAATTATGAAATAAAAGAATGCTGGGCATAAGCCGCCAGCTTAAACAGAAAGGCCGCCGGCTTTGATCTTCTACGCCGCCGGCTTAGGGCCAGCCTTGATGTCGCTAGCCTTCATAATTTCCTACACTTCCAGCCTTCATCATCTAAGCCGCCTGCGTGGGTCTCCTAAGCTGCCAGCTTAGGTCCGGCCATGCTCTCCACTTCAACAAATGATGCTCCTTCAGTCCGAATGCTACAATTCTTCAAATTAAACTTGGAATCGGAATGGAATGAACATAGCTTGGTGATCTGATGCTCATCATCTTCTCGGGCTTGTTGAAGATTTGCCCTCAAATCTTGATGGAAATGAGATCCGCCCAGGTCAAATTCAAACCTGCAAAACTCAAACACAGTAAAGCAAAATCTTCCAGCCAAGTTCAACTCCAGTATATGATCTGCGTATCCTCACTTGATCAATAATTCCTATAGTATTTCCGCATCAAAGACCTTTATCCATGGAATACCACAACTGTTGCCTTTAATCAAAGGCCTCCCATGCAATTCAAACCACTCATCATGAATTCGGCCAATTACAGCATTATTACAATCATCTAACAAATATGACTCATATGGTATTAAGAACTGTTGCTTGTCACAATAGCCATCTTGGAGGTAAACAGCATCAAACACCTAACCTTCATCCATAGAACCTCCATCAGACAATCTAGGAATCACATTACCCAATAGCATGGGTTTTGAACCATCACAACAACAAAGAACACTGCCATTCAATAAGTCCACATCATGTTTTTCTATAACAACTAACTCACAAACTAGCAATACATAGAACATGGTATTCACTGATATGCTACCACACCACATTCTAATACTCCACCAATAGATAAAACCATCTGATAAGCTCCAGTAAATGTCAATAAATATCTTATAAGATGTTACAAGAATAACGAAATCGCAATAAGCCATGCTCCTTGGCAACCCTATCAACGTATCATAATACAGTGAATGAACTATAGGAGAATGGATATGGAAATACCTATAATGCTCAATAGTTACTAATATGAGTGGTTCTAAATTAGGTATGCATATATCAGGAGATGATTCTGAGACAACGTCACAATCCATACAATGAATGACTTCCCCTTGCATCTCATGATCTTCTACTAAACTGCCTTTAATAACATCACTACTACCCACCTCAACCACACGATCTTGCTTGGAATGGTTTTCCTGCGAATCAATTATTATCAAGGCCTATAGTAGTTTTGTTTTCTTTACTATTTCAAAAGTCAAGATTGAGATTTCTTTCATTGAGGCTACCCATATGGCTTCCTGCAATGTCTGGAAATGCCGGTAACCAATTGCCTTGGCAATTTCATCATGCAAGCCATTCACAAATCTATTGATGGTATTTGCAATAGGTTCATATATGTCACTGTGCCTCAACAAAACCTCATATCTGCGAGCATATTCCTTAACACACATCTCACCTTGCTTCAGGGCCAACAACTCTTGATATTGTTCATCATAATAGGACGATGGAACGAATCTTCTCCTAGTCAGTATTCGCATATAGCCCCATGTCATACCACCATAACATCCTTTTGTGTTCCTCTGTAATATATTAATCTCCTACCATTCTCTTGCAAGCTTTGTAAACTTCCTAGCGATTGTATACCCTACATTACAATTAGGGTACACAAGTGCCTCAAAAACCTGTGTCGCCTGAAATTCGCAATCCAAATACTCTCCTGGGGTGCCATGACCATCAAATTCAGGTAGATACGTTTTTATCACATTCAATAGCTCAGGGCTACGGTAAATCTCACGACGATATCTATAATCCATGACTCTAATTAAATCACAAACACTTTCATATCACAGATATCACAATCACACCACAAACCCTAATTTTCAATCTCAATAGTAATCACAATAAGACCACCAATAATTCACAATCACCACAAACCCTAATTCAATTCTGCACATAAAAACAACACAAACCGTAATAACATAAAATATCATATCTTGTGCTTACCAATCGTCCTGTTGCCGCAACTGTGCTCTGATACCAAATTATGATGTGCCTAAAACGTAAGGCACAAAGATCTCAAACGGGCACGTACCAGATCTCACAAATCGAATGATGAGACAAAATAAAAAATGTTATTTCTATATGGTTTTTGTGTTTAGAATACAAGAAATTAAAAGATATGATCGACGTTGGTAAGGATATGACGCACCAAATCAACTCGAAATACGCTAACCCTAGATCGATATGACTCACGAAATAGGGATCACGGTTTGTTCGCCACAATCTGTAAATAGATTGATAAGAATGGTTTATTTGCCACGATCACAAGGATCGATAAGAACGGATCTCGCCACAATCAAACAAAGCGATTGATAAGACAGGAATTTGCGCGAAATCTCAAACACAAGTTTTCAAATCAACTAAAGCTAAAGAGTCTCATTACAAGAGGGATATTTATACTAGTCCCTAAAACCTTAACAAATAAAATAAGGAAAAATAATAAATAAATTACGAAATAAAAGAAAGCTGGGCATAAGCCTCCAGCTTAAACAAAAAGATCGCCAACCTTGATCTACTACGCTGCGGCTTAGGGCCGGCCTTGACGTCGCCAGCCACCTACATCGCCAACCTTCATCATCTAGTCCACCAGCGTTGGTCTCCTAAGCTGCCAACTTAGGTCCGGCCATGCTCTTCCCTTCCACAAATGATGCTCCTTCTGTCCGAATGCTACAATTCTTCAAATTAAACTTGGAATTGGACTAGAATGAACATGGCTTGGTGATGCTCATCATTGGGCCTATCACCCTATTACCTTATGGGCTTTAACTCAATAAGGCTTATCCAAAAATTCATTATCAACAACTATAATTGTGATAAAATATTGTTGAGATTAAAATTAACAATATGATTTTCTTCAACCTTTTTCATCCGATTTGACCAAGAAAAGCTATGAATTGAGACCACTTTTAGTCTTGATTCAAAGTAACCCATGTTTACTTTGTGACTTCACTATTGATTCGGTGAAATTCCAAAATGCTTCAGCAAAAAATGGCCTAGAAGATGCATGGTTGAAAATGGAAAGGCAGCCTTGGTGGCTTAGCTAGAGTAGGAAGATGATCACATGGTAGCCACATATCATGCATGCGAGCTGTCTCACCTATAATAAAGCTGTATGATTTTCTTCAAAATTTCTCATCTTATTTAGTGGAAAAAAATTATAAATTGAGACCACTTTTTGGTCTTGATTTAAAGTATCCCATGTTTATTTTGCAATTTCATTATTAATTTAGTGAAATTGAAAGCCTTCCCTCATAATAGAACTATATGATTTTCTTTAGTCTTTCTCATCGAATTTATCCCATGTTTTTTTTGCCTTTGAATTCATCCCATGTTTATTTTGTGGTTTCAACATTGATTTGGTGAAATTGAAAAAAACATTTCGGCCAAAAAAGGCTAGGAAGTTACATGGTTTATGTGATGCTCCTCAAACATAGATAGTGGAACTTTAATCACAAGGTACATTTAGGTGTAATGGCTTGGAGTTCATTAAAACTTCAAAGTTAAGCGTACTTTATGTAGAAAAATCCTATGATAGATGACCTCTTGGGAAGCATTGTAGTTTAACATGGAAAGGCAACCTTAATACTTAGTTGAAGGATGAAAATGATGATGTGGTAGCCACATATCATGCATGCGAGCTATAAAATTCTTTTAAGCCTGATCAAACATGCAAGCCCATTGTGAGAAATTTAATTTTGTTTAAACCAAATATGTAATAAAGGTCATATTAAGTTTAATTACATAATTTCAGACCCATCGTTTAATAAAAATTTTTCAATGAAGCTCAAAACTTGTAATATTATATTTTCAAATCTCTTAATCCATGGTAATATAATATTTATCTATTATATAGTAAATATATGCATATATTACATATATTTAATATCTAAATGGGTAAAAAATGGTGTATCTACAAGGAAGCAATTAGAATTTCAAGTAATTAAGAGTTCCAAATTTATTATTTTGTTATCATTCTATCACAAAACCATATTAATAATATAAATGTTAGAAATTATATAATTAATAGATTGTTATTACAAAAGATAAATTAATAACACCCAAGTATACTTATGATCATGCGATATAGTAGAACAAACTATTTGTATATAAAGAGAATAATAAACATAAAAGTGGAAAACGTAATGTAAACCCCCAGATTTTTATGATAAGTTTCATACATAAACCCTAGAATCGGAAGTTGAACTACAACCCTAAAGTCAATTAGATCAATAACAAGCCCTAGCGAATTTAGATTCAGTCATCTCGCACTTGAAACCGTAAACAATAAAAATGAGATAACCTTGGAATGTAATCCAAAATAATGCGTTATAGCCTAAAAAGATCATATTAGCTAAAAATTCGCTCATTTCGAACTCGAACAGGATCAGTTTATGAAATCGGAGTCCTGATATGCAACATGATGAAAATATTTTGATAATATGTTTAGAATCATAATAAGATGAGGAATCGTAAAATATCAGTTACAAAATTTTTTGGCTTCTAAAAATATCAGATGTAGCCTTTTACACGAATTTTTTTTACTACTAGTATTTTATTTATCTAGTCTATTATTCATTATTATTCTTTTATCTTTAATTTTTCTCACTACCTATTTTTGCAACATATACATCTATTTCTTATATTTTCTTTTCCAATACTACTTTTCACTTAACTTTTCTTACACTTTACTTACCTTTCTTTACAAAAAATTTATTTTTAATCATCTTCTCCCTCTTACATGCAAAACCGCCGCCCCTCTCTCTCTTTTCTATCCAACTTTATTTGTTTTTCATTTAATTTAATTCACACAGATTTTGGCTCCAAAACTCTATAAATACCCTTATTCCTCCTTCTTTTCTTACATACGCTTCTTAAACTATACCAAAACTCTTGCAAATTTTCTCCACAACTTCTCTCCTTCTCCCTTCAAAACTGTGAATCCCTCATCCTCCTGTCTTAGTTTAAGATAACATAACATGAACAACATGTATGTTATGATTTCTAAAAATCCCCATGAGCATATGCTAGAGAAGGAAATCGTAGAAACAACATCTTATTCATGTCATTGTTAAACTCTATGTTTACTTATGATTTTTTTTTTTCTGTTTATGTTTCTAACTTAACTTTTATATGTTATCATGTATCTATATTTCTTAGAGCCTAAATACTCACTAACCTAACTCCTTATTTCTTTATTACATGCTTATTTATCTATTTCATGCAAATAAATGAGACAAGTCAATCTCTAGTCTTAGACTTATCTTTAATCAAGTCAAAACGAAGGGGACTCGTCTATAGTCTAAATCTCGGGGAGCCTTGACATGAATCTATGACTCCAATAATTTCTTATTATTTTCTTCCTTTTCTTTATGAGACTTGTCCATTTCTAAGTCCCGGAAAGAAGTTAAATAAAATCTAAGACTTTCATAATTTTCTTTTTCTTTTTTTTTTTCTTTTCTTTAAGCTTTCATTATGCTTTTCTTTCCTTATTATGGAACTTGTCCATCTCTATGTTCCAAGAAGTCTTGATACCAAGCTAAGACTTCCACACCTTTGCTTCTTATATATATGTTCATTTGATTCTATATATCTTTTATTTTTCTATATGAGTTATTTTTATCTTATAACATAACTATCAAGTTTATATTCATGCATGATCATAGGATGATGTTGTTATTTTAATAAAAATTTTCAAGAAAAAAATATTAATATTTTCCTTCATAAAAATAAAACTAAGCTCTCAAAAGGAATGATTTTCAACACTTAGGAAAAATTTTCATTGGAATATAATATAATCGCTCAATTGCATTAGTTCCAAATTGTTAAAGTACGATTATTATAAAATTTAATTTTGATAATTCTTTACTATGCAAATTTTTCTTAAAAACTTATTTAGATGGTTTATGCTAATGTTTTGATAAATAGTAAAAAGTAAAACAATTTTTCTAAGTCAAGTATAAAATCAACTCACTGGATAAAAATTCACTCAGGAAATAAAATTTGTAGACTACTTAATGAACCAAGTTTTAAGAAGTAAATTTATCTTTATAAAGTCAAGAAAATATAAAAAAATATTATTAAATTGAGTAAGCACTCATTCGTAACAAACTCAAAATTTTAATTTTCCTTCCAACAACTTAAAAAGAAATTTTGTAAATTTCATTTTTCAAACCTCTAAAGTAAACTGTTTTATGAAAATCATTATTGGGGCAACATCACTAGAGTAATGCATATAATATGAGTTTATATATATGAAATGATTTATAACTATATAAGAATCTATGCGTGTTATAGACATTTTAGATGGTGTAAAATTTGGAAAATTACAATTTAAGAGCTGAGATTTTCGTATCAATTATGTACCGACCTATTTAGGAATCCAAATGGCTTTTAATGTTGAAAATAACCTTAGAATCAGATATATCTTTTTTAGTAGGTAGAAAACGACATATGATATGTAAAATTCTGAATTAAAGTCAGCAAGTTACGACCATATTAAGTTAGAATTTCACATAATCCGTTTTTTTTTTTTTTATGAAAATAATGGAATAGAATTATAAATTTAGGTAGAACTTCCATGAAATACTCATTTCGAGTTTTTTTTTTTTTTAGGTGATGAGGACCAAGACTTTCTCTTTCTTGAGTATTACTTTGATTGATAGAGATCACCATGGTCGAGTGAGTTTTCCTTTATTTATTTATTTATTTTTGTATTTGCGCATGTGTTTGTAAAGTAGAGCACTAGATTTTAGGAAAAAGATAAAATTGGTATGCATGTGGGATCATCATGGAAATTATTTATGTGATCAGTGAACAATAAGTATATTGGAACTCGATTGGTTGATTAATGTAAATTGTCTCTATGTATTATGCTATGTGTGTGAATATTGATTGACTGCCTTAAATGTGATTAATTGTGGATGGGAAATTTCTCATAATTAAATTGATCATCATATCACTTAGACAATTATATTCGCATTTTGCTACTACTCCTATGAGTGGGATCGGAAAGATAAGCTGCCTAGCTACATCTTGATGAATTAGGACATTTGGAGAATAAGACCTCACTGTGTAGTCGAGCAAGATCAATCGCTTTGAGTAAGGAAAACCTAGAGACTAGTAGTACGGTTGATTGGAACTCCAAGACGCGCACGTAAATTTCAAGATGACCCAATCAAAGCATTCCCTAACCCCTGATATGGAGGGTGTAAATCCATTTTACATACGAATCCAGATAGTCGTATGTATTTTTGATCATATAGTTATTGCATCTCATATGCTTTCTAATGGACTTGTTTATTGATTTGTTATGGGTATATTTACATAAAGAATTGTCTCACTAAGCTAATAGTACTTACCTTCCAATAGATTTTTGATATCGTAGGTTAATCGCTTTTGGACCCGAAATCAAGTTTTGTCGGGTAGAACCTATGCTTTTGGGGTGCTTTTGGGAGAAATCTATTTGAAGACTTTAGATAGATTTCCTTTAAAATCTTTCAAGTTACAATTATTTGATTAGCAAGTGTATGCTAGAATTATGATTTTAGAGATTTATCAGGGAATGTCCCGCAGAAGCTGTAAGACCTTATATTTTGATGAAATGTAATAGTATTGTCTTGTATGTTTCGTTGCTACTACTTTAAAATGAATAACTCCACCAGTACCCCTTTGTTGCGAACGTCTGCCTTATACCAATATCAAAACTTCCGAGTGACTAGGGTAGTCATTCTTAAGTTTTAATATTGTATACGATAGACTGTCACATTTAAGGTACCCGTTGGGGCATGACACCTAATTATACACCACACACACACATACACACACACTTATGAATGAAACTAGTAATTAATTATTTATACTGAAATACTAATAAAAATGATAATCACCAATAGACATCTCCATAGGCAGATCCTACCCGCGATTGGCCTCGCCTAGACTAATAGGTTTTAGATTAAGACCTAGCCTGACTAAGTCTAAACTAGAAAGAGATATAAAGGGTTTTCGATTCTAAGTCTGTTCATTGGCCATAGATTGTGAATTTAACACATCCATTCAATTTTGGTAAAGAAAAAAGTTAAAAAAAAAAGAAGAAAAATCAATAATGAAAAGAAAAAAATATATATGAAAAAAATTGAATAATAAATAACATTTCATGTTAATAAATTATATATTATTTATTCATAGTATTGACAATAGAATATAGGTCACAACGTACTTAGCCCACTACCACCTGCAAATGGACTAAAGAGCCTAGGAAGAGCCCAAAAGACCATCAATTCTATTAGCTCATGAAAAGCCTATGGTCAGCAATACCTCGAAGTTGCGTCATAATGAAGGATGACCGAGCTTGTGATTACCCCAACCAAGAGGAAAGCTCGGTAGCTCGACATTGAGCCTTAACTCCAAAAGATCTCCATGAATTCTCATCCCGTCTTGGGACTGGAGGGGGACATCACTAGCTCGACAGTACTACACTCAGCCACAAATCCTTCACCTTGGGCATCCTCACTACCTTAGGTGCCAGGTTAGTTACTAGATAGAATTCTCCCTAACAAGAAAGATTTTGTGAACCCTGCTTTGGTATGGCCATGAACTGTAAATATTCTCTCCCTTTATAGAGAGGGGGAGACACTTCTTTATGGAGTGCTTAGCTCCTTAAGAAGGTTACTTGAGACAAACCCATAGGCTGATTTAAGCACTGGAGTGGCTGTACTGGGTAATCCCATGGTGATTGTTTTTCTATTTTCTAGGGAGTTAACCTCTACTAGAGGAATCAACTCGTGTAACATGTAGCATTGTCTGCAGGAATACTTCCTTTCCTATCTCATGCTATCTTCTCCACTTTGCTCTCCCATAAACACTAACCCTCTCACTAAGAAAAAAACCCATAACACATGTTGTAAATAGTAACCTCCAATACTAACCATGTTGAGACATCAACGGAGTAAGAATCAACTTGATCCAACTCTTACTTAGCCACTAGCTACTCCAATAGATGATGAGCTCTTAAGCGGCCTCACTAAGAACATCCTGCTACTGGAAATGCTAGTTTCCTAGACCCAGGATGTATTTTGGAGCCTGAGATGTAAACCCTTAGATTTTATGCTAAGTTTATGCTTAAACCCTAGAACTGGAAGTGAATCGAAAACCCCAAAATCAATTAGGTTAGTAACAAACCCTAGTGACTCTAGATTCGACATTCTTACACTCTAAACCCTAAAACAATAAAAACGAGATAATCGTAGATCATAGTTTGTAATAATGTTATACAACCTAAAGGATTAGATTCATCAAAATTTAGTTCGTTTTGAACCTGAACGGGATCAATTTTCAAAATCAAGGTCCGGACATGCAAAACAGTAAAAATATTTTGATAACACCGTTAGACTCATAATAATATGATGATTGATAAAATATCAGTTTTAGAATTTTTCGATATCTAAAAATATCAAATATAGCTCGGTTACACGCATTTTCTTTACTATTGGTATTAATTTGTCTTGTTTACTATTCATGTTACTATTCTACACTATTCATTACTATTTCACTATTTATACTTTTTCTTACTACTTTTTCTTACAATCTATACATCTATTTCTTACAATTTTCATTTCTAATACCATTTTATATCTTCAATATCTTACACATTACTTACTTTTCATTAATAAAAATACAAATTTAATCAATTTTCTTCCTCTTTCCCAAGTGCCCCCCACCTCCCCTTCCTCCATCCAATTTTATTTTCTTTTCACTTAATTTTAATCACATAAATTTCCACTCCAAAACTCTTAAATACCCCATTTCTCCTTCATTCTTTACACACCCTTTCTCACAATAATAAAACTTTTGCAAATTTTCTCTCAATTCCCTCTCTCTTTCTATCCAAATCATGACACTCACCCTTCCATTCCCAAACAATTTTCCACAATTTTACTTTCATCCATCCATCACTAACCATCTTCCATCACCATAAACTTTAGGTAAATTCCTAAACTTATCTTCTTTTTATGTTAACATAATATGATCATCTTGTTATTTTGATTTCTAAAACCCCATGAACTTTTGCCTAGGGAAGAAATCATGAAAATAAAAAGTTGCTCATGTCTTGTTCAACACTATGTCCACCTATGATTATTATTGTTATGTTGTTGTTTTATTTATGTTACTAATCTAACTTCATATATGTATTATGTATATGTATGTATATATTCTTAGAGCCTTGAAGCTCACTAACATAACCTTTTATCTATACTTTTATGTCCCTTACAATTTATTTGTTTATTTTATGCAATTTTATTAAGACTAGTCATTCTAGTCTTAGACTTATCCTTATTAAGTTAAAAAAATTTCTCTTCTTTTTTTGGACTTGTTCATAATCTAAGTTCAAGGAGCCTTGACATAAATCTAAGACCCCCATGAATTTCTTTTTTTGTTTTTCTTAAAGGGCTTACCCATTTCTAAGTCCGGAAAGCCTTGATATAAGCTAAGACTTCCCAATACTTGATCTTTACTTATGTGCCTATTTAATTTCTGTCTTTTATGCTTTATATGAGTTATTTTTGCTATACTATATAACTATAAGTTCATATTCATGCATGATCATATTGTTTTTGTCTTAATAAAATAAAAAAGAGTTCTTTTCTTTTATAAAAATAAGACTAAAACTCTCTATAAAAATAATTTTGTCACGTAAGAAAAATTTCCATTAAAAATTTTGGATTATGCTTCAACAACATTCTTTTAAAAAGTTTAAGACCATCATAAATTTTTAGAGTTACTATTTTGTAAAACTTCTTCAAGATTTAATTGTGTAGTTCCATTATCCTCCCTATTCATGATACTAAAATAAATTTATTCTTAAACCTTAATGTTGATAACTTTTTGTTATAAAAATTTTTCTTAAAAACTTATTTATAAGGTCTATACCAATACTTTAGTAAACATTAAGAACAAGGAGAGTATTTTTAGCTAAGCTAAAATCAATTCACTATTTAAAAAGTTTACTCAAAAAATAAAATTTATAGATAACTTAAATGACCAAAATTTTGGAAATAAATTTATTTTTGAAAATTTAAGAAAATATAGTTGTAAAAAAGGACCACTCATTTTTAATGACTCAACTTTTTAGTTTTCACTCCAACAACTTAAAGAGAACTTTTGTAAACTTCATTCTTTAACTCCTAAAATAAATTATTTTATAAAAAGATTATTGTTGAGACAACACTACTATAATCATGCATATGATGTGAGTTCATATATGTATTAAAAAGTTTTTTCAACTATATAAATATCTATATATTTGTTTGGGAATTTTTGGATGATGAAAAGCCTAGAAAAAATTTCTTTTGAGGGTTGGGAAATTCATAACAGTTTTGTACCGAACCATTTTTGAACCTAAATGGCTTTATATAATAAAAATAAACTTAGAAATAGGTAGATCTTTTCAAGTAGGTAGAAAACAACATATTATATGAGAAATTCCGAGTTAAAATGAGCAAGTTTTGGCCGTTTTAAGTTAAAATTTCACATCATCCAAATTTTGATGAGCATAGTAAGTTAGAATTAGCAAGTTAAAGTAGAATTCTCATGAGATACTCATTTCGGGTATTTCTCTTGTTTAGGTGACATGGAAGACGACTTTCCCTATCCTAACGATTACTTTGACCAGTAGATTTTTCGTACTATGGCCGCGTGAGTTTATTTCCTTAAAATTCATACTTATGTTTTTGCTTGTAGTATAGTAGTACTAGAATAAGAAAATATAAAAATCAGAAAGTACATGTGCCTTATAATGTTGGTTGAAGTGACTATAATCAAGTTGTTGCTCTAGTATTATATTGAAGTGTCTACAAATTTCATGATCGCCTTTAAGACACTTAATGTCATACTTTAAGAATCTAATTAAATGGACTCATGCATATCACGAAGTGAGTCATATTGCATTCATTACTATATCTTTGATGGGATAAAAGCATAGTAGTGAGGTATGTAGGGGCCTGAAAAATCCGCTTTATAATCTTGGCATGTAGTTACCCATATGAACTACATTTTAAAGATGTGTAGTAGCTCGAAAGAACTACAAAAATGTATTATTTGTGGACTTTGGTCATATGGGCCCAAAGCACCTATCCCTGAGTGGAGGCTGTAAATCTATTCAAACAAATGATTTCCGGTTAATCATGTGTATTGTTTGCCCACGTATTTGCTACATTACATTTTTTTGCTTAAATTAACTTGTTTGAAGATCGTTGCAATAAGTACGTTGTTATAGAAATATTTCTCCCTAAGCAAGTAAGCTTACTTGCTTAATCAAGTGTATTTTAATCAAGTGTTGACCTTTTGGCATCCGGGAGCTTTTGAAAAAAGTTATAGCGTAGAAGTAGACTTAGACTTCCAAGGAAAACTCCTTTGTGTTTATTTTGAAGAATTAGTTT
Organism: Combretum micranthum; assembly: GCA_024138025.1. Taxonomy (NCBI): domain Eukaryota; kingdom Viridiplantae; phylum Streptophyta; class Magnoliopsida; order Myrtales; family Combretaceae; genus Combretum; species Combretum micranthum. Next base: position 954,538 of record JAMXBD010000443.1, read on the forward strand.
ATGGACTAAAGCGTTTATTTTTTATGGGAGTATGCCCCCTTTGATTTTTGTAAGATCTTTATATTATGAACTAAGTTATAACGTTGTGGTTTCCATTCTTAATCGCTATTATGCATAACTCCTTAAACTACTTGTTTCAAAGTATGGTTCTCTATGATCATGAAAGTACGCTTTATACCTGGTATCAGAGCTTTCATATCGACTAAGGTTTTCATACTTAAGTTTTAATATTGAGTGTCGCAGGCTGTCACATGTAGGGTACCCTTTAGGACATGACATAAAAACCTATGCAAGCAACAAGCACATAAGAATGTTGAGAATGAGCATTTTAATGCCCTCCTATAACCTAGAATTAAAGGACTATAAGGGTTAAAGAAATTACACTTAGAAAAACAAACTTCTAGTGCATAATGGAGCGATTCCCCAACTGTTTACCCTTAAGGCGTGATTAAAGATCACTTAGTAGACACCATCGATGTATCGCGACTCCCACATGGGCTAACGCCTCCACCAAGGCTCAATTTTATAGTTTGAGACCAATACCAAAAACAAACTGGAGACCTACTACCTCTTGGAGCATAGTAAGAACCACATCCAATACCTCATGAGGATATAAGGGGTTTCAACACCCCACCCGAACCTCCTTAGATTAGCACACAAACAATTATGGGTGCTCAAAAGCAAATTGCACAAGTCTTGGCTCAGCTCGAGTTTAAGAAGACAATGCACTAGTACTGCTTACCATGTTGGCCCATTCGGGTTTGGAGAAGGAGTGTGCTTTCAAGGAGATTAGGAATATGATGTGAAGTGGTCGATGGTTGATGTTGTAAGCTTTTTAAAACAAAACACGAAGCTAAAGCTTTCCAAAATTTGTAAAAGTTCTAATAAGTTATGTTCAACTTCGGTCATAATCACCAACATAAGCAAGCACAAAGTAGCACAGAAAGTAATAGGTCATATTCCTTGAAGATTTGTTGCATCTATCATGCTCACTTTTTACCAATTATTTAGCTAAAGGAAAACTCAGAAGAACATTATGAATAGAAAAACACTAAGCTAAGGTTAAGACTAATTATATACATGTTTTCAAGGCGAATTTATGCAACAGGTCTGTTAATGCAAGAATGAGCTTAAGATTTGTTCCTCAAGTCCTTATCATGCGATTTCTCAACAAACTCAACAAGTTGTTTACGGATATACCTTTACCATTGGATTCACTAAGGTAACCTAAGACCTCTCTCAAGGTTAGAAACTCAAGATTTAGATCAGACCACCATAATCTCTTTACATACTATCAGCAACCTAGATTCACATAAAGTTTAAGAATACTTTGGTTAAAACCCATTTTAATGGAATTAGAATCAAGTGACAGAAAGTTTCACCATTCTTATCTCTAGGTGATTATGAGCAACTTCATTAGTAGCTTAGATCTGTTCAAAAGAATTATCTCTCAATTTATTCAGTTGAAATCAAATATGAATCAACATGGTGCACTCATAAACTCAAGAATTAAGGTTCGAGTTACTACTTACAAGTACCCAGTCAATAATCAATTAAAACAAGTTGAAATCACATGAATTAGGTATTAGATTTGCAAATCCTAAGTTAAAATGATTATTTATCCATAGATGTGAACATTAAACATGGATTCAAGAGAAATAATATGAAATTAAAGTTAAATATTGCAGAATAAGCATAAAAATCTTTAAGAACAAACGTTAGGTTAAATATGAATTTACCACGAAAACTTGAATTTCTTGTAAACGAAGAGTCTCTCTCACTAGAAATTCTCTCTCTACTTTATTTTATGTCAGGAAGTTATTACATATGGTACAATACGTTTTTACAGCATCTGTACATGTTTATTTATAAGTGTCAAGGCACATAAAACGTTAAGATTTATTTGCTGATGTGGTAGATTCTTTTTAATAGAATTTGTACATATCCTCATGCACTTTAATTTAAGGCAGTGTGTGCATGACAGCAAGGACAAGTTCACTTATTGTGATTTGGATCGAGGGCTCGAAAGTTGGCCATGATATAAGCTGTGTCTTTTTATTAGAGATGCGATTTATGTGTAGTTTGTACCACGGTTAGAACTGTGGGTGCGGCTCTATGTACGATTTGCACTTATGTCTTTTTTCTTGCCATCAGTTTATTCTTTAAAGGTATGGTTGAATCAAGTCTTCAATTATTTTAGTTGTTTTGCTCCAAATCTGATTGAAATCATTTTGTTTCTTCTTTTTCTTGATCTTAGGAGCTTAAAAGAAACATTTTCACAATAATAGCAGAAATTTATAAGAATTTATTTGAGAATAAATTAGATAAAACATGAATTCCTATAAATTGAATATAATATCAATGACTTATCAAATTTTCCTACACTTAAGCTTTTGCTTGTCCTCAAGTAAACTATCTTTTAAGATTAACAAAGCAAAGCATCTTGAATAGGGAAACTAAATCTTGAATGGAATTTAACCAAATAGAACTTAAATTTCTCATTCATTTCAGCTTAGTCACCATAAACTCATTATTTTATTGTAGAAATAACTCCATACAATCCTACCATTTCATATGCTAAAGTTTCTTTTGCTAGAATTACCATATCCAACTAGATTAGCCTTTACCCTCATTGTTTAAGTCAAAATCTAATGCAAAAATTGTTTAGAAGATCAAACAAAGTAAGAGAGACTCCATCAACTTTATCCCCTTATATTTAAAGTATACAGTCCCTTAATCATCTCTCTAAGCATTACACTCAAGAGTGAAGGCATACACATCAGCTCATCCCCTAAATCACTTTCCTTATTTATGCTTTCAACATTGTATGATTTCTCTTTCTTTCTTTGATATAGCTTGGCTGATAGGGGGGATGAATTATTACTTTTTAGAGGGACCAAGACACACAAATATCAACTAGAGCCTTATTTATTTATTTCTTAAGCACTTTTCGATTTCATTAGTTATTAGCAGAGGATTCAAGCCTTGCTCTTCTGAAGGAACAAGTCCTTCTCATACAAAAAGCTATTTTATTTTCTTTTTCTTTCATGATTCAATTAATAGAGGAGTCAAGCCTTATTCTTTTAAGGGACCAAGTGTTACTCATATTAATGGGACATAAATTTTCTTTCTTTCATGGCTTATCTAAAATTGATAGAGAGGGTCAAGAAATTACTCTTCTAAGGGACTAACCCTTAGCCATATCGACCTTAAGCGTATGATCATTTTCATTTTGATTTATACTTTCGGATATATCATAAGGAAAATTCATCAAGTTAAAAACATTATTTAAACCTTCACTAGAGACTATAAGGCTCTCAAAATGACTAATTGGAAAGCATACAGATCATTTAAGCTTTTAATGATTAACTGAGTAGCCTTACTAAGGACCTTAAGCTAATTCTAGCTCTAAATTCTTAAATTAAATAACAAGTAAAATTACACCAGATGAATATCATAAAGTGATTTTAACAAAGTAAAGCTAACTCATAAGTAAGACGATGTTGTTTACTACTAAGAATAATTGAGTTATTCAGTGATTTTATCTCAAATTTCGAAAATTTTGGTCAAAATTTTACCATTTCATTATTTTCCTATAATTGTGGAAAGAAATATTTGGTCAATGAAGTGCAGAGCACTCTGTTCTAAATTTTGTTTTGTTATTGTATTTTATTTTTTAATCAACCCTTATTCTTACTTAATCCCTTCCCTTATACTTAAACTGAATATTGTCCTCAAAGTTTAAACATGATGAAATAGACAGGGGAAATTACCTAACTAAAGTACAAAGCAAGATTTAAGAATAAGAAGTTTAGAAAACCTCTCTATTTAAAACCCCAGGTTGAGAGCCAATGAGAACTACGACCTTGGTTTGAACTTGGATTAAAGTTGTTTAGAGCAAAGGTAAACAAGGCAAAGGCATTAGTAGCAAACACATGCTTGATTTGAGCCATGGTTGAAGCTATGGAAAAAAAAGAAAAAAAGAAAATATACTAAGTTATTTTCATGGCCTAAACTATATTGTAACTACACCTTGCTTATTTAAGCATACCCTATACTAAAAAGAATTTTGATGCCACAAAGAATTTGAACTATTTAACAAAGAATAAAGAATTAAAAATAAAAAAAATAAAGAATAAAGAATAACGAAAAAAAAAAAAATGAATCACACTAGCTATAAAGAATAAAGAAAAAAGAATTTGTTTATGAGCTAAAAGAATGTAGAAGATATTCATAAAATTTATCTCAGTTTGAAGTTTGAAAGAATTGATTGCAAAGAAAATAGAAAGGAGCGTACTGAGAAAGAATTAAAAAGAATTAAAAAAAAAACAATGTTTATTTGTTTGCCTCCCTTCCTTTTCCTACCATTCTCCTTTATCTAAATTTCCTTTTATTCCTTTCCCCTTTCTTTTCTTTTGTTTTTCTTTTGTTCTCTTCTCTTTTTTTATTGCTCTTCCTTCTTCCTCCTCCCCTTATTTTTTGTAGAGCTCAGATAAAGTCTTCATCTTTCTTTTCTTGTTCATTTAGGCCCATAAGTTTCTTGTATTTCTCTAGTTGTTCTTGTTCTTCTCCTTTTCTTGTTAAAAACTCTTCCTTTTCCTTTTCCTTTTCCTTCTTCGTTCTCAGTGGTATGATTGGCCTTCCCTTTGCTATTCTTTGATATTTTTTCCTCAAGCCATTTATATTTATTTAACTCAGCCTTATACCTATTATCACACGCCAAAGGGTACCTTAAACGTGACAATTTATTGTACATAATGTTAAAACTTGAGAATGGCTACCTTAGTCACTCGAAAGTTTGTATATTGGTACAAGATGTACTTTTACAATGAGGATACACCGGTAGAGATATGCATTTTAAGATTGTGGTAATAAAATATGCAAAAAAAAAAAAAAAAAAATACTATCATAAATACATCAAAATATAAGGCTTATAATTCTGAGGAGCATTCCTTTGATAAAGTTCACAAATTGTCTTACATCATACAAAATCTTCAAATACAATTTGAGTCATAAGAGATTTTCTAAGGAAATCCACTAACAAAATCTAAAGATGAATTTCCTTTAAAAAGCTCTCAAAGTGTATTCTTACCTATCTCCTCCAATGGTTCCCTAGGAATGGTCCGGATATAGCCTTGCATTAAAAACCTATTTAGGGATAAGCTATAATATGCTTAGTGAGAAACCTTGTGATAATGTACCCATAAACAAACAGACAAGGTTTACTTATTCAAGCACATGGAACGCATCAAATATATGATTCACAATACATACAATGTACCAGAAAATGTACATAGAATGAATTTTACGCCCTCCATGTCGGGGGTTAAGGAATGCTTTGAATATATTGAGTCTTCCCGACCATTAAAATTCTATTGGGTTTTGATTAGCCACCACTACTTAGTCTCCGGGTTTCCGACTCAAATTGATCCATTCGATATGGCTTCTCCATGAGGCCGTATTCCCCAAATGATGTATTTCCTTATGCTAGAGCTAAGTACTTTGCCTTTCCGATCCCACGCATAGGAGAAGTAGTGAAAAATGAAATGCGAATCACTTTATGCCATGCATGATCAATTTATAAAATATATTCCAAACTAGGTTAAGTTCCAATTTAGAGATGATTAACACAATTGTCACATAACATATCAAACATGATATCGATACAAGCGTATTATTCAAATACAAAATGTTTCGATATGCTTATGATTTATTGATCAAGCATAAAAATTACAACACGTTCCCATAATAATTCCCACACATAAGTTCATTATTATCTTTTCTTATCTTCCAGTGCACTAATTTAGAAACATAAATAAGGATACGAAAAGCGTAAGCAAACTCACTTGACCATCAATATTACTTAATCAAAATAGTCTTCAGAGAAAGGTGCATCGTAATCCTTATTAGCTAATCAAAAGAAATACTCGAAATGAGTATTTCATAAAGGTTCTAATTAAATTTCTAACTCTATCAATTTAAATTCACATCTTTTTCCTAGTTGTGAAAATTCCAATTTAATATGGCTTTAAAGGCTCATTTGAACTCGGAATTTTACATATAAATAGTCAATTTTTACCTAATTCGGATGACCTATCCATTTCTAAGGTTATTTTTAATATTTGGGGTTGTTTAGGGTTTGGACTGCTACTGTACAAATTGGTTCTAGTTTGGTCAAGTTTTGAGTTTTGTTACATTTTGCCATTTTTACATCGTATAAACTTTCTAAATTAATATATATCATTCCGATACTTAGAAGACAAATTCTAAATAATATTAGTAGTTCAAAATACATGTATGATCCTAGTGAGGTTATTTAAGTAAAATTTATAATGAAAACATCTTTACAAAAAACCAAAAATTCAAATTTATGGAAACATTGGTTGAATACTAATAGAAATTCATTTTTCTTAATTCCTTACATATATACAATTTTAAGAAAAGGGATTTTTAAGTTATGAACCAACATTATGTTTGTAATTATTCATTTATGAAAATTTAAGAGGATGATCTTGTTTTAAATTTCTTTTTTTTTTTACATTAAATTTTCTTCACATGTTGATAATATGTTTAAATCTATATTTTGCATAATAAAGAATTATCAACCTAAAATGGTTCTAAGCATTATTTTGGCATAACAACATTACTATGAAAAACTCATGTACATGAACATAAAAACAATATTTTTAAATTCGTAATTTATGAAGATAAGAACAAAGTCATAAAGGATATAAATATAAAAAATTTAATGCACAGGAGCCTTAGCTTATGATCAAGGCTCCCTAGGACTTAAAAATGGGCAAGTCCACTTATATAGCAAAATAATTAAGAGCAAAACAAAATAAAAATGGAAGTCTTAGAATTAGAACAAGGCTTCTTGGGACTTAAATTACTCCAGTCACCATGTAAAGAAAAGTAAATAATATAATGGAGGCCTTAGAATTTTTAGACAAGACATTTCGAGAACTTAGAAATGGACAAGTCCCCTATTGTTTTGACTTGATTAAGGATAAGTCTGAGCCCTAGATTATGGACAAGTCTCAAAGAAATAAATATAAGAACATGAAACAAATAACAATGAAATAAATGTTAAGTTAGTGAGCCATATGCTCTTCTAGATATAAATATGTACACAATCATATTTGTACATATAGATAGTTAGATTAGATGATAATAATTCATCAACATAAACATAATATCATCATGATCATAACATGGATGAGATATGAGTTTCATTTGTGCATTATCATCTTTAGCTTTAATGCATTATGGGGAGATTTATTCCGTAGATAATGCACAAAACTTGATAAACAACACTTAATATTAACTAAGGAGGTATGGCTATAGTGTTTACCTAAAACAAATTACAAGGAGATGAGTGTGTGTGTACATATTTCATAGAAGTTAGGTGAATCATTGGAGTCACTGTCAAACCCCTCTTTTACTCGCACATTCTCATCAATTCTGAATGATCACCTGTCATAGGAATGAAATTTTTCTTCTTTTTATTTTGTAAAGGTGCCTTGCCAAATATATGTTGTTGTTCTTTTCCTTTTCCCATATCAGAAGAAACTTCTGGTGAAGCTTCTATAGAAGGTTCTTGCTCCCCCTCAATCCTTGCCTTAATTTTGTCCCATTCAATATTCTTCCTAAATCTCTTGTGCAAATAAATTGCACCATCCACAGCATGCCAGAACTTCTTGTAAGGTCTAATTTGCATATGGTGCATGCTCTTTTCTCCAATTCTTTTTAAAATTATTGGAAATTTAATTTTCTTTGGAAAGGGAACCTTTTTGAACTTGAAAATTTCCATTAAAACACTTCCATACATTCGAAACTCTTGATCTTTCCACATCCTTTTCAAAATCCTTTTAGCTAAATCTATTTTGATGTTTTTCATCATTGTTAGAATCACTGATCCATCTTCTTTCGTGACAGTGGAAATACTTCCTTTCCTTGGAAGTATACACTCTCTCACGGCTTTATGAAGAATTCTTACAATTAGCTCAAATTCATAGACAAAAACATCATCATCTGAAAATTCTCAAATATTTCCTTTCACAATAAAAAACAAATCATTTCTCCTTAAAGACACAAAAGCATTGTCATCATGACAATCTTTTAAATCATAACATTTGATTAAGTCATCACGAGATATGGTCAAGTCTACTTCTTGAACTCGTGGTCTCAAACTATTACTATCTACATATCTCATATTTCTATAGAATTCTTCAACCATTTTGCCTATCACATCCCCAGTTAGATTGCACAGTTTACGTCCACCAATATTATCTAACCACTCATTCCAATAAATTCCATGTTTCTTAAAGTACTTGAAATCAATAAAGGAACAATCATGGATTTTTACCTTTGTTATTAGAAGATTAGTGACTGATTTTTTTCAATTTTCTCTTCTTTGTGGACTGCAAACCTTGAGCTGGTGATGACGAAACATCTTTCCTTTTCTTGGAAGATTCTTAGAAGTTTTCTTCTTCCTTATTTTCTCAAGAAGCTCTGAAATAGGTTTTGGGTTAGACTCAGAAGTTCGTTGTTCTTGAGATTTTTCTTGATTTGAAGTTCCTTTAGATTTCTTCGAGCTTTGACCAGATTCTTGAGCAGTTTTAGAATGAATTTCATGAGCCCTAACAAGAGATGATGGTCGGGATAGGGTTTGATAAGAATCAAATGAGTCATCTTGCATAGAAATAGGATCAGTGGATGGAACAATTTTGAACTTTTTGTTAGAGATTCTTTGTAATTTGCGCGGAGCCATTAGAGAGAAAAGATTTTTTTGAGACAGAATAAGAATAGAATGACGAATAAGAAAATAAAGAAGAAAGGATAGAACATTTAAACTCCAAAGGATTGCACGGTTTTCCAAAACCATTATAATTCAAAAATATAATATTTTCTTTATATAAATTTAATATAAAAACTTTAAATTAATAGATTACAAATACCAATTTCATTGTGAATAAATTCAAAATTAATTTTTTTCTGAAGAATTTGTAAAAGTATCTGCTAATTGCATATCCGAAGGCATAAATTCAACAACAATATTACCATTAATTACATGATCTCGAATAAAGTGATGTCGAATTTCAATGTGCTTAGATCTTGAATGATATATAGGATTTTTTGTCAGATTAATTACACTTGTATTATCACATTTAATAGGTATATTTTTGTAAAATAAACCATAATCTTGCAATTATTGTTTTATCCAAAACATTTGATCAAAACAATTATCAATAGAAACATATTCTGCTTTAGCTGTAGATAGGCAACATAATTTTATTTTTAGAGGACCAAGAAACCAATTTGTCACCTAAGAATTGACAAGTACAAGACGTGCTTTTTCTATCAATTTTGCAACCAACATAATCTGCATCAGAGTATCATATTAAATCAAAATTTTGATTTTTAGGGTAGCAGATGCCTAATTTAGAAGTATTTATCAAGTACTTGAAAATTCTCTTAACAGTTGTCAAATGTGTTTCTGTTGGTGCACTTTGAAATCTGGCACACAAACATACATTGAATAGAATATCGGATCTGGATGCAGTAAAGTATAACAAAGAACCAATGAGACTTCTAATAATTTTTTATTTACCTTTTTCCCATTTGAGTCAGAATCTAACCTTGTTGAAATACTCATAGGTGTTGCAGCTCATTTGCATCCTTCATATCTAAATTTCTTAAGAATTTGTTTAATGTACTTTTCTTGATGTATAAAAATTATTCTTTTGTTTGTTTAATTTGTAGGCCAAGAAAGAATGTCAATTCTCTCATCATTGACATCTCAAATTCTGCTTGTATTGACTTAGCAAAATCTTGACAATATATTTCATTAGTAGAACCAAATATGATATCATCCACATATATTTGAACAATTAAAATATCTTGATCATATGATTTTAAAAACAAGGTTATGTCAACAGTTCCTCTTTGAAATCCTTTTGAAATTAGAAATAAACTTAACCTTTCATACCATGCCTTTGGGGCTTGTTTTAAATCATGTAAAGCTTTATTCAATTTGTAAACATAATCATGTTTAAAAGGATCTTCAAAACCAGGGGGTTGTTCTACAAAATCTTCTTTTATAAAACCATTTAAAAACACACTTTTTACATCCATTTGAAAAGCTTTAAAATCTTTAGAACATGCATATGCAAGCAACAAATGAATTGCTTCTAATCTAGCTACAAGTGCATATGTTTCATCAAAATATATACCTTCTTCTTACGAATATCCTTTAGCTACTAATCTTGCTTTGTTTCTAACAATCTTACCATCTTCATCCAATTTTTTTTTTAAATACCCACTTAGTTCCGATTATTGATTTTCCTTTAAGTCTTGGCACAAGATTCCATACATTATTTATTTGGAATTGATTTAGCTCATCTTGCATGGCATCAATCCAATTATTATCATTTAATGCTTTATCAACATTACTAGGTTCTAATTAAGATAATAATGTAAAATGATTTTCAAAATCTTGTAAATTAGCTCTTGTTTTAATACTAGATTCGACATCACCAATTATTTCTTCAGAAGGATGAGTGGATTTATATCTCCAAGCCTTAGAAGCTTTTGGTTCAGATTCTCTAGGTTCTAGAGTATCTTCTGTATTACCTTCTGGAAAAGGTTCTGTATTTCCAGATTCATGGATTTCAATAGTTGGTGCTTTAGACTTTAGTTCTGAACTAGATTCTTCTTTAGATTTTGGTTCTTTTTCATCATCAGATTCATCATCCTTTATATCTTCAACAAACTTTACATTTATTTATTCTTCAAAAGTTTTATACGTTTTATTAAAAATACGATAAGCACGACGATTTAAAGAATATCTTAAAAATATAGCTTCATGGGATCTTTCATCAAACTTACCAAGATTGAAAGCTTTCTTTTTTACAAACCATTTAGAACCAAAAATGTGAAAGTAAGAAACGTTAAGCTTCTTACCTTTAAAGAGTCCATATGCTATCTTGGATGTCATGGGTCGTATGTAAACTCGATTAATGATTAGCAAGCTGTAGAAACTACTTATGCCAAAAAATACTCAGCAATACCACTTTCATTTAACATAGATCTTGTCATTTCTTATATTGTTCTATTCTTGCGTTCTACAACTCCATTTTGTTGAGGTGTATATAGAGCTGAGAAATTATGAGATATACTTTATTCTTCCCAAAAGTTTATAAATTTTGAATTTTGAAACTCAGTTCCATGATTAGTTCTAACACTAATTATGGAAATTCCTTTTTCATTTTGAATTTGTTTTGCAAATATTTGAAAAGAATCAAAAGTATCTCTCTTATGTTGCAAGAATATAACTTAAGTATATCTTGAATAATATTAACAATCACAAGTCCATATTTACTTCCACCCATGCTCAAAACTCTTGTAAGTCCAAACAAATCAAGATGTAACAATTCAAGAGGTCTTTTAATTGAAATTTCATTTTTACTTTTGTATGATACAGAAACCATTTTATTTTTCAAGCAAGTATCACATTTCACATCTTGTCTAATATTTATTTTAGGTAATCCTCTTATTATATGCTTTTTAGATAATTTTTCTAATTGATTAAAATGTACATGATCTAAACGTTTATGCCAAGCAAAAATATTATCATTCATTGTTAACAAACAATAAGCATCTTCAACTTTATTAGGTTTTATCAAATATATGTTTTGCTTTCTAAATCCTTCAAATAATTTTATACCATTTTCATCAAAAGCAAAACATTTGTCTTTTTCAAAAACCATTTTATAACCTTTATCACATAATTGACTAATGCTTAACAGATTATGTTTTAAGCCTTTAACTAGATAAACATTTTCTATGATGTAAGGAAATACACCAATAATTCTTGTTGCAACAATTTTACCTCTACTATCATCTCCAAATTTCACATATCTTTTTTCTTCCCATGTTATACTATTGAACAATGAATCATTTCCTGTCATATGTCTGAAACATCCACTGTCTAGATACCATGTTCCTTTAATTTTGGCTTCATGTTCCTGCAAAATTCAAAAGGATTAAACCTTTTTAGGAACCCATATAAGTTTGGGTCCTTTGTAAAACAAGCTCGTTTGATTTCTTTATTTAAGTTGTTCATTACTGAACTTGTTTCTTTTATAATAGCAATATTTCTCAATATGACTAGGTTTATTACAAAAGAAACATGTATATGAAATGTTATTCCAATACCTATTGTTTACCTGTTTCATGTTTTTTTGTATTGGGTAACTTTTGGAATACCTTCTGGTACTATTTTGTTGACATCCATAAGAAGGATAACTTGTTGAATACTTTTTGGTATTGTTTTCATAAGAAGGATAACTTCTGGAATGCCTTATGGTATTATATGTATAATTCCTTTTCACGTGATTTGACTTTAAATCTTGCTTTTTAACACTTGATTCATTAATTGTGTTTGGTTTAGATTTTACAAATACGATTTTCTTAGATGTATTAGAACTAGATCCATGCTTATAATAGATGAAAAAGAAGATAATATCCTTCTTAGATCCATGCTCATAACATAGTTTCCTTCAATTCTTCTTGTAGCATATTAAACTTGGTTGAAGAATATTCTGATGGAGTTTCTTACCCAGCTACCTCAACCCCTTCAACCTCAGTGTCAATGTTTGGGTCTTCTACTTTAACTAGACCCCAACCTGAAAAGGCTCCTTTGTTTAGTTCTTTGAAGCTGCAGATTTTATTAGATGGTTCTCGCCTTAGCGAAAAACTTTAATTCTTCAAAATCTGTGTGATCAAGCCACCTAAAAATATGCCCTTATATTATAATCTAGCTTGATGTTTGATGGCATTCACCACTAATAATCCTATATTCATTCTATATCCCTTCACCATACTGTATAGTGGGGTTAATTCAACCTGTGCTATTGTGCTAGCACCCTCCAACATTCATCTGATAAGCACATGATGCAAAATCCTTACACTCTTCCTTCTAAAAGTGGAGGCTTTGGTGTGTGATGGTGAAAAGGTTCCTTTTACCAATTCTACTACAAAATTCCTCTCCTCTTCAATAGGTAAATTCACTAGCAGATCCTTAAAATTCTCATCATAAATCTCTTCATTCTTTTCATACAGACCAAGGGCTTTAATGAATTTTCTCATGGGTACCTTCCTATACTAACCTACTACATAGAAGCTAACTTCATCTTCTAAAAATGGCAATTGATGTCTTGTCTCAAAACTAGCTAGAAAGGCTAATGTTATCTTCTCATAAACTTCTTCCCCTATGTCAAGCACATTTTCCCGTGTCTTATCTTCAAAGTATCTCTTGAATGTAACATCCAACCCATAACTTCTTACTACCTTCTAATCTATCACCACATTAGGTACTATAGTTTTATTTTTAATAATAATTTGATTTTTTTTCTTTATGTTCTACTAATAGACCTACTAGAGATTGTAAACTAGAACTTACTTGGGAAGGACCCAACTTGACTCTAGCCTTTTTGGTTTTCTCAGTAAGATGGGTTTGGGAAGACCTTTTGGGTGCCATTATGCAAAATAGAGAATACAAATACATAGGCTTCTTTATTTAAAAACCATCATTAAATAAAAGAATAATTTTTTTGCCCTAATTCTAAATCAGAATTATTAAGCATACTTGAAAAACAAACTTAGGGCATTTTTGTTCTTAATTTTTCTTAAAGATATTCAAACTAATCCAAGCTACAATTTTATTTCCTAACTTTGTACTATTATTATTACAAAAAGAATTAGATATTTAGAACAACCTTAACTAACAAAGTTCGTTTTGAAATTTATAGAAGATGAGAAGTCTCAATAGGGTTTTTGAAAATTTACTCGAACGAATCCTCCGAATTTAATTGAATTATTGTAAGAAACAGTTTGTTGAACTCATTCTAATGATCAAGGAACCTACTTAATATCAGTAAACATAGATTATCATAATTTTGTGAAAATTGAGACCGTAAGAGTGATGGGATTAATGAGTATTTATACTGATATGAACTAGATAAATGAAATAAAAGTAAAGAAATGAGCTTACCTTATTCGTTTGATTGCAAGAAAATTGAAAAGGAATGATTTTTATCGATTTCATGCAAGAAGGTATTTTGAGGGTTTTGAGAGTTTATTGGGTTTGTTATATTATGAAAGAGATGATAAACTAGAGGGAAATAACAATATTAAAGTCTTTTATATTAAAGAATTAAAGGAATTAAAGAATCATGGTTTTGAAATTGGTTTTATTAAACTTGCATAAAGAATATTAAAAGAATCTTAGTCTTTATTTAAGCCATGGTTTCAACTGTAAAAGGATAAATAATTAAGTAAAAAGTAACAATGGTCACAATTGCGGGCTCGATTTAAACCACGATACAAACTGCAACAAAAGTTTTATTCTCCTCCCTTAATCATGGGTTGGCTCGTGGCCGAAATTATCGGGTGGATTCTAGAGGAAAAAAAAACATTTCTAAAACACAAATTAAAGAGCAGATTGAATTGCTGACTTGATTACATCCCTATTATTCATACTTTGAGTGAAAATTTCATCTAAAGACATCATTTAAACTTAGATAGAAATTTGTAAAACATCATCAACATTAAAAAACCCCACAGAAAAACTTTGTCCAAAGTCTTACAGAATTTCACCAAACATTCACTATACTATCAAAAGTTTCATCAAACTAGCTTTCTAAACTTTCTCAAAAATTCAAAAAGGTATTTAAAAAAAAAAAAAGGAACAACAAGTAAAATTAGCCATTATAGGAGTCTTTTCCTTTTCATCTCAACTCTTGGCATGGTCTTTTCGGGTTGGCTTCAATGTTTGGCTAGTAGAGTTCCTTAAGGTCTTTCAACTAAGAGCTTGGAAATTTGACCCAATTGTATCTCTAAGTTATGAATAGCAGCTGAGTGGTTCTTTAAAGTCGTATTTGTTCCTATTGCCTTGCCTCAAAGGCTTTAATAAAACCAAGGAATCAATTGCTCCAAAGAAACTTGTTTCGTTTGAGACACAAATGATCCTTAGCCCTACTTTTTTTGAAAATTAGGTAGAGGAAAATTTAGATTGTAAAAATTATTGTTGCTCCACCTGAAGTTTTGATAGTTTCTCTAGCTAGGGTTGTAAGTGTTACTGTAATGATCATTTTTGGGCCCTTTGAAACCTCTAACGTACTTAGCATTCTTAGTTAGCATTCCCTTAGAGCTTTATCTTATACCTTCATTAACCATATGACTCGTGCAGTCCCCATGGTCATACTATCAAACTTTCTAGTCAGGGATTCTACCTTAGTGGTTGAAGATGTGACTACGTTAAGTTCAACCACATGTGACTACGTTAAGTTCAAACACATTCCCAGGCTTCTCTTTCCTAGCCATAACAGATGACCCTAGGTAAAGGTTGCTGGCTATATCCTTAAAAAGATTCAAACACTCCTCTAGTGACTTGTTGTTCAAGCTCCCTCCTGCTGCTAGATCAATTAACTACCGAGTGCTATAGTTTAGTCCATTATAGAACATTTGCACTTTTCTCCATTCAAACAGTCCATGATCTCAACATCTTCCTAGTAACTCTTTCCAATTCTCAAAAGCTTCATAAAGGGTTTTAGATTTCATCTGGTTGAATGAAGCTATGTCTACTCTCAGCTTTGCTATCTTAAACAGTAGGAAGTATTTTCTCATAAAGTTCCCAACCATTTATTGCTAGGTTGTTATGGACTATCTAGGCACATTATTGAACTATTTCTTTGCATTACCCTCAATGAAAAGGGGAAGAGTGTAAAGCGAATGGCATCATTAGAGGCCCCATTAATCTTAAAGGTATCACAAATTTCCAAAAACTATTGGAGGTGGGTATTGGGATCTTCATCTTGTAGTTCATCAAACTGCACATATTGTTGGACCATTTGGATAACATTGGGTTTTAGTTCAAAGTTATTAGTTACCATCCTAGGTCTAGCTATACTTGTATTAGCACCATCTAAAGTGGGGTTGCAAAAGTCAAGCGTAGTCCTAGGCTGGTTTATCTTACCCAAGTTATTTTCCCCATTTAAAACTTTCCTCCCAAACTTCACCTCCTCCATTTTCAGGGTCTACCCTATTAGCCAAGAAATAATCGGTATTCTTCTTTAGCTATTCTTTGGGAAATGCTGCTTATGTGTTGAGGTTTTGGATTAAAGAGAAACAAAGGGTGAGATTGCCTCCTAGTCATAATCTTACGATTTTATTATGGTAAAGAATTAATCTATGACAAACCTACATTACAATAGAATAAACTACAAACAAACATTATTTAGAAACTACAACAAAAATATGGAACAACTACAAATCTGGTATACAACAATAAGAAGAATTTATACAAAAAAGGAATTATTAACAAAAGAATTAAAGAATTAAGCTAAAATAAAACTAAACAAACTTGTTCAGAAACAAACACAGGTATACAAAAGAAAAAGGAAAAACTAGCTATGCATATTTACAGATAGATACAAGATTATTACAAAGCAGGCTATACATAGATATTTACATTAAAAAAAAAACACTCAGATTTGGTACTATATGCAAAACAAAACATTTACAAAAAAACTAAAAACAAAAGCATTATTTACAGAGAAATTATATATAAAAAATATTTACAAAAAATGAAAATAGAAATATAAAGGAAAAATTATTCATACTATTAATAGGATTGGCAATTGGTCAAATAGATTTAAAACTTTTAGGTAGTACTTCATTGAGCTTCAAATAATTGAATCCAATGCCGACCCCTAGCAATAATGCTAGAAAAACTTGGCTAGTGGTTGATGTTGTAAGCTTTTTAGAATAAAACATGGAGCTGAAGTTTTCCAAAAATTTGTAAAAGTTCTAATAAGTTTTATTCAACTTCGATCTTAATCACCAACTTAGGCAAGCGTACCTATCGAAGTAGCATAGAAAGTATTCGATTGTATTCCTTAAGGATCGTTAGCATCTACCGTACTCACTTTTTATTTATTATCTAGCCAAAGAAAAACTCAAAAGAACATTATGAACAACAAAACACTAAGCTAAGGTTAATACTAATTATATACACGTTTTCAAGGAAAATTTATGAGATAAGTCTATTAATGCAAGAATGAGCTAAGGATTTGCTTCACTAAGTCCTTATTTCTTAACAAAGTCAACGAGTTGTTTCCTGGGTATACTTATACCATTTGATTCACTAAGGTAAGCTAAAGCTTCCCAAAAGTGTCTCTTATTACCTTGTTAGATCCCTTACATGTGATACCGAGACTTTCGCATGACTAAAGTAGTCAATTTTAAGTCTTGTTATTATATGTGGTAGACTGCCACGTTTAGAATACCCTTCGGGGCGTAACACCCATAATCACCTAGAGATATGGAAGGTGAAACTTTCTATCGCTTGATTTTAATTCCTTTAAAATGGGTTCTAATCAAAGGATTCTTAAACTTTATGGGGATCTATGTTGCTAATAGCATGTGAAGAGAGTTTGATGGTCTGATATAGATCTAAAGGATTCATAACATTAATAATTAAAGGTCTATTACATGATTCTTAGGGGCATACCCCCGCTAAATTCCAAGGATCGAAATAACTAATAGTCCTTACAACAAGTTAAATATTACATCAAAAGATTTTAAAGGAATTCTAATCTAACCCTTCAAGTAGATTTCCTTCAAAAGCTCCCAAAAGAAAACTTACGCGGATAAGAGGAGACATCGAGAACAAAAATAGGTGCTCTTATGAATGCAAATATCTATATGGGTGTAAGCTTACGGGCTTAGTGAGTTTAATCCCAAAATTCATATTTGAAACAAAATATCAACCAAGTTTATTAAACAAGCAAATGGAATGCAATAAGCACGTGAGCATACAAGATATATGATTTTTCGGGAATCATATGTTAAATGAATTACGCCCTTCATTCGGGGTTAGGTATTCCTGCCCATTACAGCCACTACTTCTTTCAAAAACATTTTTATAGGTCTTACCGGCTCTTATACACCATAAAAAACATGTAGTTATTACCGACTCCTACTAGCCATCAGTTTATGTAGTTTTTATTGGCTCCTACTCGCCACGTACATAATATACCGGTTATGCCTACACCATTATTATACACTTGTTCCACTAATTGTATAATAGTGAATGCAATGTGACTCATCATATGAAGTGCATGTATCAACTCTTTTTTAAAGCCTAGTTGTTATATTTTAATTTCTTACAGGTGATCAACCAATTTTAGATACTTCAACATGCTAATAAACATACAATTTATTACAAGCATTTCATGCTTCGATATACTTTAATATTCTTTCAACATATTATCATACAACTTTCATTTTATCTTCCCTTAAATCTAATGCAACTAATTTTATAAGCACAAACATAAGCATGAAAAATAAAGGGAGTAGACTCACTCGACCATGTCGATACTTCTCTCTTATGGATGAGTCTATTAGTAATTCCACTAATCAAAGTAATTCATCGGGTATGAATACTCTTCTACGGGATCACGTCATCAAGAAGAATACCCATAATGAGTATTTCTTATTGATTCTAGGGTACTTATTTAAAAAATATGTCGTAAGGTCGTCAAAATTCGTATAGAAGATAATTTAAACTTAAATGGTCATAATTTGGTCAATTTAACTTGGAATTATGCATATAATATACCATTTTCTACCTACTCGAAAAGAGCTATCCATTCTCTAACTATTTTCATCAAACTAAGTTGTTTGAGCTCCGAAACAGTGGTGATTAGATTCACTACGAATTTTGCAAAGCTTAATTTTGTAAACTTTTCTTCATTTTACAAAAACTTGTATCAAAGATATAGATACTATAATGGTTGGAAAAGACCTTTAAAAAATGTGTATATATATATATATTGACTCATATCAAATGCATGAATTTAATGAAGTTATCTCAACCATGAATTTTTTTGTAAAAGCAAGGTCTTGTAAAAATTTGGAAGAGCAGAACTTTTGATAATTTCTACTTAGCTTGTTAGAAATTTTCTTAAGTTATTTTAATTCCATTTCCTTAGTCTTTTAAATTTCAAAAGAATGATTTTTGCTTTTATAAGTTTCTAGGGATTGGGAAAGTGGTTAAAAGTCTATCAAACTCTATACTTTCTTAACCTTTCCTAAAATTTATTTCACTTAAAAAGAAGAAAATGATTTCCTAAGTTGTTTATTAATTTCATTCCTTAAGATCATTCTATTCTTATGGAAGAAATTTTCTTGGTGTTTTGTCAAACTAATCTATTCCTTTATATCCAAAGTATTGGTGGGAAAACGAAGTTTAGTAAACTTTTAAACAAGAATTTGAAATCTTAATTTTAAAGAATACTTTTCCATTTTATGACTCTGTAAAGTGTATGTATGTATTGTCTAAAACTTTCTATGTTTTTTGGTTACTAAAATTTATGATGAACTCCTCTATATTTTTAGAAAAGATTTGTTAAGATAGATTTCTAAGTTTTTATGAAAAATCATCTCTTTCATGATAACATGTGTTTTGGGAAAGAACTCCTATTTAAGAAAACATGTCATTCTTTATCTTGTTGAGACAAAAATCAATATGTTCATGCATGATCATGAATATGAAATTATAAAATTATGAAAACATAATAACGACATAATAAGTAATAAAGTAAGCAAGTTAATAAAAATGTTAAGTATTGGGAACCTTAGCTTCTTCAAGGTATCCCGTGACTAAGAATAGACTAGTTCCAAAAGAAATAAAGAAAAAAAAAAGAAAATATTGTTTTGACTTGATAAGGATAAGTCTAAGACTAGAGACTAGTCTTAAAACAACATGGAATAAGTAAATAAATTGCATAACTTGGAAGTAAATAAATAACAATGCGCTTATATGCTCTAAAGATTTATATATGAGTACATAATTATATTTAGCTAAATATATGTAAGAGGTTAACATAATATCAACAATAATATGAGAAAAATAAAATAATAACATAAAAATATATAAATAAATAATCATGAACAAGAATAATACATGAATATAGTGTAGCGAAACTTACACCATGGTCATATAAAGTTACATGACATGGTAAGAGAGTTTTGAGGAGATTTCTTACCTAAAGTAAGAATGGTAGTAGTGTTTGTAGTAGAAGAGGGTTTTGAGAAGAAAATTTGGGAGAGTTTTGGGAGAGTGTTTAAGAGGGATTTTGGAGAGAATTTTAGAGAGTAATTTTCTAGGTAGAAGATGTGTGAATGAAGTGAAAGAGGAGGGGGGTATTTATAAGAAAATGGGAAGTGAATTTTGAGTGATTTAATTAAAGAAAAAAAATGAGAGAGAGAAAGGGGGGAAGGGTACTAGCCACTTAGAGTAGAGAAGAGGGAGAGACTTAATTTTTATAATTTTGTGTATTAAAAGTAATAGTAATTAATGTAGATGTGATATAAAGTTATCGGAAAGATAAAAAGTAAAGATAATAGGTGTATGAAGTTGTAAAAGTAGGTGTTAGAAAAAGCAGAGATAAATAAATAGTGTAGAATAGTAATGAATAGTGCAATGTAAAATAAATGTGACTAGTAAAATACTGGTAGTAAGAAAATACGTGTATAATTGCGATATCTATTATTTTTAGTTACCGAAAAATTATGAAACTGATATTTTTGAAATCCTTGTATTAAATCGGTCCTAATAGTGTCACCGGAATACTTTCACTATTCCGAGCTCTGGGACATGCTTTTCAAGAATTGATCCAGCTTGAGTCCAATGGACACTCGAAATTCATGAATATGATATTTTTATGTTTCCTCAAATTATTATGAACTATTATCACTAATTATTTTAACTTCGTTTTCTAGGGCTAGAGAATAAGGGAATGCCGGATCTAAATTCTAGGATTTGTACTAGTCTTTTGTTGACCTTTAGGGTTTCTGATTCACTTTTAATTCTAAGATTAAACTTAAACTTAAAATTAACCGAAATTTCAGGGGTTTAAAATGAGCAATTTCATTAGCGGTCTAGATCTATTTAAAAGAATGATCTCTCAATATATTCGGTTGAAATTGGCCATGAATCTACGTGGTGTGCTCACATAAACTCACGAATTAAAGTTCGAGCTACTAGTTACAAGTATCCAATCAATAATCAATTAAAACATGTTGAAATCATATGAATCAGGTCTTGGATTTGCAAACCTTAAGTTAAAATGATTATTTCTTCATAGATGTGAACATTAAACACAGATTCAAGAGAAATAATATGAAATTAAAGATAAATATTGCAGATTAAGCACACAAATCTTGTAAGAACGAACGTTGAGTTAAATATGAATTTATCTAGAAAACTTGAATTTCTTGCAGAAGAAGAGTTTCTCTCACTAGAAATTCTCTCTCTACTCTATTATATGTTAGGAATTTGTTACATATGGTACAATACGTTTTTACAAAATCTATGCACGTTTATTTTTAGGCATTAGGGCACAAAAAATGTGAAGATTTATTTGCTGACGTGATAGATTCTTTGTAACGAAATTTGTTCATATCCTCACATGCTTTAATTCAAGGCAATGTGTGCATGATAGAAAGGACAGGGTCATTTATTGTGATTTAGATCAGAGGCTTAAAGGTTGGCTACAATATAAGCTATGTCTTTTCATCAGAGATAAGATTTGTGTTTAGTTTGTACCATAGTCAAAACTGTAGGCATGCGATTTGCACTTTTTCCTTGTTTATTGCCCTCAGTTCATTCTCCAAAGGTGTGGTTGAATCAAGTCTTCAACTGTTTTAGTTTTTTTGCTCCAAATCTGACTTAAATCACTTTATTTCTTCTTTTTTTGATCTTAGGAGCTAAAAAACAAAATTTTCACAATAATAACACCAATTTATAAGAATTTATCTAAGAATAAATAAGATAAAGCATGAATCCCTATAAATTAAATAGAGTATAGATGACCTATCAAGGAGACTTTCGACCATCAAAGAAAGTTTTGGGAATAGGTCCACCTCGAAAATAATGCCTAGCAAGATGCCCTTTGCTCCTAAGATTCAATTGGAAGTAATCTCTATTGGAGCTCGACTTCTAAACTTAGAGTCTTACAATGGGACTACAGACCTGGAGGCCTGCATCACTCAGTTCCAATCTATCGTGTTGATACACAATTTTTCAGATGCTATTTAGTGCAAAACCTTCCCCACCACCTTTTTGGGTGAAGCTAGGGTTTGTTTCAACAAGTTAGAGCCTAATACGATCAACTCATTTGACTAGCTCAGCAAACATTTTGTGGCTCACTTCATGGAGAGTAAGCAATTAACCATAAGGAAGTTGATCTAATGTGTGGCGTAATACTCCCTTTCGTCAAACTCGAAGGCTAAGGTGATGATGCCATGGGGACGAAAAAGTTGGCTGTCAAATTCATAAACCTTGTGGTCGTACGGCCTTAGTTCCTCACCCCAATGGGAAGAGCTACATAATTAATATTCAATATGGTCGTCTCTCTACTCCACCTCAAAGCCAAGTTCCTCACCCCAATGGGAATAGGGGCTTGTAAAGGAGATCATAAACAATCCAGGAAGCTATATCTTAAAGCATTGAAAGGACATCGTGTGTGCAAGGTAGACTTTAAGCTTGAAGATGGACCTGAGCACCACGGTGAGCCTGTTAGGCTTACTAAAGAAATCTCTTTAGACAATCATCCTGAACATACTACAAAAGTGGGGACATCAATTCCCTTAGACCTTAAAGAAAGCCTGCTTGTAGTATTGTGGGAAAATAAGGATGTCTTCGCATGGTCACCTTTTGACCTAGCATTACACTAGACGTAATCACCCATCAATTAAATGTAAACAAAACTCAGAGACCGGTTTACCGAAAGACTAGGCACTTTGCCTTAGAAAGGCAATGTGCCATTGAAGAAGAGGTCTAAAAGCTAATACAAGCTGGATTCATCAGGGAGGAGAAATACTTGACCTGGTTGGCTAATGTGGTACTGGTGAAGAAATCCAACGGCAAATAGCGGATGTGTGTGGATTACATGGACTTGAACAAGGCATGCCCGAAAGACTGTTTCCCACTACTTCAAATTAACTAACTCGTCGATAGCACTTTGGGTCATGAGTTATTAAACTTTATGGATGCTTTTCTTAGGCTACAACCAAATTTAGAAGAATGCAACTGATGAAGTCCATGCCTCGTTTGTCACCTCCTTTGGAACATACTGCTAAATATCCATGAGATTGAAAGATATATGAAGCAGGAAAAATTCACTTTAACCAGTAGTAATATCTCCTAACGTCTACATTATGCTCTAGGTGATTAGGTCATCGTCTTCACGGATAT